>CM051485.1:6317500-6865000 GCA_028015225.1 Carex myosuroides | reverse complement strand
GAAGCACGAGGCCGAAGTTCTACCAGAAGCATGTTAGCCTATCTCTCTCTCTCTCTCTCTCTCTCTATATATATATATATATATATATATATATTTATTTCTTGCAACGAGCTCCACCCTCTGAAAGAGAAATAGTAAAATAGTCGAGAAATAGCTTCTTCTTATTACAATAGGCTGAAAAACATGCCGATCCAGCGCAAACCGAGACGGATCATGCTTGAACTCCTTAATAACGGACCAAATTATAATTGAACGAGCTAATAATAATTTTTTTTTTCAAAATCGATCTCAAGCTAAACACAAACTACAAATATTTTTTGCCAGCTCCAAACTTTGCGTCTCTTTAAAGTTTGAATTGAAAATGACATGTCAAAACCACATCATTTATAAACACTCATATTGCCAAAGTTGGTCTCGGGTCCGATCAGCTAATGCTCTACAGGTTACAGCACAATGCTACAAGTGTCTGTCTTCATAGCCAAAGGGCCTGTTCGGCGATTAGAGAGAATTAAGGTTATATTTCAGCCGAACATAACTGGAATGAACTGGAATAGAGAATTGAGAATTGACATTTTTTAACCTTTTTTAATTCCAATGGGGAGCTAGAATTAAGAATTGGGACGGAATAGAGATGGAAAATGACTATTTTTACCCATGTTTCGCTGATGTGGCAACCCCTTCTCCGACTTTTTCTAATTTAATATTCTTTCACCCTTCTCCCTATTTCTTCTTCATGCAAATTTCCAGAGGAGGAGCAAACCCGTGATTTTTATTTTTACCCAAAAAAACATATATTTTAATATAAATAACCAGGTTTTTAAAAGATTTTTATTTCTACCCAAACCGCTAGGAATATTTGCGGTCCGAATTAAAAATTCAAATCACTAGGAATATCAGCGGCTTGAATTATTAATTCAAACAGCAAATATTCCTAGCGGCTTGAATTTTTATTTCGAACCGCTGATAATCCTAGCGGTTTGAATCTCTTTTTTTTTTTTGAAAACTTATAACTACGGGGGGAGAGCTGCGTAGAAGAGAGAGAAAAGAAAAGAGGGAGGAAGGAAGAGGGCTGAAGAGGAGGGAGGAAGAGGGAGAGCTCTGGGAGCTCTGAAGGAAGAGGAGGAGGAGGAGACGGAGAAGTCTGTCAAGTCAGGTAATTTTTTTTACATACGTATTTACTGTTAATACATACGTATTTACTGTTAATTACTTTTTATACACGTATTTACTGTACACTACTGTACACTACTGTTCACTGCTGTTCACAAACGTATTTACTGTACACTACTGTTCACAAACGTATTTACTGTGCACTACTGTACACTACTGTTCACATACGTATTTACTGTTCACATACGTATTTACTGTACACTACTGTTCACATACGTATTTACTGCACACTACTGTTCACATACGTATTTACTGTTCATATACGTATTTACTGTACACTACTGTTCACATACGTATTTATTGTTCACATACGTATTTACTGTTCACTACTGTACACTACTGTTCACTACTGTTCACATACGTATTTACTGTTAATTACTGTTCATATACGTATATTCACAACTGTTCACAATTGAAATCAGTAAACTGACCAAATATTTGTCATTTATGAATGTAGTTTATTGGCCATGTCTATTGCAATTTCAATACAATTTGGAGGAAAGTTCATAACTGACCAGTATGGAGTACGTTACTCCAAACCTGCAGCAAATACGTATTGGGTTGATGAAAATTTCTCATTTGAGCAGTTACAATCGCTTATTTATGAAGCGAGCGGCTACAATAGGAATCGTTGCCAATTACAAATTCAGGCCCGAATGGTCCACGCAGGAAAGTATGTCAAAATCACATTGAGAGATAACGGGGCATTGAGAGGTCTAATAGCGCAGGTTTTGAGATCTGGCGAATCATTATTGGAAGTTTTTGCACGCAGAATTCGCGAAGAGTCAGGGGCCAGAAGTTCAGGCCAAAATTCGACTGCCCAACATTATCAAGAAGATAATGAACCACACACTCCTTTTATCGTAATGCCTGTACCAGAACCGGAACCAGAAATATACAATAATTCACCCCAATCTCCACCTTTTGTCCCACAACGAGTACAATCTCCACCTTTTATCCCACCTATATCCATGTATGCAGGTCCTTCATCATTACCTGGACCTGAACCAAATCCTCACCCCAGACCACCACCAGTACAGGAAGATCCAAACGAGTCGGAATTTGAATTTATAAACGAGGTACCGGAGGAGAATCTGCAAACTGGGGATGAATTGGGGGAAGGAGACTGTGACATTAATGATGAAGGAGATGAAGAAGATGAAGAAGATGAAGAAGAATACCCACAGCCCACTGTGAGGTAGAATAGAGAGAATATGCCGTTAGGTGGCCGTTCTGAGACTCACCCTTTTGTAAACTTCAATGACACATCTGCTTTCCGAGAAGCAGATGTTTCTTACTATGGTCGTCGGGTTGAGTACAGGAGTGAGCTCGCAAAAGGCCAATACTTTGTAAGTAAAAAGCAACTGACAAAAAAGATCAGAGAGTACCATGTTGACAAGAACAAGGAGACATATACGAACAGAAGTGACACATCCCGGTTGGAAATTAGATGCAGCACTCCGGGTTGTCGTTTCAAACTGAAGGCAAGAGCAACAAATGCCGGAGATACATGGATGATAACTGAGCAAGACACGCCTCACACATGCAAATCTGAGTACACCAGGACGGACCATGCACAACTCACGGTATCAATTATCGCAGATATCATCGAGAGCAGCATTAAGGAAGACCCCACTATGAGCATCCGGAGTGTGGCACACTGCGTGAGGATTAGGTTTGGCAGTATAACCCCGAAGTACAACAAACTTTGGAGAGGTCGTGAGATTGCAGTAGCCCGGCAATTTGGGAGTTGGGAAGAGTCGTACAATTTATGAAACTATTGCTTATCGGGATATGTTACACGAATCCCGGCTCAAAATACCAATTTCTGACAAGTCCGAGCATCGATAAAAATACAGGACTGGTCAAACAAGGTGTTCAGAAATTCAGGGCCGTGGCATGGGCTTACGGACCATGCATTACCGCATTTGATTACTTAAGACCGGTGATCAGTATAGATGCAGCCTTCCTTTCTGGGCGGTATGAGGGCAGACTTTTGATGGCTTGCGCCTATGATGCCGATAACCAATTGCTGCCTCTAGCATTTGCAATTGTACATACGGAGAATGAAGAGAATTGGGGTTTTTTCTTACGATGGCTTAGGATTAATGTGATTGGTGTTAATAGATTCGTATGTGTTATATCGGACCAACACAAGGGTATCAAAGCTGCATTGAAACCTGAATACGGATGGGATAGGGATAATTTTGTGCACAGGTATTGTATCCAACATGTTGCAGATAACCTGGTCCAGGCGTGTGGGAAGGACAAATGGTACGGAACTAGGTTCAAACAAGGAGCCAGGAAGAAGAAGCCAAGAAGGCTGAAAGAGATGTTCGAAGATTTTTGCTCGGTATGTCTAATATTGTCTAATTTATATCATTTTTGCTTCTTTTAGATGCATTTTGTCTAATTTTGCTTTGTTCTATTGCAGCAAAATCCGACGTGTAATGCTTTTCTGAGGAGAGTGGGCAAAGTACGTCCTGATGATGTCATGGAGCCGTCAAATTTTGAAAAAAATTTCCAGACCTGTGATGGAGGGCACCGATTTGGTATCATGAGAACAAACGGCTCTGAGTCCCTGAACGCTGTCTTCAAGGATAGCCGAATGTTGCCCGTGACTGCACTTGTAGAGGAGACGTTCGCCAAGTGCAATAGGTGGTTTGTTCAACGGCGACAGGCAGCGACGGAGCAAAGCAATGCAGAACAACCTTTTTCCAGACGGGTACATGTTAAGCTCGCCAAACGGTGGGAGAAAGCTACAAAAATGGATGTCATCCCATACTCGCACGGCGAAGGTAATTACCAAGTCACGGGCCCAAATGAATATGTTCCAGTGGTCCAAACGCAGGATGGAACTATGTCAATTATTCATAGAAGGTTCCAGTATATCGTGACATTCGGGCCAGAGAGAAAAGTGGAATGTACATGCAGAGGTATCCAATTAACTGGAATTTCGTGCGCTCATATGTTAGCGGTTTGTCGTCATAGAAACTAGTCACCCGACCTATTTGTTGCCAACTGGTATAGGGTGGACTACCTTCTGAGTACTTGGAATGCAATGTTTGTTCCTTATGGCAATCCTGAAGATTGGCCTACGACCACTACCGATAAAATTGAGCCAAACAAAGATTGGATACGGCGTGGTAGGAGAAAACACATCCGTCAAGATATGACCATGGATGAAATGCAAGGTAGGCGACGGGGGCACCATACTCGCCGTTCCACTTCTGACAGGCAGAGGCGAGGTATGTCACATTCAATCCTAATTATTTTTGGTTCTAATGTTGAATAGCTTACTAACTAACATATTTGGGCTGCAGAGGCTCATAACGCAGCAAATGTAGCAGAGAATGAGTGAGTTATGGCAGAGGCAAGTGGATCGCAAGGGCCGCGGCGAAGCACAGCCAGAAGCCGTATAGCAGACCGTGAAAATGCAAATATGATGTTTAGGGAGGCAATGGGAGAAGTACTGGCAGGATGGGAGGCGGTTGGAATGCAAGGGCCTTCAGGTACTACCCAGCGAAGAAGGAGCACAACTCAAGCAGGTAGGAGGAGCACATCTGGCGCAAGGCCATCCGATACAGCACACCAGCAAGAAGAAGGAGTGCAACCAGCTAGAAGGAGCACATCTCAATTAGGAAGGAGGAGCACATCTGGTACAGCTAACGAAGAGCAAGCAGGACCGTCCGGTACAGCTAACCGGCAAGACGAAACAGTGCAACAAGCAAGAAGGAGCACATCATCATGGGGATCTGGTCGGCTCATGGGAATAAATTTTAGATGGAGTCGTAGGAATTAACTTTATTTTGTGAAGAATTTTTACTTTGATGTTTGTATGAACTTTATTTGTATGTATTTTATTATGTTGCAGTTTTTTTTATTATTATTTTCCAAATAAATTGTAGACGAGGAGGATGGACAGTAACAATCGAGGAAAGAGCGAGGAAAAGAAATGCAATTTGGGCTGCGGAAGGTCTAGAAAGGACTGTCCAATTTGGGCTACGAAATGTGTGCACATATCTGATGATGATTTTAAACGAAATGACATATCTGATGATGATTTTGTAGAAAACCCCTACGGCTATGGATTGGGAAAAAAAAAGATGATGTACAGATGCCTAAGGCTAAGAGTAAGGCTAAGACTAAGGCTAAGCCTAAGGCTAGCACGTCGTCTGTTGTTACCGAGCTGTCATCGTCAACCTCGGACGATGAATTTGTTCCATGTACGTTCAAGACCGGTAAGACGAAATAGTATGTTGTATGATCGTTTGAAATTTATATTAAGTTTGTATTTTATATTTTGGATGTTATTTCTGGATGTTATTTATATTAAGTTTGAAATAGTATGTTGTATGATCGTCAACCTCGAACGATGAATTCTGGATGTTATTTTGGATGTTGTATTTTCATTTTTGGATGTTATTTCTTTTTGTTGTATGACATAATAAATACTACCATAAAATAATAAAAATATATAAACATACCTCCAACCATACCATAATAAAACATAACGAAACTACACTACACTAAAAAAATAAACTACAAAACTAAAGTAAAACATAATAAAATATAACATAGCACAACTAAACTAAAACTACCAAACTAAACTAAACTAAACTACCATAATAAAATATAACATAGCACAACTAAACTAAACTAAACTAAAACATAATAAAATATAACATAGCACAACTAAACTAAAACATAATAAAATATACCCTCTATCCATCGTACTGCGAAGGGGAGAATCGGTGAGGTGGTCTACCCCTGTTTTCTCTACTGAATATGCGCTCATGCCAATCCTCCCACTGAGGCTGTCCTGCCTGCGCGGTGCGAGCTGGTGTAATATGATCCTCGAGGCTGTCCTGCCTGCTCATCGTAAGTGCTGTATCCCATGGATCCGAGGCCACGTGGGTAGCTGGCGGTGGCGGGGGAGTATGGAATATGGATGCCACAAACTGGGACTCATACTCAGGCTGAGTCCGGCTACCAGAGGCCTCCCAATCGTGAGCCATCTCTAAATACGGCTGACGCGGTGGCGGGGAGGCGGCTGTATCCCACTGATCATCCGGAACAAGGTCTGCAAGGCTAAAACTCAACCTCTCATCCTGCACAGACTGGATCTCTGGAGACTCATGATGCTCATGCGGCTCAGGCTGTGTCGGCATGTATGCAGGACCCTGCAATCTTACCAAAAATTTAGTAAATTTTAACTATCTTTACTTACAACAAAAGAATAAATAAAATAAAAAATCACATACCGGGGGAAGAACTGGACGCCCGTGCTGGTCACGGTAGACGTGCCAACCGGCCATGCGCAGTACCCAACGATGATAATCCCACTCTGGCTGCTCTAATGGCTCCGGTGGCATCTCACTGGTCACTATTGGTGGCGCGTCAGGCTCGTCCGGTTGTACTGAGCGCCAATCAATATTCTCTCCGGTGTCTCGTAGCATGGTGACCAGCTTTGCCTCATGGCCGTGGTCCGCAATGCATGGGGCAACCAAGTTCAGCATCGCGTGCCCAACTGCTCTATAGCCACGTTTTCCAAGACAAACGATTGAACGCCCGGCACCTTTAAGCGCTAACAGCAGCTATAAAAAAATGTTAGAAAAAAGGAAGGTTACGATAAAAGGTTCATAACGCATAAAAATGTGTTGTTTTAGATGCATTACCTGGCGAGCACCTTTCCGGCCAGTAGGGGTATAACCATCGTCTTCGAATATCTGTGCGCGAAGAAAATCGCCGTAATCTCCCTCTATATACACCGAAGCCATGCCAACCCGCAGGTACCAAACCTGATATCTCAATAGGGGATCTCCCTGGAACTACATCGCATCAATCTCCGGCATCTGCCATAAGTTGGCACTCATATTGCCCGCCTTGATGTAGTACTCCGAGTGATGCTCACTCCAATCTCTATCCCAGCGATTGCCGTGTCTTATCATGTAATTCATATGTTAGTTGCAATTTAAAGCCAATAACTAATGTTAAGTACAAAAATACTAAAAAGAACATAACTTACCCGTGTAGCCTCATGATCACAGATCTCGGGACGTCTGGATCTGCGGGGATGAGTGGAGGAAAATGAAACTGACGGAGCACCCGGTCTGGATAGTGGTGCTCCACTATCCAGAAGCACACCAGCGGTCCCCTGTAGAGCCACATCTCGTGATCATCCGCTACAGAGTCCCCTCAGTGTATAGCTCATGGTACGGAGTCCAGCTCACCTGCGTCTCACCCAGACTCTGAATCTGAGATCAGACCAACCTGATACCTACTGGCTTTCCGTGAGGGTTGTCCTTGTACAAGTGATATCCGTACCATTTCATGCTGAATGCCGGTCGATTTCCATTACCGAGCTCTCCCTATGGATCCTCGTTCGGCTGAGGTACCCCCACCGGTAGCCGTGACCACAACCAATGCTGCAGAAGCAGTGTTGGCCCGTAGATTTGCTTAGTTTTCCGCTATATTTTGAAGAATACTAGCCGTCAGGGACAAGTTAAATAATTAAAATAAGACAACAAGTGCATGACAAGGTAGGTAATTAAAATAAGACATAAATAACATACTGACCTTGCAACCGTGGCACAAGTTTGAGTAGAGATGTGCTAGGACAGCCCCACCCAAGTTGTACCTGCCGATCGACGGCTGAAGGTCTCGCAGCAGCTCTAGATACATCATCGGGATGGTATCACTATTTGAATTAGCAAACATGACAGAACCAAATAGGTCCATCACGAATCCCCGTGTGTATCTGTAATATCAAAATTATAGAGCAACTCATTTTTCCGCATGAAACAGAGTACAAAATAAATGTAATACAAATAGTTTGTATGAGTACCTCTGAATCTCGAGCTGAGTGGAATCACTACCTAGACCTCCCGCAAACATAGCTCGTAGCTTCGTCTTGCCCAGAATGTACTTGGACTTCCCCCCATTGCTGCGTATATCTGGCTCCGCTCCCAACAACTCTGCGAGCATGTAATTAATCGTGATGTCATCTGAATCTGTGGGGTCAGATATGCCACCAACGGGCACGCCCTGGATAGGCAGACCCCATAGAGCACTAACGTCCTGGAGAGTCACTGTCATCTCTCCAAAAGGCAAGTGGAACGTGTGCGTCTCGGGGCGCCATCGCTCCACTAGTCCTGCAATGAAGGACGCGTTAATGGACTTAGTCTCCGACTGTAGAATATCGACCAAATGTTGCAGATACGACTCCATGACCGAGTAGTACTGCATGTCAGGATACCGACCCCTGGCATTTATAATTGCCTCACTCTGCGTTAAAAAAAGTAAACAACATGAAAACCTAAAAATATAAAAATTCAACAAAATACAAACTTAAAAAAAAAGAGTAATCAAGTACCTCTTTAGATGCCTCGGAGACTCGGTGCTCATCGTGAGGCATCCATAATAAAGGACTGAAATGATCCTTGCTATCAGTGGGAATTGGCTCATCAACCGGGTCGGCTACGGGTGGTCTCCTAGGCCGTCCCCTAGCCATCCTACGTTAAAAAAATTCATGCCCTAATTAGTTCAACCAAAATAAAGAATATATAAAGCTAAATATCAAGCAATTTCCATCAAATTATTTTGCAATATGGTCCCTGCCAGTTCAACATTCTGGTTATCATACTTAATTAATTAATTAACTAGGGTTCGAATCTAATTATTAATTTACTTACTTAAATCATTTGTTATATTTTAATTTGAAGATAAATTGCTTATCTACTTAAAATATACTCTACGTAATTTAAATTGTTATTATTTGATCCCTAACTATTTACGTGTAATATAAAGGTGTTTCTTAATTAATTTAGCTACACGTAATTTAAATCCCAAGTACTTAACTTAATAAATGTTAGGCCTTTAATTATACTAATTCTAAAGTCGTACAAATTTATCTTAATAATTTGCACAAGTTGATTAATTTAAAACTACAAAATAATACGTGATTATCTAATTATCCTATTAACTAAACTTTTGCAATCGTAATGATTTGAAAATATTAATATGTTGTTAATTAATTGTCCTTTATTAATTAACAACATATTTTAATTGGAAGTCATTTTCTCTAATTAAAATTTCTACTTACTTACTTTATAATTTCTAATTACTAAATTTAAAACATCTAATTACTTAACTAATTATTTTAAAAACCTAACTACTTAAGTTATTATTTAATTAAAATTCTAATTAATTTACCAAGTCATGGCCAATATACAATTCGGCCGAAGCCCAATTATTCAAAAATCACCAATTTGCATTTTAGTCCCTTATTCTTTTTAATTTACACAAGGGCCTAATTTTTATACAAAAGCCCTCAAACAATTTACAAATATCACGATAAGGTCCCTGTCATTTCAAAGTCAGTACCAGGGTCCCAGTACCGGTCGGTACCGGGGGTAAGGAAACAAGGAATGGTCCAGTACTTGTCCTTAACGGGTCGGGTCGGGTAACATGGCCTTAACGGGTCCCAGCACCAAGAAAAGAGGCGGAGAGGCGGAGGCGAAGCAGCACCGGAATGCACCACCGAATCTTCTCTTTTTTCCTTTTTTATTTGGATCTGGCGGAGAGGCGGAGGCGATTTGGCGGAGAGGCGAAGCAGACAGAGAGAGGGCGAAGCAGACAGAGACGAAGGGGTCGCGTGTCGCGCGGGATATAGGGTTTTAAGCCGCTAGGATTATTGGCGGTTTGAATTATTAATTCAAACCGCTAGGATTCCTTGCGGTTTGAATTGTTAATTCAAACCGCAAATATTCCTAGCGGTTTGAGTAGAAATAAAAATCTTTTAAAAACGTGGTTATTTATATTAAAATATATTTTTTTTTGGGTAAAAATAAAAATCACGGGGAGCAAACCCTTTCCTCTCCGATCAAATTTTTCGACAACCGGCCAAGAGATTTGATAAATGAAGACTACGAGGTCGATAGATGCGAATTTATCTTTCAAATGAGATCTCTCTTATCGGATCTTGCTCTTCCATCTTAGCTTCCCCTTTTACATTTTATCAATGTGTTTGTTAAAACCTCCATTAACAGCTTGGTCTACCTAAATCGTGAGTCCGAGGAGGTTATCGGATATCAGGCTGAAGAGCTTCTTGGAAGAAATTAGTCGGTGTATATTTTTTTCTCCATTTTAATACAATACACTTTTGTTTGTTGTATAATTTTTTCTCTTAAAATTGGTGAGGCGCCTCTATTTTCTTTCACAAGAAATGTAGTAAGGATAACTTAAGTGTTGATTAAGCATGATAAGTGGTAGCAAGTAGTTGAGTTGGAAATTGTAATTTGTGGGTTGACTAATGCTTGTTAGGACTCGTATCAGCTGGTACTGTTTTTTCTTCTCTGTACAACTATGGATCACACTCAATCAGGGTTTGTTCAATTGGTTAGTGAATTTGATACGAAAGAAATTTTGTGAGCATCCATATACTGTGAATTAAGTGAGCTAGACAAAGCAATTGTTAATTTCAATCATTTTTAAATTCAAATGGTAAATGAATTAAGTCATGCTATCATTTTTAAACAACTGAGATATTGGTAAATGAAATGGTACCACAGAACAAAAATTTGATGTAAATTTTTGAGTTGTAAACTTTTCTCCTTTTATTAATGAAAATATTGATAAATTAAGCTTACTTGCCTTCAAAAATAAATAAATTATGTTCTTTGTTTTACATTTGTCAATTCATTTATTTTTGCTGCTATTTTTTGTGAAATTACACTATGTATTTTCAGTTTTTTTGTTCTCTTTTGTTTTAAAATTATAATCCTTTGCCTCAAGCTAAATAGAAGTATTTAACACAGCATGGTGTTGTGGCCAAAACTCAGCAAAGGTTATAAGAGTCATTTCTTACATTTATAATATTTTAATGAAAAGAAAGTGCAACTATTCCAATTGATGATGTGCCGAACACATTTGAAATAGAGTATAGAATGAATCTATGGTAATATGCATAGCACGGATTAGTCCGTACTACGGAGCCATATTATCATTTTGAAAATTCTAATGGTCGATCCGAACCGTTCAACGTGATCTTCACATGAATATGTACTTGGCAGACTAAATTTTATATTTTTTCAAATTTTTTTACTATATTTTAAGATAGGTAGAAAATCACTTGATCTGAAAATTATGGACCATCCAAAAGCAGTGATTTTCTACCTATCTAAAAAATAGTAAAAATATTCTAAAAAATAAAAAATTTAGCCACAAGTATATTCTCATATGAAAATCATGTTAAACGGTTCGGATCGACCGTTAAGATTTTGAAAACAAAAATATTGATCCATAGTACGGACCAATACGCGCTATGCATAGTACCATAGACTCACTCTAGACTATAAGAGTTGTCAATTCCTAATTCCATAATCCTCTTTTCTTCTCCTATTCCGTGTCTTGCCGAACAGGGCTTTTAAGCCTTGTAACTTGCCAGTTCAGCAAGCCTACTCCAATAGTCTTCCTTTAACGGGCTGATCCAATTTATACGAAGCCCTTTTATGCTTTGGAATTGCCTCGGTTTTGTTGACAATTTAGCGCAATTTTTTGGGCCTATACTTCACCATTAAACCTTACCAAGCCCACCATAAGAAATAGTGTTTGTTTTTTAGAAATGAAGTTATTTTTTGTTTTTCTAAAAAGTTGGTGCATATAAAAATTGAAGAACTAATTAAATTCTTTTATGCAAGATACTTTTCCAATTGTGATTACAATTTTGACTGAAAACCAATGTCAAATTGCAAGTGCCATAAGTATCTTAACGATTTAAATGATCACAAGTTCTACTAGCTAGCCACCATATCCACATCACAGTAACCTTTCAACCTAATCATTCAAGCAAGGACGAAATTTCATCCTTTCCCTTTTCTCCAATTTAACTTTCCAAAAGTACATAAAAGCCCCTATATTAGTAAAGGCCACCTAGTTGGCCCATTGGTCTAAAATCCTACTCGGATTGTGAATTTTTTCTAAAATTGAACAATCAAAGTATCAAACTACACTAAATGTTTTGAAGAGGAGGTATGAAAAAGTAATCAAAGAGAAAATATCAGGTCATGTCCCTGCCAACTTTTGCTGGTTTTTAGCTTTTTTTTGTTTTGAGTGTTCTAATCCAATACGCTGTGGAAAACTGTGAGTAGAGAGGAAGAAGGTCAAGTAAAACTCTATAAGCATTCCCTACCAAGTTTTCAAAAAAAAGAAAACTCTATAAACATTGAAAAAATTAGGTACTACATCTACCTTGTAATCAAAGATTGTTACTTGAATTGGTATTGTTCAAAAAAAGAAGAAGAAAAAAGTTGTAGGACTTGTAAAGTTATAAACCTACTAGGCGCGACTTTGATACAGTTGATCTCTTTTTTTCTTCTTCTGTGCATAAGTATTCTGGCCAGCACTATGAACTCATATCTTATTTTTGAAGATCTAAAAGGTCGATCCGAACCGTTCAACACAATCTTCATATGAAATTGTACTTTCATACCAAATTTTATATTTTTTAGAATTTTTTACTATTTCTTTAAATAGATAAAAAATCGTTTGATCTGAAAATTTTGGACCATCCAAAAACAGTAATTTTCTACCTATCTAAAAAAATAGTAATTTTTCTTTTTAAATGCAAAATTTATACTGGTACAATTTATGTGGAGATTATGTTGAACAGTTTAGATCAACCGTTAGAACTTTGAAACAAAAATATAACTCCACAGTACAAACCAATCCGTGCTATGCATATTACCATAGCCGCGCTATAACTCCACATATATATTTTTTAAATTACCTTAATAAAATATAACAGCAGTGAAACTCTTGGAAATCTATCTCATTTGACAAGTTGATGGATCCATATCTGCTGTTTTTCTATGGAAAAAGCAGAACCCTCATCTTCTCCCATCCCAACCATTTAATTTTTATCAATGACTTAGATTGTTGCTATGTTATTATAATACTTTTTTTATCTACCCATCTTCTGCCCAACACACTGCTTTTTCTCTCCTCTCACAACTCACAAGTGTTGTTGTAAATAAAATTCACCACATCACTTCATTTTTTTTCTTTTTTCCTTTTTATTCTAGTTTGGCCATATTAGAATCTCTAAAAAACAAACTTCGTTGGTATACCATTTGCAAAAATCTTGAAGGATGCATCAATTACTTGCAAAAATCTAGAAGGATGCATAAATGTGGACACTCCACGGAGTTGCAAAGGCAAACAGTATACTCCAAAGCCGGATTTATATTTCTAATTAGTTCTTTCAGGTATCCGACACACATGTTGGTTCTTTATGGGGTATTCAAGTGATTTCAAGGATAAAAGATAGCAGTAGAGCCTTATTGCTCCACGATCCGACCATAGAGGGTCAAAACAAAGGAAGAAATGCATCTAAGAAAAATTTAGAAAACAAATTTAGTTCTACAAGAGCTCAGTATGGTAGTAGCCCAAACTGGAAAACAATTTTGAGTTATTTTAAATTCATTATATTCTTTTTGCATGATTTTACGTGCCTTGGTATTGCCTGCTTGATTCTATTCGTTGAAACATATATAGCCTCAAATGATATATTGAAGTTAACTTACTTGGCAACCGCCTGCACCAACACAAGCAAAGAAACAATCTCTTACAAAAAAAAAAGAAATTGATGTGGAAGAATTTTATTAACAGGATAATACAATAAATGAAGAGTAGCATGTGGGCAGGATGGACAGACCAACAAAGTTTTATAATACAATAAATGAAAGAAAGAAAACATTGCAACAATCTAAGCCATTGATAAAATTTAAATGAATGGAAAAGCAGCAGATATGGATCCAAGTTGATATGCTTCTCTCAATAAAAATATTGGAAGTTGTGTTGAAAACAACCTTGTGTTACTGTGTAATTATTTACTGTATCCAGAAAAGATTTAAAGGTAAATTTATGGCAACTCTCAGCATGACCAACCAATTAATATTCCAGTAAGTCAAATCTCTTATTGGGTAGTGTGTTAAGGGACTACATAACAGTTACACCATTAAATTGCCTATATAATAAACAAAAGAGAGCCTCAGCAACTGTGCGTGCGTGCGTGTGTGGGTGTGTTTAGGTGCGGTGGGAGCAGAGGCAGAGGCAAGTTGGATTGGAACATTTAATACATTATCCTATATCCTTTTGAAACAATAGAAATAAACAGTTAAGATATGATCAGATTCTAAAACATCAATACCAATTAATATCATGTGATTATTTATATGGTTTCATGGAAGCACGGGGATAGCATTTTTAGGTGAAGCTAGCAGCCCAGAGACATTCACGCATGTAAGGAGGGAGAATGAATGAAATTCTCCTAGCATGGTTCCACATTGGCTGCCAAAAATAAAATAATATTTTAATTTTCCATGTACTTTATGATATCCAACAGTGACTTGTGCAGTTAATACCAAATTTCTCAAATTGCTGAGGTGGTTCCACATTATCTTGATTGAATCATGTCACCTAAAAAAAGTTTCATATATCTGAACAGTGACCATTTATAAACATCGAATTATCAAGGTATGCACGCCAAGAATATAAGCGAATTATCTCGATCTGAACCGCTAAACGTGATCTTCATATAAAAATATATAAAATGTGCTTAAAAGCTATATTTTACATTTTGTTTAAATTTTATTACTATTTGTTTAGATAGATAGAAAATCACTTGATCTAAAGATTATGAACCATTTAAAAGTAGTGATTTTCTACCATCTAGAAAAAATAGTAAAACAATTTAAAAATATAAAATTTGATCTCCAAGTAAAGTTTAAAAATAGTGAAAATATGGATCCATATTACGGACCAATATAAGTACCGTAGCCTCACTCATTATATCACGTAAGTCTAACAAATAATTTGAAAAAACAACTCTTTAAATCTCCATCTCTGTAGCTATTTTTTCATTAATAGTTTTCAATTCTCCCGCATCTTTGAGAATCAGTCTTTAGTCTAGTGTCAAAAGCAATGCTCTCTATATGAGAGGTCGCAGGTTCGAAACTCAAAAAAAATAATCATTTGTAAATATTAAATAGTTGGGTGGGTTGACCTCCAATCTATATAAAAAAAATCTCTCGCATTTCATGACACAAAATTATTGAATTAGTATCAAATATTCCAATAAAACAAGCACGGGTAGACACTAGATAATTAGGGTATCATTTAGTAAACAAAGTTCAACGGAGATACAATCAATTAATATTTTATGTTTTTGAGGCAGCATTATACTTTCTTAGTATTTCAAAGGTTCGCACTATATTATATGTTTTCAATAATTGGCGTAATGCATAATCTGATATATATTTTTTTCCTTTTGTGCGGATGATTTATTCAATTATGCATTCCTTCACGCTCTTGATTGATTTAGCTATTGGTTTATTTTTAATAACCATGATGTAGAAATCTCGGTTTCAGATCAATGGGTCTGATCATATATAGCAACTTGACTGGACCCCTGTTTCACCTGAGGTGATCGATCAGATCGAATTGGCGTGAGGAAATGGACTTGTTTTTTTTTTTTTTTGTTGATTTGAAGTTTATTTTATTAACACTCACCCATAATTGTTGGTCCTATTTTGTGACAGCGCTTTTGGAGGGTTGATTCTCTCTAGGATTTAGGGTTTAAAAAACGCAGATGCAATTTAAAAAAAAAATCTTAAATAAAATAATTGTCGAAATTTTTAGAAATCCTTATTTTAACTAAAGGAAAGGATATTGACAATCAATTATGTTTAATAATTTTGTCAACTGTCAAAATTAGATTGTTCAAATTAGCTAAATATTAAAAACAAAAAAATATAAATATGTCTTTTATCATTTGTATTGATTGTATTTTAAATTTTGATAAACTTAACATCATCAATATATTTTTTTTATTAAAAGGCTTCGACACATTCCAGCATATTTTAGATGTTATTTTTGAGAATTGAACTTGCGGCCTCTCCGTAGAAAAGAGAGGGAACTCATGTCACTGCACTAAATCCGTAATTCTTAACATGATCAATATATATGCCTACATTACGCATAGCAAAACTAAAATTTTCATTTTTAAGTTTGTTCCATTATAATTAATATATAATAAAATTCCACCAATTTGATATACATGATATTTAAATCATATAATATATATACAATGCAATATTTTGATTTTGATAAATTATACACAGATTGTTACGCACTTTCAAAATTTATCGTCAATATAAGACATCGCTTTCATATATTACATTTTCAAATACATTCAAAAACATAGAAAGATATTGACAAAATAATTTAAACGTACGATCAACATAGACAAAATGAAAATTTACATAATTGATGCACTGTAGGAGGTCAAATCGGGTTTGTCAATATTTTTACTATTAAGAGACTAAAGGTGGCCACTTTATTTCTGTATACTCCTGGTCACCGACTCACCGTTCCACCGAGACTTAGAAATACAACACAACGAAGGAAGCAGCGAACTGCGATTAGTGGGGAAAAAATGGAACCATTGCATTCATTCCTTTTGAGCTCATAAAAGGAGCTACTTTTGCCTTTTTATAAGATGGTTGCTCTTGAAAGGTGACCTTGCTAAAGATCACGTTGTCTCATGCCTTCTTTTATATCGCTTCAATATTTGATATTTCATATCTGTATATATACAATCGGGAATAGTATAGTCGTCTCTATCAGAGGGGAAGGAGGTCGAAATTTTATTCAAAAAGAAGAAGGTTGGGGAAATTGAGAATCTTTTTGTAGGATTTTTTAAATTTGTACTGTTATATATGGGTGATGATATTGACACAATAATTTTTTTTATTAACACAACAAATTCAGATTTTTTTACTTGTATGTACAAATATGTCCTTCAATTCTATCTATATTTTTTTTAGAAAAAACGATATATCATGTAGTAAAATTTATTTTTATATTTCTCATACAACTAAATATATTGAAACAAATTAAAAAGGACTGAAATACATATTTAACGAAAGTTAAATCATTGATGTAAAGAGTACAGTACAACCAGAGATGTATGAGTTAATATTTTTTTGTTGTTGTTATTTTAAATTAGATGAAGATCTAACAATGAAGAATATATATATATATATATATATATATATATATATATATATATATATATATATAGTAACTAATAAATAGTTCTCATGCTAGAAGATTACAAATCACGGGGATCAAAAGTAGCATTTGAAAGAAATATATATGGAGGGCAAAATTGTCTATAAAGTTTGAAAATTTAAAATGGTTGTGTTAATATAAAAACTTATTGTACTAATATCAGTACCCGTTCTACATAGATATCAAGTTGGATTTATTGCCGAGATTTTTATTAATATCCAAAGTTAATTAGAAATTAATATTTATGCTCAGAATTCTCGACTTTCGTCAAAAATGTCCAAGCTGGCCACAAAATGGCCGGCTTACGCTCCCCCCGTAAGCCGGCCATTTTGTGGCCGGCTTACTCTTTCTTTTTTTAGAGACACTATGAAGAGCAAAATAATGAAATCTAACACTGAAAATTCGAATTTTTTGTTTAAATTATTTGTTAGATTACTTCTTTTGATTTATAATTAGCATATTTATACTAAAATACACTAAATTACTTGAAATTGTGTTGAATTACACTATATTACAATAAATTATGTTGAATTACACTAAATTACGTTAAATTACAATAACTTCGCTAATTATGCTGAAATACGGTAAATAATGCTAAACTACGCAAAATTACGCTAAAGTAGACCGATTTTGTATCATCTTTCATGAATCATAAAAAATAGTAAAAAAATTCAAAAAATAGTAAAAATTGGTATTCTACAAGTTCATTATGTAAGTAATTTACTGAGCTACTTAGATTGAATAGTAGAAATAAAAATCTTAATCGGAAACTTCAACTCAAGTTTTGAGGCTCTTTCCTTAGTTTTTGGTAATTCTGAATTTTGAAATCCGGCATAGCCATCACAGACGCATGCATCTTTTCGCAAGCTTTCCCAAAAGTGGTCATTTGCTGAAATCGAACACTCGAGCGCCGTTTTATGACCGTTTGAAGTTTTGTCGTCGTTTTTCGCATTTTCAGTGAAAATATCATCCCTATTCATATGTATTTTAGTGTAATTTACCGTATTTTAGCGTAATGTAATGTAATTTAGTGTAATTTAAATTAATATAGTGTAATTCAACATAATTTCAAGTAATTTAGCGTATTTTAGTATAAATTTGCTAATTATATATCAAAAGAAGTAATCTAACAAATAATTTAAACAAAAAAAATTAAATTTTCAGTGTTAGATTTTATTATCTTGCTCTTCATAGTGTCTATAAAAAAAAAAAAAAGTAAGCCGGCCACAAAATGGCCGGCTTATGGGGGAGCGTAAGCCGGTCATTTTGTGGCCGGCTTGAGCATTTTTGGCGAAACTCAGAATTCTGAACATAAATATTAATTTCTATTAAACTTTGGATATTAATAAAAATTTCGGGATTATTGCAATAATTGGTTATATGTGTATGATTTTTTTTGTCTATATTGAATGTTTAGAACAATAGCGCTAATAATATCTCACGTTTTAAAAATCTGACGGCTGCTTCCTTGAACTGATGCTTAAAAAACAAAATCTATCTATACTCTGAACACATATATTCAATCAAAATTATTGAATGCATGCATTTAGAAATCAAATATAATCTTCTTAAATTTTTCAAAACCAATATAGTGTTAATATTTTAGAAACCCGGGATAGGCCTAGAAGAAAATTCCATCGCTATTAAAAAAAGTGTAGTATTGAAGTATTATATTTTTATTTGTAAATGAGATAAACTAACGATGATTACCAAAAAAAAATAACAAATAGTAAGTAAGATGATGATGAAATATCTTGAGTATAAAGAACCGTATTAGTCTAGCAATAAAGATATTATTTGAGAATTTTTTTCGGTAGAAATTAATAAAAGAAGAGAGAAACAGAAAGAGTACATCAGCTTTTTGATTGATAAAAAGATCGGTAGGATTTCTACTGATTCTAAAAATAAAAAAGTTTGAATCGGTAGGAATTTTATCGATCCAAACTTAGTTATCTTTTCTTTTTAGATGCATAGATGAAGGAAATTCTTCTATTAGTCTCTAGTAAAATATAAAAAGTTTTTCAAAAATATAGATGGAATGTTTCTATTATATCTAAATTTTAAGATACTCAATCTATTTTCATAAAATATTTTATATTAAAAGGAAAAAAGAAAAATTGGTTTGAATCGGTAGAATTCCTACCGATTCAGACTTTTTGATTTTAGAATCGCTAAAATCCTACCGATCTTTCTATCAATCAAAAACCTGATGTACTATTTCTATTTCTCTTTCTTCCTTTTTATTAATTTCTACAGAAAAATATGTCCAATATTATTTTCGTATATAAGTTGGTGGTGAAATAAAAAGCTTTAATTATGGGGTAAAGAACCGTATCTCTGTATATGTAAATGTTAATTTTTTTACTGTGCGGGTATTGTGGACTACATAATTACTTAACTAAAAACTTTTATTTTTAAACAAGCATGTAACCAAAAAATGAATTGCGAAACGATTCAGTTGGTTGTCTTTTGTAGAGTAATTATTTAAAGCGTGCCACAAAAGTAGAATACGATACTAACTAGTCTTTAATTTAGTGGTAAAGACGATGCTTTTTGTGTAGGAGGTTGCAAGTTTGAAATTTGAATGAAAAAATTTCTTGTGACCTTGTAGATATTAAATAATTAGATGACTTGACTTTCAATTTTTATTCAAAAAAAAATAGAATATAATACTAAAATATAGCAATTTAGCAATTGTGGGGTAAAGATTTTAACAGATTTTGGCATCATGCTGCATGAAGCCTGTTGAGAATAATTTATCTCAGTCGTATATCATCCGATCAAGCAATCAAGATTAAACATAGCATAGTTATTATATTATTATCAGTAAATTAATAAAGTAGTAGGAATATACAGCTGTACACAACTACTATACAAACATAGCATTAATTGCTGGTAGGAATTAGAAATAGTACTAATAGTACCATAACGACTAGTATGTCTGTTAGTATAAATAGAACAAGAATTGTAAAGAAACGAATTAAGATTGAATAAAAGATTTTTCTCCTTGTATCTTATAAAAATAACAAAGCCAAAACTAGTCTGTTAAAATCATTACCTCAATTGTGTGATCATTTTTTGATACGAAATAAACAAAATTCTGTAAATAGTTCTAACATTTGAAAAGGAATTTTGCTTTTGTTCCATCTAATTTAAAAATCTACGACTATTAACTGCTATTGTTTTTTCAACAGGAAGCCATAGAATGGTAATATTTAGATTTGCATAAGAAATACATAAAAGTCTTATTTACTTACTAAACTATTAAATTTTTATTTTTGATTATAAGCATATGATTAGCAGCTAAGGATCAGAATCTGTACAACTAGCAACAAGTTATAATTTTTTAGGCACCAATTTCCAACCTGATCATCCTCAATTTGCATGATCTCGAAACAAACTAAAAAGAGAAACAAAAGTAAAATATGCATGAATGAAACGAAACCGCCATGGCAAATTGACAATTAAGGTGAGGAGGGGGTAACTGGTTGGTGGGCCCCAGTGGATGGGTTAGCACCGTCCGGTTAGTTTTGGATGGTGCTAAAACAGATCCTCTTTTACTTTTTTTTTTTTCTCTTTAAAAAGAATTACTCCTTACATGAGAGCCTTTTCTTTCTTTTGTCTAGTTGTGAAAAAATCAAATAAATTTTCATTATTTTTAAAAAGTTGAGGGTATTTCGGCAAAGCTTTTTGTTTCTTGACTTTTCTCGATAAAGGCATGTCGGATGTAACTTGACAAAATTTGGGAGGTACCTTGTTGTCTAGTATAATACCGAGCATTGCTTATCTTATCTACCTAACCAGGCTAAGCTATTAGACGACATGCTTTAATTTTTTTAAGAAAAAAATATTATTTTTGTAATGATAAGTTTGCGGGCCTCTGTTTTTTTCTCTGTAAAATGAATAAATAAATTAGATTATTGAACTGCCGAAATTTTTATTGTTACCACTCAAAAAAATCAAAATTAATTAATTACCACCGCAGGGCTTTATTCAATACTACCACCCCGCTAATCCAGTTCGCGCATCAAAGTGGTTGGTGCGAGGACTGGGTTGGCGCACCAGGTTGGTGCACGGACTAGGTTAGCGCAGCTCGGTGGGCTGACTGGATTTTAGAGGATATTCATTTATTTGGTGCGCCAACCTAGTGCGCCAACCCAGTCCGCGCACCAGCTAATTTGGTGCGCGAACTGAGTTAGCAGGAGTGGTAGTATTGAATAAAGCCCCAGCGAGATGGTAATGAATTAATTTTGATTTTTTTGAGTGGTAACAATAAAAAAATCGGATTGAGCTGATAGTGAAAGAACTCTTAGGAAATAAACTAGTGACGCCCAGTGTATACTACTACTCTTCACCCAGATGAGCTAAGGGTATAATTAGGAAATCCGGATCATTTTATAAATCTGGCACGGATCATAAAATGGATCTCCCATCTCTATTTTTATATTAAGCACGTTGATGCTCTAATCTATCAATAACAGTAATTAAAAAATAAAATTTCAGATTAAATATCATTTCTCCAATTAAATAGTCTATCTTTTTTTATTCTATACATTTTTTGAATTTTTTTTTTAGTATAAAAGTTTAAATTTATTTAGATATGTACTCATTACACGCACTCGCCACATTAGATTCTTTATTTTTTTTTTTTAAGTTTTCTAAATCCCCTAATTTAATTTTCAGATAGTCAAATTTTTATTGGTATTTTTTTCATTTTTAAATATCATTTAATAATATAAATCATGCGCTAATATTTACTAATATAGTTATAAATTTATAAATTTAATATAGATCTACTATATAAAAAAATAACCTCATTGATATAAACAGTTCAATCTGGATCCGATTTATTCATAGTTACAGTTGTGATCAAATAATCATCTAGGTATAATTTATACCAAAGGGATTTATGCAATATGATTTAATTACCCTTATTGGAAAGTGGATTGGAAAAATTAATGGAAAATTAATTACGAGAATAATTATAAAGAGACATACAATATTTTTGGATAGTCGAGGATAAAACACCGCTTATGTCGGATTCACGGTGATTTAGTTAATACCTCCAAAAATAAAAAAATTAGCAAATCTGTCATCTATTTTTTTTTTTAAAAAACGTTCTAACCACTCCACATTTGGACGGTCCACTATTCATACCAAACCACCCCACGTTTAGGCGGCCACCTGTACTAGACCGCTCCATTGTAGGGCGGTTTGGTGTTTATTTTTTTTTTAATGTTGTGCCATTTTTTTATTTTGAAATTTACATGTCCAATTTTTATAATGATTTATGGTTATAATTTATATCCCGTCTAGATCTGGTCATACTACATTTGAAAATAGCCGGTTACTAAATTTCTAACATTTTTTTAAAAAATTTACATTAATTAGTAAAAATTTCTAATATTTGAATAATTTCTACATATGCTTAAATATGTTGGGAAATTTCTAAAACCCTAAACCCTAAACCATAAAGTAACGTACATTAAATGATTTACAATTTTCACATAACATATTTATAAAAATTAGTGATATTTTAAAGAAACCCTAAACCCTAACTCTAAACTCTAATTTCTAAACTCTAGTTTTCGACATTTTTATTAATATCCAAAGTTAATTACAAATTAATAAATATACCCACGTTAGCTGGGTTTTTTGTTATATTACTTCTTTTGATGTATAATTAGCATATTTATACTAAAATACGCTAAATTACTTGAAATTATGTTAAATTACGCTGAATTAAACTAAATTACGTTAAATTACATTAAATTACGTCAAAATACGGTAAATTACGCTAAATTACATATGAATAGGGACGATATCTTCACTGAGAAGGCGAAAAACGATAATGAAATTTCAAACAGCCATAAAACGGCGCTCGAGTGTCCGATTTCAACAAATGACCACTTTTCGGAAAGCTTGTGAAAATACGCATGCGTCAGTGACCGCTTTGCTATTTTTCAAAATTTAGAATTTCCGAAAAATAAAGGGAAGAGCCTCAAAACTTGAGTTGAAGTTTCCAATTAAGATTTTCATTTCTATAATTCAATCTAAGTAGCTCAGTAAATTAGTTATATAATGAACTTGTAGAATACCAATTTTTACTATTTTTGAAATTATTTTACTATTTTTTTATTTATGAAAGATGACACAAAATCGGCCAAATTTAGCGTAATTTTGTGTAGTTATGCGTAATTTAGCGTATTTCAGTATAATTAGCGAAATTATTGTAATTTAGCGTAATTTATCATAATTTAGTATAATTCAACGTAATTTAACATAAGTTCAAGTAATTTACCATATTTTAGTATAAATATGCTAATTATACATCAAAAGAAGTAATCCAACAAATATTTAAAAAAAATCAATTTTTTAGTGTTATATTTCAGCATCTTGCAATTCATATAATCATATTGTCTCTAAAAAAAAATAAACACCAAACCGCCCCACAGTGGGACGGTCTGGTATGCATAGGTGACCGTCCAAAAGTGGGGTGGTTTGATATGCATAGGTGACCGCCCAAACGTGGGGCAGTTTGGTATGAATAGTGGATCGCCCAAACGTGGGACGTCAAGGCGTTTTTTTTTTAAATCGAGGACATATTTGTTAATTTTTAATTTTTGGAGGGTATTAATAAAAATCACGGTCGGATTCGTGTTTCGTATTTTTATAATTATATTGCGACACAAAATATTTTAGGCATAGACAATTCCCTCTATTTTAGTAATAAATATTGGTGTATATTGTGTTTCCTATTTTGTTTTGATAGGCATAGTAATATATTCTTAGATATTTAAATTGTGTAAGTTATATGACCGAAATTTCTGTTTTTAGCATTTTTCTAAAAAAAAAATAAACCAAAATACTCCTGTTTCTGGGAAATTCGATTTTTATCCAGGTCGCTCCAGTGTTCTGCAGCCTCAAACACTGGAGTCTGCACAATACCGATGCGGCCCCAGTCTAAGGAAAGACAGAACAGAGCTGCTCGTAATGCACGAGGTAGTTGATTTATTTTACTATTCAATTTTAACTTTTAAAAAATTATTGAAACAATCAGATTTAATAGTCACTATTTGTTTGTAAATTTGCAGGTTGAGAGGCAATCAATGAATTAGATGTTTATCTAGGAGCTAAATCAATGTTTTAATTGTATTTGTAAGAGCATTGTTTATTTTAGATTTATTAGATGTATTTTTATTGTACTCGTGAGAACATTAGCATTATATTGTTTTATTTATGCTTCTTTATATTTATTTTTAGATTATTATGGCTCCTTTATATTTATTTTTTTGGCTTCTTTATATTTGATCTGACAAATGAAAAATACTTTCAAAATAAACGACATTTAAAACAAAAACCAAAACAAATAAAATAATTTTAAAAACAAAAACCAAAACAAATAATTGTGCGGAACCCAGTGTTTGGGGACGCAGATCACGGGAACGGCATGGGTAGAAATAGAATTCGCCAGAAATAGGGGGTTTTGATTTTTTTTTTTTTTTGGGAAAATGCTAAAAATAAAAATTTCGGGTTATATGAGGAGGGTTCCAATACCTCATGTCTTTCATACCTCATCATATCTCATATTGTATATTTCCGTTTTTAAAGTCCAAATTGTCGATCTAAACCACTCAAAATGATATCCATACTAAAATATGTCTTGAGATGAAATTTTATAATTTTTGCAATTTTTTTACTATTTTTTAAGATAGGTACAAAATCACTGTATCTGGACTGTTAAAAAATAGTGATTTTCTGCCTATTTAAAAAAATAGTAAAAAAGTTCCAGAAATATTGACATTTTAGACTTTGAAAATGAAAATATAAAATATGAGGTATGATGAGTTATAAAAAGCAGAGGTGTTGGGACCTTCCTCGAGTTATATATATTGATTTATGTACACCAACAATTTATATGTTTCAAGTAAAGAAAAACATAAATCGTTATATGTCAGTGTCTCTGTTCTTTTGAAAATCTACATATCTATGTCTATTTTGTTTTATTATATGTTTTCAATTGTAGCAATTGAAATATTTATTTTCTCTTTGACAGATATAAGGTGTATAATATAGCTACTATTATAATATCTTTAATTTGTACTGAATTAACGTCATTTCTCATTAGACTTTATTATACTAATTGATTTTTTGGGAATAATTTGATTTAGACTCAATCTATTTTAATATTATTCGTGGATATTGAATAATTATATTTTTCATTAGTCTATTTTTTTTTAGAAAAATATGTCATTTTGTATGAAATTTTGTTTTTATTCACTTATAATATGTTCCCGGTACAATGCACTAGTAAGATATTAGTATTTACAATAAACACCGATTTTTATTTTATCCGTTGATACTAAATTCAGACCGTTCGTAAGTGTATCCTTATGTATACGTGAGGGGATACGGATCCCTGTTTTAATGCAATAGGCAATAGCATGCCCTCAACCACTGCTAGCTGGAGAATGACCAAAGCAATTAATTAAGTTGTCGTCTGTACATATACATGTACAGAGAATGACGAAAGTACCAAATTAATAGATTATTTTTGTGTAAAACGCGATCCGCCGACATTTTAATTAATATCCAAAGTTTAATACAAATTATTATTTATGTCCAGAATCTGACCCAATATCGAAAAATGCTCAAGCCGGTCAGAAAATAGCCGGCTTACTCCCCCCTAAGCCGGCCATTTTCTGGCCGGCTTTTTTTTTTTTTTTTTTGAGAGACTATGAAGAGCAAAATAATGAAATCTAATACTGAAAATTTGAATTTTTTGTTTAAATTATTTGTTAGATTACTTTTTTTGATATATAATTAGGAGGTTGGCTATTGTGCTTCCATAAGCATATGCCCACATATGTTTATAACTCATTTTTGCGTTTCCAATGTTCAAATGGTCGATCCCAACCGTGGGCATATTCTCCATATTAATATGTGCTTGGAGACCAAATTTTATATATTTCTGAATTTTTTTATTATTTATTAAGCCACTTTGAAAATTACTGATCCGGGTGAACAGTAAAAACAGTGCAACAAAATTCTGAACCATATTATCAGTAATTTTCAAAGTGGCTTAATAAATAGTAAAAAAATTCAGAAAAATGTAAAATTTGGTCTCCAAGTACATATTAATATGGAGAATATGCCCACGGTTCGGATCGACCATTTGAACATTGGAAACGCAAAAATGAGTTATAAGCATATGTGGGCATATGCTTATGGAAGCACAATAGCCAACCTCTATAATTAGTATATTTATACTAAAATACGCTAAATTACTTGAAATTATGTTGAATTACACTATTAAGTTAAATTACACTAAATTACATTACATTACGTTAAAATACAGTAAATTACATATTAATAGAGACGGTATCTTCACTAAAAAGGTGAAAAACGACGACGAAACTTCAAACGGTCATAAAACGGCGCTCGAGTGTCCGATTTCCGCAAATGACCACTTTTCGGAAAGCTTGCGAAAATGCACATGTGTCCGTGACAGCTATGCCGTTTTTTGAAATTCAGAATCGCCAAAAAACAAAGAGAAGAGCCTCAAAACTTGAGTTGAAGTTTCCGATTAAGATTTTCATTTCTATTATTCAATCTAAGTAGCTCAATAAATTA
Source organism: Carex myosuroides (assembly GCA_028015225.1). NCBI lineage: Eukaryota > Viridiplantae > Streptophyta > Magnoliopsida > Poales > Cyperaceae > Carex > Carex myosuroides. The sequence goes on along the minus strand of CM051485.1, from coordinate 6,838,063 downwards.
GTTACATAATGAACTTGTAGAATACCAGTTTTTACTCTTTTTGGAAATTTTTTTACTATTTTTCATGATTCATGAAAGATGGCATAGAATCGGTCTATTTTAGCGTAATTTACCGTATTTCAGTCACGGATATACATCAAAATTATTAAAGTAATTGTTATCAATGGATATTAATATTTAAACCGATTACTGTAACAGACTAGAGGAGGGTTCCTATACCTCATCATGCCTCATATTTTATACCTTCATCAAAGTCCAAACTGTCGATCCAAATCACTCAACATGATATCCATACTAAAATATAGTTGGAGATGAAATTTTATAATTTTTGGAATGTTTTTACTATTTCTTAAGATAGATACAAAATCACTGGGTTTTTTTAACGGTCCAAAAACAGTAATTTTATACCTATCTTAAAAAATATTAAAAAAATTTCAAAAATTATAAAATCTATCAAGTTTATATACTTCTTTTCTATTTAATTCCACTTCCATGATTTTGATCAAGCCATCATATCTAAAATATGCCAAAATTTACGATTAAATTTTTTTTTTCGATATCATGTTGAACAGTTTAGATCGATAATTTAGACTTTAAAAAAAAAAATATAAAGTATGAGACATAATGAGATACAAAAAGCATGAGGTATTGGAACCCTCCTCAGTAGATTATTCAATATTACATGTTGTGCGGACAGAACAAAACTTATTTTGGGGCAGCTATTTTTTAGCGTTCAGTTTTACTTGTGTGTATTTCACACATGATACCTAGTTAGTAAAAAAACATGAAGGCTCTCTCTGCATAATTTCATTTTGGAAGCTGATATACTGATTTTTATTTAGATAAACCATTAAATATGTATTTAGATCATGCTAAGATCGGATCCACATCCGAATCTCTAATTGTATATGAATATGCACGTGAATTATAAATTTTTAATAAATTTGTATTTAGATCGGATCCGAATCCGATATATTAACAGTCCTCATCAGTCATCAGCAATCAGCATGCATGCGCGCAGCATCTATTCTGATTTCTGAGCCTCCCTGACTAATAAACTTCAATTCTAAATTCTAATGCAATCTGCACCACATATTAGAGAGACCACATATCAGCATGCATGCGCGCAGCATCTATCCAGAATCTGACCCAATATCGAAAAATGCCCAAGCCGGTCAGAAAATAGCCGGCTTACTCCCCCCTAAGCCGGCCATTTTCTGGCCGGCTTTTTTTTTTTTTTTTTTTGAGAGACTATGAAGAGCAAAATAATGAAATCTAATACTGAAAATTTAAATTTTTTGTTTAAATTATTTGTTAGATTACTTTTTTTGATATATAATTAGGAGGTTGGCTATTGTGCTTCCATAAGCATATGCCCACATATGTTTATAACTCATTTTGCGTTTCCAATGTTCAAATGGTCGATCCGAACCGTGGGCATATTCTCCATATTAATATGTGCTTGGAGACCAAATTTTACATTTTTCTGAATTTTTTTTACTATTTATTAAGCCACTTTGAAAATTGCTGATCCGGGTGAACAGTAAAAACAGTGCAACAAAATTCTGGACCATATTATCAGCAATTTTCAAAGTGGCTTAATAAATAGTAAAAAAATTCAGAAAAATGTAAAATTTGGTCTCCAAGTACATATTAATATGGAGAATATGCCCACGGTTCGAATCGACCATTTGAACATTGGAAACGCAAAAATGAGTTATAAGCATATGTGGGCATATGCTTATGGAAGCACAATAACCAACCTCTATAATTATTATATTTATACTAAAATACGCTAAATTACTTGAAATTATGTTGAATTACACTATATTAAGTTAAATTACACTAAATTACATTACATTAAGCTAAAATACATTAAATTACATATTAATAGAGACGGTATCTTCACTAAAAAGGTGAAAAACGACGACGAAACTTCAAACGGTCATAAAACGGCGCTCGAGTGTCCGATTTCAGCAAATGACCACTTTTCGGAAAGCTTGTGAAAATGCACATGTGTCCGTGACTGCTATACTGTTTTTTGAAATTAAGAATCGCCAAAAAACAAAGAGAAGAGCCTCAAAACTTGAGTTGAAGTTTCCGATTAAGATTTTCATTTCTATTATTCAATCTAAGTAGCTCAGTAAATTAATTACATAATGAACTTGTAGAATACCAATTTTTACTATTTTTGAAATTTTTTTTACTATTTTTCATGATTCATGAAAGATGGCATAGAATCGGTCTATTTTAGCGTAATTTACCGTATTTCAGCATAATTAGCGAAGTTATTGTAATTTAGGGTAATTTAACGTAATTTAGTGTAATTCAACATAATTTTAAGTAATCTAGTGTAATTCAACATAATTTCAATTAATCTAGTGTATTTTAGTATAAATATGCTAATTATAAATCAAAAGAAGTAATCTAACAAATAATTTAAACACAAAATTCAAATTTTCAGTGTTAGATTTCATTATTTTGCTCTTCATAGTGTCTCTCTAAAAAAAACAGTAAGCCGGCCAGAAAATGGCCGGCTTAGGGGGGGTCGGCCAGAAAACGAGTAAGCCGGCCATTTTCTAGCCGGCTTGGACATTTTTCGAAATTGGCTGACAATCTGAGCATAAATAATAATTTGTATTGAGTGAGCCTATGGTGCTATGCATAGCACGGATGGGGTCCGTGCTACGGCTCAAAATTTGACTTTTTAAAATTCTAACGGTCGATCCAACCGTTCAATGTGATAACCATATGAATATGTACTTGCAAACTAAATTTTATATTTTTTCGAATTTTTTTACTATTTTTTTAGATAGGTAGAAAAATCAGTGTTTTCTGAAAATTCTGGACCATCAAAATTCTACCTATCTAAAAAAATAGTAAAAAAATTCGAAAAAATATAAAATTTAGTTTGCAAGTACATATTCATATGGTTATCACATTGAACGGTTGGATCGACCGTTAGAATTTTGAAAAGTCAAATTTTGAGCCGTAGCACGGACCCCATCCGTGCTATGCATAGCACCATCCGACATTTTTATTAATATCCAAAGTTTAATACAAATTATTAATTATACCCGGAACTCAACTCAATATCGATATATACCCAAGCCGGCCATTTTCTGGCCGGCTATGTTCCTTCCCTAAGCCGGCCAGAAAATGGTCGGCCATGTACCTTTTTTTTTTTTTTTTTTTAGAGAGACTATGAAGATCAAAATATTGAAATCTAACTCTGAAATACGATAAATTTTTGTTTAAATTATTTGTTATATTACTTCTTTGAGGAGGGATCAAATTACAACAATTATTTTTTTTATTTTCAAAGTCCAAATCGTCGATCCAAACCGTTCAACATGATTTCCACAATAAACTGTGCTTGCAGATCAAATTTTACATTTTTTTGAATTTGTTTACTATTTATTAAGTATTTTACAAAAAATAGTCATATTCAGACTATTGAATTTTGTACCCATCTTAATAAATAGTAAAAAAATTCAAAAAAAATGTAAAATTTGATCTGCAAGCACATTTTATTTAGATAATCATGTTGAACGGTTTGGATCGACGATTTGGACTTTGAAAATGAAAAAAATTGTTGTTGTAACTTGATCCCTCCTCTACTTCTTTTGATGTATAATTAGCATATTTATACTAAAATACGCTAGAATACTTGAAATTATGTTGAATTACACTATATTATAATAAATTATGTTCAATTATACTAAATTACGTTAAATTACAATAACTTCGCTAATTATGCTGAAATACAGTAAAAAAAACACTAAACTACACAAAATTACGCTATAGTAGACTGATTTTGCTCATCTTTCATGAATCATAAAAAATAGTAAAAAAATTCCAAAAATAGTAAAAATTGGTAATCTGCAAGTTCATTATGTAACTAATTTACTGAGCTACTTGGATTGAATGATAGAAATGAAAATCTTAATCGGAAACTTCAACTCAAGTTTTGAGGCTCTTGTCTTTGTTTTTTGGCGATTCTGAATTTCGGAATCCAGCATAGCAGGCACAGACGCATGCGCATTTTCGCAAGCTTTCCGAAAAGTGCTCATTTGCTGAAATCGGACACTCGAGCGCCGTTTTATGACCGTTTGAAGTTTCATCGTTGTTTTTCTCCTTTTCAGTGAAGATATCGTCCTTATTCATATCGTATTTTAGCGTAATTTACCGTATTTTAACGTAATTTAATGTAATTTAATGTAATTTAACATAATTTAGTGTTATTCAACATAATTTCAATTAATCTATCGTATTTTAGTATAAATATGCTAATTATACATCAAAGAAGTAATATAACAAATAATTTAAACAAAAATTTATCGTATTTCAGAGTTAGATTTCAATATTTTGATCTTCATAGTCTCTCTCTCTAAAAAAAAAAAAAAAAAAAAAGGTACATGGCCGGCCATTTTCTGGCCGGCTTAGGGAAGGAACATAGCCGGCCAGAAAATGGCCGGCTTGGGTATATGTCGATATTGAGTTGAGTTCCGGATATAATTAATAATTTGTATTAAACTTTGGATATTAATAAAAATATCGGTAGCACCATAGCCTCACTCATTTGTATTAAACTTTGGATATTAATAAAAATGTCGGCGCGATCCGCGCAGTTTCAGAAAAAAAATAATAGATTATTTTTGTGTGATTGATGCGGTTTTACATGTTATTATGCTTCTGAAAATAATCTATTATATTTTGAAATAAAATCACAGAAATTCATGCTTTATAATATTATGCTTTGCAACTAGCATACTGCTCCATGCTTCCTTCTTTACATAAATTTGATCTAAAGAGAATTTTTTTTTTCCTTTTTTTTTTTTTTGAAGAAAAGCCCGCAAACAAGTACAAGAATTAGAAAGCATGCTGCGTTTTGATCGGTTGGTTTCTATTATAAAAAACCGACCAACCGAAGGATGGAGGTGACTTTAGCCTTTAGGTTTAAAAGCAGGTCCCCATGTACTAAAAACTCGCTATAAAAGTAAAAAAGCATGACACATTTTTTACAACACAAAAATGTGTAGTCAACTATGTCTTCATCATATAAGAAATTTATTTTCTGCAGCAGGTTTATTTTACATTTTTTTTTTGCATCAGTTGTACTTATAGAATGTCAAAAGCTGAAATAAGCGTTGGAAAGGTAACGGTAGTGCATTTTTTTATACTCGGTATTAGGTAGGATGGCCGATGGGATGTATTGACGATCTTAATAATAATAATAAAATAATTTATATACTATATTTATATATTCTACATGAAAATAATTTTATAAGTTTCAATGTTTACCGGATAACATAATTTTTTTTAAATACAATATATACTATATTTATATATTCTACATGAAAAATATTTGTTAAGTTTCAATGTTTACCATATAACATAATTTTTTTTAAAGATGTTGAGGATTAAGTCACTCAACTGCATAATATCTACAGTGTTCTTCTATCTGAATTTCAAACTTAAGACTAGATCAAATGTTAGTTCTCAAATAACATAAAATTACAATGATTTATGTTTGGTATAATATCACACAATACCAAAATCGCGTGAAATTTTACATATAACCAATCTAAATGTCCAACAACATGTCAACAAAATTTTCTTTATTTATAAAACTTTTTAAATTTAATAATAAATATAAAATTATTAAATCCAACCTTTGTGGCAACAAACAATTGGTTTCTATTACTAAAAAACCGACCAACCGAAGGATGGAAGTTGCTTTAGCCTTTAGGTTCAAAAGGAGGTCCCCCACCTACTCAGTACAAAGAACTCGCTATAAAAGTAAAAAGCATGACACATTATTACACATATAAATTTGTAGTCAACTATATCTTCATCATATAAGAAACTTATTTTCTACAGCAGGTTTGTTTTACATATTTTATACAGAAGTTAATTTATGAATGTCAAAAGCTGAAATAAGCGTCGGAAAAGTACCGGTATTGTATCTTTTTTTTTTATATACTATCGACAGTCGCGTATAAATTAAAAGTATATATAGAATGATAATTTAAAAAAAAATTCTTTAAAATATGATATACACTATATTTATGATTCACATGAAACATGATTATTTTAATATAGGTCCTATTGCTCATCAAACGACGTAAATTGCAATAATTTACATTTAATAATTTTTGATAGAATATCAAATAATACCAAAATAACATGAAAATTTATGCATAATCAATCTACTTGTCCAACAATATGTCTATAATTTTTTTTATTTGTAAAACCTTTTAAATTTAACTTAAAAATAAGTTGTCAAAATTATTAAAGTATTTGTTATCAATGGATATCAATATTTAAACTGTTTACTGTAACAAACTAGAGGGTTCCTATACCTCATGTTTTTCATACCTCATGATGCATCATATTTTATATCTTCATCAAAGTCCAAACTGTCGATCCAAACCACTCAACATGATATCCATACTAAAATATACTTGAAGATGAAATTTTATAATTTTTGCAATGTTTTTACTATTTCTTAAGATAGGTACAAAATGACTGTTTTTTTAACGGTCCAAAAACAGTAATTTTGTACCTATCTTAAAAAATATTAAAAAAAATTCAAAAATTATAAAATCTATCAAGTTTATATACTTCTTTTCTATTTAATTCCACTTCCATGATTTTGATCATGGCCATCATATCTAAAATATACCAAAATTTACGACTGAAATTTTTTCTTTCGATATAATGTTGAGCAGTTTGAATCCACAATTTAAACTTGAAAACAAAAATATAATGCATGAGACATAATGAGGTATGAAATGCATGAGGTATTGGAACCCTCCTCAACAGACTATTCAATATTACATCTTGTGCGGACAGAACAAAACTTATTTTGGGGGCAGCTATTTTTTAGCGTTCAGTTTTACTTGTGATACCTAGTTAGTAAAAAACATGAAGGCTCTCTCTGCATAATTTCATTTTGGAAGCTGATATACTGATTTTTATTTAGATAAATCATTAAATCTGTATTTAGATCATGCTAAGATCGGACCCACATCCGAATCTCTAATTTTATATGAATATGCACGTGAATTATAAATTTTTAATAAATTTGTATTTAGATCGGATCCGAATCCGATATATTAACAGTCCTACTCCTCAGCAGTCATCAGCATGCATGCGCGCAGCATCTATTCTGATTTCTGAGCCTCCCTGCTTCAATTCTAAATTTTAATGCTATCTGCACCACATGTTAGAGAGACCCCTTGAAATTTGAATAATGTTGACAGCACAACGAGTCCCGAATTTTTTATTAATAACCAAAATAATTAAATAATTAAACAATTTCACAATCTACACTCTGACGCTGAAGAATTCGAAAAATGTCTAAACCGGAAAACTTTTTTTCCGGTTTTAAGCCTCTTTTCCGCAAACAAAGTTTCCGGTCCCAGCCTCTCCAAAACCGGAGATTAAATTTCCGGTTTCAGCCTAGAACCGGAAATTTAATATCCAGTTCTTGGACTGGAAACAAAGTTCCCGGTTATATTTAAAAAAAAATAGAAAATGTTATAATTTATTTATTTTTTGTATTGAAATATTAGAAATATTTTAAATATTTCTTTGAAAATAGATGATACTATATAATTTGATTTATTAGAAAGACTGCGACAAATAACTAGGATCAACATTTTTCAGACCGGATTTTTCGCGGCTGCGACAAATAACCCGGATCAATATTGTGATTTTCTATTTTTGAAACAACAAAAACTTAAATAATGAATCCTGACATCTTTGACAAAGAATATTTAAAAAACTTAAAGTTTTAGTTTTTTTCAAAAATAGAAGGATCACAATATTTTCTGTATTTACCTAGAAGTGACTTTTGAACCGGGATCAATAACTCAGATTCATAACATTTTAATTTTTTCCAATAACATACAAAGAAATATTTTCATTTTTCTTACAGCCGCGAAAAATCCGGCCTGAAAAATGTTGGTCCGGGTTATTTGTGGCAGTCTTTCTAATAAATCAAATTATATAGTATTCTATCTATTTTTAAAAAAATATATAAAATATTTCTAATATTTCAATACAAAAAATAAATAAATTATAACATACAACTTGGAACATAATTTCCGGATTTTCTTTTTTTAATAAAAAAATTAAAAAGAAACATAGAACCGGGAACTTTGTTTCCGGAAACGAGGCTTAAAACCTGAAAAAAAAATTCGGTTTGGATATTTTTCGAATTTTTCTGCGTCAGGATATAGATTGTAAAATTATTTGATTATTTTCGATATTAATAAAAATTTCGGCAACAAGTCAGTGTCAACTATACAGTCTATACATCATATATACCAGAATTGACCCACATGACAGGGACAGCAAATCGTCTCGTCGCAATTATTACAACTATCATCCTCCTCAAATAATAGGTTTGGCAACATCAACAGGATTTCCTCGAACAGCCACAGCATTTCCTATAATTATGGCCGAGATTTTTATTAATATCCAAAGTTTAATAGAAATTAATATTTATGTTCAGAATTCTGGATTTTCGTCAAAAATGTCCAAGCCGCTACAAAATGACCGGCTTACTGATCAGAGTCAAAATAATGATGATTTACGTAGAGTTTTGGCTTAGGTTTTGCATATTTTCTCACACTTATGTTTAATTTATTAGAGAAAAAGGCTACTGTCACCCTTCTTTGTGTTTTATTGCAGAAAACAGGTTTTGGGACTATTTTACACCAAATGGAGCTAGAATCGGGTCAATCGGATCAGCGACGCTCATCGACTAAGTCCCTGTTACGGCCAGTATTGACCAATACGGACCAGGCCTAGCACAGACCAGAAGATAGCGCTGGAAGCACTTAAACCCTAACTGCCAAGGTCCTAATACGGACCGTATCACCTGATACGGCCCGTATCCGAAGGCGTCTCTTGGGGAATAACTGCCGACAGCTGTTTCCAGATCAGTTCCTTAGCCCGTACTCAACCTCTACACGTCCCTACACTCCTATATAAGGCCCCTGGGCAGAATGATTAGTTATCTTTGTAATTAGGGTTAGATTTGATTAAAGTGAGAAGAGAGGAGTGCTTGTAACCATGCCGTTCCGCGGCTAAGTTCCTTTTCTTAGGGCTAGGCAGTAAACCTTGTTACTCTTGATGTTTTGATATATATATTTCTGTTGATTATGATTTCTTGTTGTTGAAACAAAATGCTTTTGTGATTTACTATCTCTTCATCTAATTTCAATGATCTAGTTTGAGTCCGTTAGGGTAGTGACAGTACTTTAATGGTAAGAGAAACTATTTGTATGAGTTAGCCTCGTTGAGATCTATTAGGTTTATGTGAAGAAAACCTTAGCGGGGAAACCATAAACCAGACCAACAAAACGCGTACCAAATTCCATCATTTGCGTAAAGTAAATCGCAGTGATCTATGTAGTAATTTGGGCTATTTGAGAGATCAGACATTTGCGTAAGGTAAATCGCAGTGTCCTATGTAGAATCTCGGTGAAAGATCTGTCATTCTCGCGTAACATAAATCGCAGTGACCTATGTGGTATCTTTCATTAAACAACAACAGGAAATCAGACGCAACAGGAATATATTGTCAATGCGGATTGAGTGGCAATGGTGTGCCGAAACCCTAGGAATTCTTATCTCTATCTTTATTTTAATTACTTTTAATTGTTTCCTAATTTACATTGATCAACAAACATCTCTAAAAATTCAGATTTCGTCTAGCCTTTTGAAAGATTGTGATTCGATCGCTCAAAGCATTGAACCAATATTCCCTGTGGATCGACCTCGTATATACTACTCGATAGGATTATGCGCTTGCAGTCCGACCCGATAGCATTTCCGAGTTTATAAATATTAAAAGAAACATTGCTCTCTTTTGAGTGAGCACTTACTCGTTTTGTGGGCGGCCACACCTAAGCCGGCCATTTTGTGGTCGGCTTACTGGTTTTTTATTTTTATTTTATTTTTTTAGACACTATAAAGAGCAAAATAATAAAATCTAACACTGAAAATTTGAATTTTTTGTTTAAATTATTTGTTAGATTACTTATTTTGATTTATAATTAGCATATTTATACTAAAATACACTAGACTACTTGAAATTATGTTGAATTACACTATATTACAATAAATTATGTTGAATTACGTTAAATTACGCTAAATTACAATAATTTCGCTAATTATACTGAAATACGGTAAATTACACTAAAGTAGACTGCTTTGTGCCATCTGATGTCTCGTTATTTGACCTGCAAATCCGACCAATTTATGTACCAAAATCTGTGTTTTAAACCACCAAATCGTGTATATTACATTAAATATCTATAGAATGTGGTACTGCTACGTTTTTATTCTTACTTTGCAGCAAAATCAGGAAAGATTGTGAGTTCTGGAGCCCTACACGCGGGCCGCGTCACATTCGACTCGGGCCGCATCAAACCCTGATATTTCAACACCCGAACTTAAAACAGTCATAACTTTTGACTCGTAACTCCGTTTTGAGTGTATGACCACTTTTCGGAAAGCTTGCGAGAAGATCTACAATTTGAGCTAAGGACACAGGTTACACGGGCCGTACAAGATCTGACACGGTCCGTGTCAAGCATTTCCGGAAACAGATCCAGAAATCTGGAAATAAGGCTAATGAAAGAAGGTCGACCAATTAAGCATATAAGCGGGATTTCTCTCGAGAGAAAGGCATTCTGGAACATTGAGAGGATATTCTAAGGTTTTTCTTTGGCGGCTAAGCTTGGAGGCGAAGTTGAGAAGCGAAAGACGCAAGTTTTCGATTGATCTTCTTTGTGCTTTGAGTTTTGTCATGATCAACTCTATCTTTATTTGTATTTTCTATTTGAGAACTATGTGTGAGTAGTTTTCTTTGTTTCTAGGGTTTTGATGTAATCGAATGTTTTGTTTTGCATGCTAGTTATTGAATCTTTGTATTGAAATTTGTGTTTGATTGATTGAGTAGTATTTTAATTGCTTAGATTGAATTGTTTGACCTATATCGGTTTACCACTAGATGAATGCGCACATCTAGAAGGTATTTTAGCCCTTAAAAGTCTCTCAACCAAACTAAGTACATGAGGTAGGATTTGTGACCCGAAAGGTGAAACCAAGTAGTAACCGAAAGGCGAAAATTACTCTCTATCGACAGATAGGAGTTACCTTTAGTATACCAATCAAGCAACTAGGTAATTCGGACCAACACACGAAAGGTTAGGTCTAGAACCCGACGAGGGCATATATTGCAAATTCCATACCAAGTTGATGAACCAACAAACGACAGTTGAGGTTTAGAGACATTAGGTCTGGTCAGTAGAACCCTACACAAAGGAACAACACAAAGAAACAGTAGCTGCTGCATTTACCCGAGGCTGACACGGATCGTGTAGCAAAATGACACGGCCCGTGTAAACTGATACGGCCCGTGTAGGAAATGACACGGCCCGGACAGGACAGCCCGAGGCAAAACTGAGATGAAGTCATAACCCTGGGAACGCTTTTTATTATTGATTAAAACCAGTTTTATCTTCTTTCTTGCACTTTATTACTACTTTTGAATCTGTAGGAATTATAAATAACTCAAACCAAACCTTTTCCAACTTCTAGTCTTTAATTAACCTAAGTAGAATTCGGATAACACTTGAACCGTCCCTGTGATCGATACCCAACGATATACTACGTGCTAGGATTGTATACTTGCATTCTGAACCAAAAGTGTATTTAAGGTTAAAAGGTACAGCTTGCTGTACTGAAACTTTGTACTATACCTTTTTGGTGTAACACCATCTTTCATGAATCATAAAAAATAGTAAAAAAATTACAAAAATAGTAAAAATTGGTACTCTACAAGTTCATTATGTAACTAATTTACTGAGCTACTTAGATTGGATAATAGAAATGAAAATATTCATTGGAAACTTCAACTCAAGTTTTGAGGCTCTTCCCTTAGTTTTTGGCAATTCTGAATTTTGGAATCTAGCATCACCGGCACGGACGCATGTGTGTTTTCGCAAGCTTTCCGAAAAGTGGGCATTTGCTAAAATCGGACACTCGAGCGCCGTTTTATGACCGTTTGAAGTTTCGTCGTTGTTTTTCGACTTTTCAGTGAAGATATCATCCCTATTCATATGTAATTTACCGTAATTTAGCGTATTTTAGCGTAATGTAATGTAATTTAGTGTAATTTAACTTAATATAGTGTAATTCAACATAATTTCAAGTAATTTAGCGTATTTTAGTATAAATATGCTAATTATATATCAAAAGAAGTAATCTAACAAATAATTTAAACAAAAAAATTTAAATTTTCAGTGTTAGATTTCATTATTTTGCTCTTCATAGTGTCTTTAAAAAAAAAAAACGAGTAAGCCGGCTACAAAATGGCCGGCTTACGCCACCCTGGACATTTTTGGCGAAAACCCAGAATTTTGGACATAAATATTAATTTCTATTAAACTTTGGATATTAATAAAAATGTCGGATTATATGGGCCCGCAACCTGCAGTGAGAGAGAGGAGGAATTATTCTTTTTAAATTTTCAGAAAATAAAAAAAATTATTTTTTAACAAACATACTTATTATTTTTTCTCCAAAAATAATAGAATTGACCAAAGTTTCAGTCTAAGCATGGGTTAAGCGAAATTTTGATTTGGTCTCCCTCATTTCACGCCATAACACCACGGACTACACAAAATTGCAAAAACTGAGTGGACCGAATTAAATATTCAGTCACCCTCCACAGGGGCGGAGGCATTAGGACAGAATGAAAGTCAATTGATCTCTATTTTTTTTTTAAAAAAAAATAGTAATGAAGTAGACTTTTGTTTTATAATTTATAGTAAAATGCTACATGTACAAGAAAATGACCCCCATATTTTTTTGTGAAATTTTATACTATTGACCCACATTCTTTAAAAAAAAATAATTTATATATAATTTGAGAGATTTCTAACATTTTAGAACTTTTTTTAATCAAGAAAATCAAAAGCTCACATGTGACACTTCTTATTTTATATTATCTCTCTCACTCACCATTATTATTAAAAAAAAAATTTTGAACCCATTCAATAAATTTCTGCCTCCGCCCCTGACCTCCATCTACAACTTTTAAAAACTAAGTGAACCGAACCAAATATTAGTCACCCTTTATATCTAGGATTCAAAAACTGAGTGGACTGAATCAAATATTCGATCACCCCCCATATACGGCTTTTAAAAACTGAACCAAATATCGGTCACCTTCTATATCCGGATTTCAAAAACTGAGTATTACATACCAAAGTTTCGGTCACCCCTCATATCCGGGATTTCTATGATCCAAAATGTGTGTTGACGTGAAAGAGAGAGATAAAATAAAAATTTCGATAATATTTAAGTGTGCATTTATTTTCGACCCTAATTAAATAAAATTCACTGCCGAAGGTTTAACCAAAAAGCTACATCCGAATAATGATTTAATGGAAGGCATACTGCCCCATCCATATCACTGACGGTTTTGTTTATAAAAACCGTCACTTTACAACCATTACTGATATTCATTACCATAACTAATGGAATCACAACCTCTATTGGTGTCTATTTACAACCGTTAATGATTATGTGTACTAGTGATGTTAGTTAAGGTTTTTGTCTCTCTCTAACCTTGACAAAATCTAATTATCTATAAGAAAAGCTATAATTTTTTATATAATCCTCAGTGATTTGTATATGTGCATCCTAGCTCATCGACCTCGGACTCTGTATCCTACTTTTGACTTGATCTAATTACCTAATAATCCGAGCTTATTTTAATCTCAAAAAATTTGGGGCTGTTATCATTTAATATCATTAGTTCATCATTTACGATAGCGAACTTTATCTACTGGTACCAAGCAAAGGGGTCACATTTGAAAAAAAAAAAAAGATTTCGTTTCGATCAAATTTTAAAATTATTTCTTAAAGAGTCAAATTACAATTTTAGATGTTTGATTTTAATCTGACAGCTTACATAAATAATAACACATTTCGTCAATTGTAATAATTAATTAGCACCGGATACAAATTTTACATGAACCAATCCAATAAAATGGTCGTCTCAACTCTCAACTAGTGCTGAAAAAATTATTATCCCTTAGATTTTGGTAATATCTCCTTTTCTTCGTAAGAAAATAAATTTTAATATCACTTTGGCCACAGTTTTTTTTGTCACCTGACTGCTTAATAACTACATATGATATTTTTGGACCGGACTCCCTCATTAATGTGAGGTGTTACCACATCTATTAATTATATATAAAATATTTATAAAATTTGGATAGAGTTCACCATTTTCTGAATTTTTTGGGGCAGTAAGGTCTTTTAGAAAGAAGAGGGAAGGAAACCATATTGACAAGACAAAGTATGGAGAATAGAACAGTAGTGCATTTGGTTAGAAAAAAGTTTTAAAACTGCTAGATACTCAAAGGTCAAGAGTGAGTCTCTCTCACGATTTTACAATTTTTACAAAACTTTTTACAAAAATAAAAATAAAGTATTGACTATTAAATCTACGTGGAATGAATGAGGTCAATTAATTTTATTTGTTTTCCAAAAAGAAAATTGTACTAATATAAATTTTAAAGTAAATATTTTGAATACTGTAAAATCAAATTCTATATCAGCATGAAAATATTATATAATTAACTTTTAGGTGATTAAAATGCGCAATAGAAAGATGATCGGATATGGTGTGATGGTGCGGACTGCGGAGGTACTTTAATTCTCTGATTAAGGATTCACGTGGTAGTGACTAGGTTACAGCGATGAGAGAGCCAAGCAAACTCATAAAAGAAGGCTGCGCTTTCACCGTTTGACTTTGGTCCACCTCTAATTGCCTCTCCTTTTCTTTTGCCAAACTCTTGCTTTTTCCATGACCACCGTTTCTCTGCTTGGGTTGGGTAAATTTATGGGGAGGTACCATTCATCATAATTTCTCCCTCTTTGTGTCTCTGGAAATATTTAATTGCTTGAAGCAAAAAATATATATATATTTAATTGCTCAATGGCTTCTTAATCTAGACTACATGAAATGTTAATGATAATTTCCACATCTACGATTAATCCCTGACGTAAGCGACCCACGTCAGCATAAAATTACTGACAAATTGTTGTTCAGTAATTCTAAACTGACAAATTTTCAATCATGTCCATGCTTTCTGTAAATTAGCAGCGTTGTTTCCGCTATTGCTCTGCAGGTTATACACAAGGGATGCTTCTATGGACATAAGGACCTATTTGTAAAATGAACATATTTTCATTTTCAAAGTTCAAACAGTCGATCCGACCGCTCAACATTATCTCCATATTAAAATGTACTTGGAGGTCAAATTTTACATTTTTTTTGAATTTTTTTACTATTTATTAAATATTTTACAAAACTAGTCAAATTCAGACCATTGAATTTTGTACCCATCTTAATAAATAGTAAAAAAATTCAAAAAAATGTAAAATTTGACCTCCAAGTACATTTTAATATGGAGATAATGTTGAACGGTCGGATCGACTGTTTGAATTTTGAAAATGAAAATATGCTCATTTTACAAATAGGTCCTTATGTCCATAGAAGAATTTGCCTATACATAAATATGCTTCATTCCAATGTGTAAATATCTAATTCACATCCCCTTGTACACAATTATAGTGGCGCCACTGTACTGTTATATTTTCAACTGTTGGGTTTCAATTTTAGCCCACTCCAATTTGTTTGGAATTAAAGGATTAGTTGTTGTTGTTGTTGGAACATAATATAAGATAATTTAGAAGGCTGTCAGTTTTTCATAAACCAATGACCTTTCAATATGATTTTATTACTTTTTTTATAAAAGTGAGTAATATCCAAGCAATTTGATTGAAATCTGAAAGGAAAAACGCTCTCAGTTGTAGGAACTCCAAAAGATCAAGAAAATGGGTAATATGTATATCCTCCTCTAGTATTGTCGTGATAGAATCATCATTGACGATTAGGGCTTGGCCGCCGGAGTGATCCTATTATTGAGTATAGGGTCGGAAGGCGAGGGGAGTAAATTCACCGATGCGAGTGCTCTATTCACCTGGACAAGACTAGAAAGCCCCTAGAGGCAAAGCTTACTTCAAAGCCATTAGTTGCAAGTATCAACTAACTGGTACCAGGGGCGGAGGTAAGGAAGAAGGTCAACTGACTCCTCATTTGTGTTTGATCCCTATAGTTCGAAAGTCTGGCTCCGCTCCTGACTGGTACCACACTAAGTATACATATCAAATATATTATTGGTATTGAACATTCTACAGCAAAACAAAAATTACAACATAATCTAAAACCAGCTAAACATCACTAAAAACAGCCAATCATCTCTATCTCTTTCTCTTTACTCTTGCACCAAAAAGAGAAAGGAAAATAATACGAGCCTCCAAATTCCTCACATTTGTTATAGTTCTACCAAAATTCTAGCCTTAAAAATAAAATGTAAGGATCAATGATCCACAAGTCATCTAGGGTATTACAATTAAAAGCAAATTTATTGAAATTGGCAATCCAATTTCAAATTTGTGTGGTATAAAAAATCTAACAAAAAGATGATCAGTCTTCTCTTGTCCACAAAAGAGACAATCAGTAATATCCTACTAGCCCCTTTTGGCTAAATTAGCTTTTGTCTCGTGTCAATATGATCTAAATCATTGATTGCAGTATGGTAGTTGATATGTCTACGAAGAGGTTGCAGATTCAATTTTTTAGAATTGTATATAAAAAATACTGGGATGTACCAGACTCTTTAATAATAATAAAAAAATTCCTTAAATTTGAAGATAAAATAAATACTTCATTTTCAAACAGAGAACGAAATGTACAATGCAGATATAAGTTAGTTCTTATGTTGCATTTTATATGATAGTTTTTTTTATAAAATATATTTTAAATTAATTAATTTTTAGTACAATTTATTTATACTATAAATCTAAATAAAATTTAAATAAATATTTGGTATTTTTACTTCGAAATTAAAAAAATTAGAGTTACATTTATATAATAACTTCAATAAATCTAATTTACAGGGGTATTTTTGTCATATATCAATACAAATTAATACTATTAATTGAATTGAAAATTTGAATTGGTGTGTGATAATACCCTAAATTATAAGCTTGCAATAAAAAGCATTCAAATTTTACGATTGGCAAAGAACATCTTATATACTTACAAAAATTATTATCATAATCACAATCGTTTTTATTACTATTGTTTATTTCACAATTTAAGTCGATGTGCCTTATATATCACACTTATTTTTTCGTGTACCTATTTACCATATTTCCATCAGCCAATAAATATAGGTACGTGAACTTATTAATGTTACGGAATAGAGACCATAAAGATATGAACATGAGTGTTATTTTTTTTTTTCTTTTTCAAGAAAGAATTAACTGATATTCATGTCATTATAAATGAATTTACTGGTTACATTAACCTTATTTAAAATTTAAACAGGTGGCTTCAAATGAGTACACCTCAGATGAGCTACCACTCATAGTGATAAATTTGGAATTTGGAATTTGGAATAAAGTTTGATAACATCCAAAAATCGTGATCTACTTGTAATATGAATATAATTCGAAAATAGTTTGTTCTTTTATAATACGTACAAGTATATCAAAATTTTGATTAAGAAAGAAAATAATTTATTTGAATAATTAATTCCAGCATAATGCGCGAGTAATTTGTAAAATTCACAATTAATTTGTGAATCCATTTAGGTAGCTAGTTTATTCATTCAAAAAGTATTGAAAATGAATAATTCGTGAACTATTCACAAATCTTGCTACTTTGCTATAAATATTGAATTCAAGTATTTTACAAATGAACATATATCACACGTTTGAGTTCAGATGATCCAGAATAGGAAAAGGTAAATCGTTATTCTGTGTTTGAGTGAAAAAGTAAATGTTATGAACTCTTGAGTTAGCTTGGATTAACTCGCTATTCTGAAATACCATTGATTTGTTGAGTTAACGGTTGTCCTGAAATCTTAAGTTAGCTGTTAACATCGCTAATTTATTAATTCATCCAAACTCAAAGACTAGAAATATTTTCTCACTAATTCTTATATTAACTTAACAGGAGGGTTATGTGCAGCATAACATCTGGTTTTTTTTATTAATAGAAAATAATAATGAAATAAACAAAAAAATATAAATAAAACTGAAACAAATAATTAAAATAGGCAAAAGGTCATAAGCTATGGCGTTAGGATTCCGACTTCAAAGTCTAGTCAACAATCGTTTGTATTTTTGTCATAATTTTGTCATTTCATATCGGATTGAGGTGAAATAAAATTTACTGAAAAGCTCGTAAAGAGATCTACAACTTAAATCAAAATATTTAATCTATTTTTCAAGTTACTTAAATGTATATCTAAACCGTAAAACTTAAGCGTTACTCTGATCTTAAATCATAAATTACCAATAACCTAATCTAAATCCTAAACCTATATATATCAAAAATTCTAATTTTACAAATGATTTCAATCAACTAACTACATTACTTGAAAAATCATTTGGAATACCATATCAGTTCTACATTACACAAACATATATATACAAACATTATCAATAAAAATAAAAGGAGTCACAATAATATATAATTTTCTTATAAATAACATAACAAATCAAATAAATCTGCTACGGTGTACTAAAATATAATTGCAATAACATAACATATCAGTTCTATTTGAACAATTAAACATTTTCTTGTGACAAATTCTCTAGTTTTTCAGCTCGACGACTTTCTTCTGTATCTTGGGCTTCATACATGAAATCCACATTCACAAAGACTGTGCTCCACAAAATGGAGGTGAAACCTCATTAATGAAAAGAGAAGGGACGTGAACGGTGTCATTTCACCTCGTCTCCACTCTGATTTGGGGGTGAAGGATTTCGCCAAAACTCAACGTAGCATTCCCATTCGCACAGTGTCGCTCCCCTTCGCTCCCTTTCTATTTTCACCTCTTTTGGAGCAGGTGAATGATCACTCAAAAGAGAGCAATGTTTCTTTTAATATTTATAAACTCGTAAATGCTATCGGTTCGGACTGCAAGCGCACAATCCTTATCGAGTAGTATATGCGAGGTCGATCCACAGGGAATATTGGTTCAGTGCTTCGAGCGATCGAATCACAACCTTTCGAAAGGCTAGATGAAATCTGAAATTTGAGAGATGTTTGTTGATCAATGTAAATTAAGAAACAATTAAAAGTAATTAAAATAAAGATAGAGATGAGAATTCCTAGGGTTTCGGCACACCATTGTCACTCAATCCGCCTTGATAATATATTCCTGTTGCGTCTGATTTCCTGTTGTTGTTTTATGAAAGATAACTACAAAGGTCACTGCGATTTATGTTACGCCAGAATGACAGATCTTTCATCGAGACTCTACTCAGGACAATGCGATTTACCTTACGCAACTATCGGGTCTCTTATCTCCCAAATTACTACACAGATCACTGCGATTTACCTTACGCAAATGATGGAATTTGGTCATGCGTTTTGTTGTTCTAGTTTATGGTTTCCCCGCGAAGGTTTTCTTCACACAAACCTAATAGATCTCAACGAGGCTAACTCATCCAAATAGTTTAAAGAGTTATTAAAGCACTGTCACTACTCTAATGAACTCAACTAGATCATTGAAATTAGGTGAAGAGATAATAAATCACAAAAGCATATTCGATACATCAACAAGAAATCATAATCAACAGAAATATATATATCAAAACATCAAGAGTAACAAGGTTTACTGCCTAGCCCTAAGAAAAGGAACTTAGCCGCGGAACGGCATGGTTACAATCACTCCTCTCTTCTCTCTTTAATCAAATCTAACCCTAATTACAAAGATGATGTATTCTTCTGCCCAGGGGCCTTATATAGGAGTGTAGGGACGTGTAGAGGTTGATTGGAGGCTAAGAAATCAATCTGGAAACAGCTGTCGGCAGTTATTCCCCAAGAGATGCCTTCGGATACGGGCCGTATCAGGTGATACGGCCCGTATTAGGACCTTGGCAGTTAGGGTTTAACTGCTTCCAGCGCTATTTCCTGGTCTGTGCTAGGCCTGGTCCGTATTGGTCAATACTGGCCGTAACAGGGACTTAGTCGATGAGCGTCACTAATCCGATTGACCTGATTCTAGCTCCATTTGGTGTAAAATAGTCCCAAAACCTGTTTTCTACAATAAAACATAAAGAAGGGTGACAGTAGCCTTTTTCTCTAATAAAGTAAACATAAGTGCGAGAAAATATGTAAAACCTAAGCCAAAACCCTACGTAAATCATCGTTATTTTGACTCTGATCAGTGAACTGCCTGGTCAGACGCGGTTTGGTGAAATCTCCACTCCGTACAGTGATTTTGCTTCCCCTCCCTCCACGTACCCTCAACTGGAGCAGGCTCCAAGTGGCGACGCGTGAATAATTGAATATCTCTCGGTGTAAAGAATCAGTTTTTATCAGTGTTCTAAATAGCGGCGCTATAGCGCCGCTATAGCGTTTTTGGACCCTAAACGCTAAGCTATGGCATGAAAATACGCTAATTGCGCTACGGCCGCTATAGCGGTAATAGCGGTCCGCTATAGCGCATAGCGTGTAGCACGCTATTTGCGCGCTATGCATATTGGGCTTTTTTAGACAATTTATATGGGCTTAAATAAAGATCCAATAAAATTTATTTTGTATAGAAAAAAAAAATAGAATGAATCATGATGCTTAAGATATTTTGTATAGAAAAAGATCGATAGTTTATGATATTATTATGGATATTTTGAACCATGGACTTTTGTACTAGTTCAATATGAATATTATAATTTCTTAATTAATTTGGTGTTATTTATTGTTCTATGAAACTTTAGATAATGTTAATATATAGTACAAATATATAATATATTTTTTGTAAAAAAAAAAACGCTATTTGGAATAGCTTCCGCTATAGCTACGCTATTCGCTATAGCTTTTTTTGTAGCCTTCCCGCTATGACGCTATAAACGCTATTTAAAACATTGGTTTTTATCTAATGTTTGAATAATTTTACGTGAATATTAAATTAGTTTTAATAATTTTTTGTGAATATTAAATTAGTTAAGTAGCTTAATCTTCACTTTAACTAAATAAATTTTTCTAATGCGATATTCAATTCCATTCGAGATTTGTTCATATCCTACCAACAGCAACCAAACAGCACCGAAAATCAACAAGCCAGAGAGAAAAATAAATATATGGTCAGAATGATACTTTCTGCTCCACTTCGCCAGAACAGTCCCGTAAAAAAAAAGTCACTGTACGAATTTTATCCAGCTGCAAGTCTGCAACCCATTATTGCCATACCGGTGTAGTGGTCGTAACAATGGATTTGGCATGATAGTCTTTGTCCAGTTAAATTAAATAGAATATTTATAACTTTCTATGAAGTGTAAGAGGAATATTTAGTTATCTATTTGTTTGTTTATGAACTCGAAGGAGATATCTAAGTAATGCTTTGTGCATTTTTAAGAAAAAAAAAGTGATGTTTTGTGCGCAAGGATTTCGACTTTCGAGCATATGAAGATATATTTTCATCTTCATTTTATTAAATCTTTCACCGTAAATGAAAACTGACATTTGTTGTACTAATCAATTAGTAAAAAACCCAGCATATTTGCACAAGTGATAATCGATATTTTCAGAATTATTTAATATCTTAAATAATACTGTTTAAAATAAGAAATTAAATTTGTAAATTTGTTCTCAATTATTTAAATAGGGCATATATTAATTTGAATCAATTTCTATTTTGATTGGTCATATATCATAAGTTATTAAAATTCGACCTTCTATAATTATAAAATTGTTTGATGGATGGAAGGCTATATGACTTTCGAATCGGTCAAAATTCGATAGTTGCACTATTTAAGATATTAAAACACACATTTAATATTTTAATGATATTTTTATAAAATATCAAATGGATGTAATGGATAAATGATCTATTGGAAGAAAAAAAAAATTAGATGTATGTCAAAATTATCATTTAAATAATATTTTCATAGATAATTGATCTAGCAAAAAAAATGGACTTGATTATGAAAAAATAAAATCAATGGATCTATTGGATAAAAAGATAATAAGGTACGGACTTAGAGCATCTACATCCCTAAAACTCTTAGAGTTTCTAAGTAACTACTAACTAATTTTCAGAAATTATAGGCTATGGAGTTTCTAAGGGTTCACATCTCTGAAACTAATTTAAGAGTTTCTAAAATGACACATCAGCAATAAAATAAAATAAAGAAAAAAATTAAGCGAACACCGGCCAATCATTTTGCCAACTCACAGTTTATAAACGATTTCTTATTAAGAAATTCTTGAGCACAGTTGCTAAATAAGAAACTAGTCTACATCTCTAAAACTGGTTTAGAAACTGCCACATCAGATTAGAAACTCTGATAATTTCAGAGATGTAGATGCTCTTAGATCCCTATTTTTCATAAAAAAACAAACAGAGAGAAGGCATCAGCGGACTTTTAACAGAATATAGCTTTCTTTTGTAGTTAATACTGATTTTCATATTACTAACCGGTGCACCTCTTCCTTTGAGATAGTGGGTTTATATAGCTGTAGCCTGTAGGGGCGGTGACTGGAAGAAAACTTTCCATTAATTTTCATGATAGTTATCATTAATTGTTGAATTAACTATTTAGCGATGCCAGGATGTCTTAAATTTAACGCTAGATTTTGCATGCAATTTGTTTTTTTAAGTAAATTAAGTAAAGACTGGAGTTCAAGCAATTTAATTGTTTAACTAGTATTGTACATGTGAGTTATAATAGGGATATATTATAAGAGATAAAAAATAATATATCATAGAAAATGACATATTTTCATTAAAAAAATAGACCTTTAAAAGAAATTATTCAACAATATACATGAATGATATTAAAATAGATTGGTTCTAATCCCAATTTATAAATAAAAAGTTAATTAGTATAATAAAGTCAACTAGAAATAGTGATGACAACAAATGTAGTGTATTACTCTATTATTTATATATATTAATTTGGAATGACACATATCTTTACTAGAATAGAATCATATTTACTTAAATGAGATCATTAAATGACAAATAACATTCTCTAAATGATATAAAAGAAATGACCGATCAATTATCTATCAATATAAAAAATACTTAAATGACATTTAAAAATAGAAAGAAATCAGGACTAATCTGAAATCGAGTACCTGACAATCAAATAAGTGCAGCAAGTATGTATCTACAAAAATTTATACTTCTACAAGTAAAAAAATATCAAAAAGATTCATAAAATATAAAAAAAACAGACTATTTGATCGGAGAGTTGATATTCAATCAGAAATTTCATCTTTTAATCACAGTCATTGAAGGATAAGAACATCTACATGCTTAATAAGATAGAAGAGATATCTACGAGAAATTCAAATATGAAACTTGCAACTTCACACACAAAAAATATTATTTTTACCATTAGACTGGTTGAACAAGGTGTCTAGTTCAAAAATTATATGTAACAAGTTAATAGTTAAGAAAGAGTGAGGCTACGGTGCTATGCATAGCACGGATTGGGTCCGTGCTACGGCTCAAAATTTGACTTTTCAAAATTCTAACGGTCGATCCGAACCGTTCAACATGATTATAAAATGGATATGTACTTGCAAACCAAATTTTACATTTTTTCGATTTTTTTACTATTTTTTCGAAAATCACTTGATCTGAACATTCTGGACCATCCAAAAACAGCCTATCTAAAAAAATTCGAAAAAATGTAAAATTTGGTTTGCAAGTACATATTCATTTTATAATCATGTTGAACGGTTCGGATCGACCGTTAGAATTTTGAAAAGTCAAATTTTGAGCCGTAGCACTGACCCAATCCGTGCTATGCATAGCACCGTAGCCTCACTCGTTAAGAAATATTAGATGCCCAATTTAGTAGACCTATTGATATATTCGTTAATTTCGTTTTAATGTTTTATGCATTGAAACTTATTTTTAGTTATTTGTTGATTAAAAGCAAGTCTGGGCATAAACTCCATTAATTTCACATTTGTTTAATGCGTTTTGTGGGATAACAAACCTAATTATTGATAAATTGTAGAAGGCTTTTAAGTCTAAAATTTTGTGTATTTGATATCGTTAACATCTGTCTTACTACATGATATCAATTTGAAATAATTTGGTGGATTTTATGTCTTATTGTCCTGGTTCATTCCACAATCGATATATTGATTGTTTACGAGGTGCTAACTAATTTTTTTTTCCATATTTTAAAATTGTTTAAATGTTTACAATCATATATGAGTTCATTATACCAATAATGCAACAAACAATAGTTAAAATAAAATAATTAATAGTATTACATGTAATAGAGGAGTGTTCCAATATCTTATGCTTTTTCATATCTCATTATGCCTCATATTTTATATCTTTGTTTTCTAAGTTTAAATTGTTGATTTGAACTGTTCAACATGATGTTTATATTAAAATATGCTTGATGAACAAATTTTATAATTTTTGAAAAAAATTTACTATTTTTTTTTAATAGATAGAAAATCATTATTTTTAATATTTTTTCCTTCCCTGAAAATAAATTGCGACGGGCAAGAGCACAGATTCAGCAATAAACCCCGGATCCTCATAGAATCTTGACATGTTAGTATGTTACCGAGGCACACCATCGTCCCAATCAGCAATTCGAAAGCGACAGAGAGCAGCCAACTTTCGGTCCACCTAATGATCCACAGGTCTCGTCCCAGGTTCCCAGCCCTTGTTGTTCATGTCTTTGTCTACACCTGGTTCACGAACCGTACAAAAGATGGGTCGCCATTTTGCATGTGATATGGACGTACCTTAAATTTAGTATATTCTGTATGAGGTCCTCGAAAGATGATATTATGAATAATTTTGACTTTATTGATATTACGAGTAACTTTATTTTAAATTTCTACGAATAGTTTTTCTTATCATTAGTTTGTTGATGTGCTTCCAAATTGAAAAAAAAATGATAAATATTAATGGTAAAGGTTAAATTTTATATAAAAAATGATAAAGACGTAAGAGAGGATGATAATTAAGAAAAAACAAAATTCCCTACTTAGAAGTGGTTGCATGAATAATAAAAAAAATTCCAATTTTTTTATAATTAAGCTTCGAAAAAATAATTTCTATATTTAAGCTAATTGAGTTAATTTTCATAATATAAGTTAGACTAGCATCTAAAAAATTAAAAAGAGTATTAACTATTAAGTTTCAACGTTTGGTTTTTAAGCGGACACTTTTAATAACATGGCATCCAAAATCTTTATAGCACACTTTGAAAAAATAGCATCCGTTGCTTTTTGAGAGGTCGAGAAGAAAAAGTTCAATCCATTATTAGCTAGCTTATATCTAAGGTTTTCAACCAAAGCGACCAATTTCTTTGTAGAGATACGAAAGTTGTTTTTTTTATTTGTGTAAATTTTGTGGCTCGCTGAGCTTCTCTTGTTGTGCAAAAGCAATGAAGTTACTAGTTTTTTTTGTAGCAATAAATAATTTGCTTGTTGCTTGTATGGCTAGATGACCTCGAAAGAACAACAACAGTTAAGAGTCGCCTCAGTGATTTGTTGATTCGAAAATAGTAGCTTTTTCGACGGTATATTTGTGAAGTGAGGTTACTTTTACTTTTGATTCGAAATGAAAGTTATTGAGACTATTTTTTCTCAACATCTTCTTAAAATAGAAATTTTTTTAGTTACCACCCTAATAATTCAAAATTAATTAAGCACTATTCATATCTTCACAATTCAAAACTTACCACCCATGCTAGCTGGATTCGCGCACCAATACAGGCCCGTGCGCCAGCTGGGGAAGCTCACCATATCAGTGCGTGGACTGAGGAAGAGCACGAGATTTTTTTTTTTCAGCAAATTTTGTTTTGATAGATTTTGTTCTGAGCACCACTTCGTGCTCTTTCCCAATCCGCGCACAGATGTGGTTGCGCTTCCTTAGCTGGCTCACGGGTCTGTATTGGTGTGCGGACCCAGCTAGCATGAGTGATAGTTTTTATTTTTTGTAAATATGGGTGGTGGTTGTTTAATTATAATTTATTGAAGTGGTAACTAAAAAAATTTCAGTCTTAAAATTGAGGACGTTTGTAGAATGAGAGTGTGTAGATATTAAAGTTTAGATGTGAAAAATTTATATTGCCTGTTAGTTTTTTTTTATAGACGCTTGCGTAGTTCGTCTATCTAAGATTTCAAAAATTGAATCTTATAAGTTTAAAAGTAGAAATCTGAATGTGAAACATCAGTAATGCAACTTTATGTTTTAAATGATTGATAAATTATATGCCCACATAAATTAAATTCTATCAAAAACTTATTAATTCAATGCTCTTCATGTAATTTATCACAGTTAATGATTGAATAAATTAAATTATCGCTCGCCTTGCAAAATGACTTGAATTTCAAAAAATGCAACCATATAGTGGCTCCCAGAAATATAGCAAATAGAGTGTAACTGCTGGCTATGTGAGACATTAATAATGTATATTAAAAAGTAAAATGCTTTTGGATGATTAACATATTGACTGTGTTGCTTATCTATATTGTTGATGCCACGGGTCGGACTCTGCTGCTCTTCCGAGAGAAGAGCAGGGTCCTGCTCTTCCGATCTCAACTATTTAAAAATTTTCATTCACGTATCTCGATAAAAGAACTTTTTCATACACAAACGATTTTGAATGATTGAGATCGGAAGAGCAAAACCCTGCTCTTCTCTCAGAAAAGCAGCAGAGTCCGATCCTGATGCCACTGGTTATGTGTTGCTATATATTACAATTTATATACTACGAATTTGTCAACAATGCAACACATCAATTATATCCATTCATGCTATTAAAAAATTTAAATTTAATCTATTATTTAATATAATAAATAGAAAAAATATTAATTTTAGCTAGATGACATTTTTTCTTATCAATTTTCTATATGAATCTTATAAAAAAAAATACATATCAACAAAGATTCATATCAAACTTGAACATACACTTATAATTTATATATTGTAATCCATCTTGATTACTATACACTACTACAAAAACCTTTATTACTAACTTGTTTTTATCCACGGTTCCGAAACTTTTTTAATGAACCGTGGGTAAATGAGGAAGGAAGATGATGGGACACGGTTTAACCGTGGTTATTGTGGTGCAAATAATTGAACCGTGGGTGAGGAATGATAATAATCACGGTTGAGTTAGAGTGCTAATTACCCACAGCTGGAATTGGATGAGCCGTGGATAAAGAGGTGTGAGTAAAGAAAATTTAGTATTCAACCACGACTTTGAGCAGTGAGTAAATGGGTGTGAGAAAAAACTTTTGAGCCGTGGGTAAAGGGTCAACTTAATTGTTAACTGTATCTGGTACGCTTCAAGTATTGAAAGTCACAAACAAAATTTCACAATATCCTCTTACTGCAGTTTCATTTCCCTCGTCTATTACTTAGCAATATTTTCATTTCCCTCCGTCTCTTCCCCTCTAAAACTGAATACTAGGGTTTTTAATTTTAAAATCGTATCTCTCCACCGATCAGCAACTTCGGCCTCTCTCTCCGCCGCTCAACGCAAATTCATCCCTGTCACTCTCCGCCACTCAGCAACTTTGCCCCCCCTCTCCTTCCGCCGTCAGTGCAATGCTGGCCCCTGTCTCTCTCCGCCGCTCAGCAACTTCGGCCTCTCTCTCCGCCGCTCAGCGCAAATCCGCCCCTGTCACTCTCCGCCACTCAGCAACTTTGCGCCCCCTCTCCTTCCGCCGCTCAGCACAACGCGGAGAGTGAGTACCGATTTTTCTCTTGGTGAGTACCGATTTTTCTCTGTGTTTTCATTCAATAACTGTCCATGTCCGAAGGTTTAAATTAGATAAAATTTTTGTGTCGTCCATTGATTAATCATGCACCTCACATGTACAAGAAGTATAACTTGAAATTTTGACTTAAATAATTAACAAGAATTTTCCATTTTAATATCATGATCCCAGTAGATATAAAGGAGCAAACAATTTCAATCAGACTTGATCGATACTCATATTTATAAATTTAGGCCTCAAATAGCATAGATTTTTTTGTGTGTTGTTGTTCTTCTAATTGCAACCATATTCTGTTGGTGAAGTACACAGAGATAATCTGGCATATGGTTATGACATTGTTACTCATATATGCAGATAATTACTGGGTTAAAACTTAAACCTGTGAGGTATCAGGGTAGCTATCAGAGTTAGAAAGTTTTAATTTTGTGATAACTGAGGTTGTAAATAAGTTATATCTTTTCTTAATACAAAAGAAAAACTTAAACCTGTAGTCAATCAAATCAAATAAGGACATTGAACCTTATATTTCTTTGAAAAAAAAACTCCTCAATCAGGATGGACAATTTCCAATTAGTTAATTATTCGTTATATAAAATATTTAAATTTATTCAACAAAATCAATTAATCAGCTTAATTCTTTTTTTTGTATGATTATTTAGCTTATTTCATTGTAATGTTCTAAAACAATTTTCGTCTTTTAAATCACCTTATACCAAAGTTCAAATGCAGGAGTTGAGCAGAATTAGTCACATCAAATGGGTAAGGCGACTCTTAAAAGTCATATAACCGGTTGCCATCACTGATTATGTCAGGTTTAGTTTGACATATATTAAGGAGGACCGCATACTAAAGAGCTTAATTTGAAAAGGAGAACCGCATACTAAAGAGCTTAATTTGAAAATGCATTGGAGGTTGCGCAAGGTAAACACACTAACTTAAGTCTAATATAGTTGTCATATTTAGTTAGTTTTAATCAGAATTGGTTTGTTTATTTCCTTTATACAACTACCAAAAAAAATTCTTTTAAATTTTGCAGTTCAGTGTTAGCAGCAGTACTTGGGTTGTGAGTGCGGATATTATGTGATGAAATTCATGCACTCATTTGTCACAAGGCATCAAAAAACCTTTCCAAAGAATGTATGTTAATTTTATTATACATTATTTTATTTTGACAGAAATGCCATGTGTTCTATGTTATTATATTTGTGCTAGAGAACACTGGTAGAGGACCCCACCTGGTACCGAACCAGTTATCATTGTCTTGCCTCTCTGGATTTGGTATCTTGCTATAGTAACCCATGTGTTCTATTTATTTTTCTGAATACTGATATTTTGAATTGAATTTAACTAGTGTACCTAAACTTGTTTCGTAAGTATAGATTTGGGTATAATTATACAAAAACTGCAGTGTGTATATGTCACCTCTTAGTCTCATTAATCAGTTTTTGTTGTTCTTGAATTGAATTTGACTTATTTAACTGAATTCGTTCAGTAAATAAATGATTTTTGGTACAAGCAAACTGAACATATGCATCGTGTAGATTCCATCTCAATTTACTAGTTCTAGTGTGAAACTATAAGTATCCTAACTTCTTTTAAGTTCTAACATAAATAAATGCAACCAAATAAATTTCTAAGCCCTATCTTACATCCTACAAACCTAAATGGCTAATCCATTGCTTATCTAAGCGCATGCAGTTGCCTTGCTGTTGCACAATATCCCTCTTTAGTTCATACCTAGGTTTTCCAAGAAAATCATGGGTTTTTTCTAAATTTACTTGAGTTCATTTAACATTTTATAATCTTGCATGCATGCAGTTTCCCTCACCAGGTGTTGCGCCTCTCCCTATGGATCAGCTACATGAAATCAGGGGCATGTGGGCTAGAGTGTTCATGGATGAGCACTTAAATCAGTTCTAAATAGTTTGTAATTCTAGTTATAGTTCCAAAATACTTTGTAATTCTAGTTCTAATTACTGTCTACTTTTGAATGTGTATGTGGGTTATAATGTGTAAGACACAACGTTTATGGAAATGCAAATATGGTATGTGTTGTGCTGGGAATTGTACTCTTAACTCTAGTTGAAATTAATGTAGTGATATTTTGTTCAAATTACTTCAGTGATTTTAGTATATGTGTTGCAGTGGGAATTGGAAATTGCGTGATTTTTAGTATTTGCAATGAATACTAAATATATGGATATTGCTAGACAATTAGAAACACTATTACAAAAATAAAAAAATTTAGCATCACCCACGGTTAATACTAAAACCAAGTAGTGGGTGATAGGGTGTGGGTAAAAGGGTAGCGCTGGGTGTGTTTTTAGTATCACCCACGGTTAATACTAAAACCAAACAGTGGGTGATAGGGTGTGGGTAAAAGGGTAGCGCTGGGTGAGAGGGTAGCGCCAATCATATCGGAGCCGTGGGTAATATTTATATCTAGTCACGGTTTCTGAACCGTGGATGTAAACCTCGGACTTTCACAAACGGCAGCATGAGTCACGGTAGCACATCCGTGGCTAATTTGTATTTTTCACCGTGACTAATGTATTTTTCTGTACTAGTGATATACTCCAACATTTCACACTCAACTTACTATAATTATAATGCAAACTTCTTTGTATGTCACTGCACAACAAACCAGAATTCAATCACCTAAGATAAGGCAATATTTATGTTTAAATTCAGACTGTCTGATTAGAATTCATATTATTAAAAGAATCTCATACATTCCATCTGAGATCGGATTGATTCGAATTTTGGTTAGACGGCTCGGATCTAAACAGAAATATCCAGTTGACATGGACTCCAACCTATGTTGTATGGATACCCGTATCCGTATCCATACAACATAAGTTGGAATCCATGTCCTCTGAATACTTCTGTATCCATGGCCACCTTCAAAAGTTGTATCGACGACCGTATTTCTCAAGTAAGAACATGCCACATAAGCAGCTACGCCAGCTGGAGTATTGGATACGTATCCATGTCCAATACGGATATCCAAGTAACATAGACTCCAACAAACCACCGATCGGGCGAATAGGTTCCCGCCAGGCACTCAGGTTTTCGACGTTCATGCACCGGGTGCACGAAAACGCTGTATCTCCATCTCATTCTCGCGCAATATACGTTTATATATTTTTTTCTATTTTTGAAAAAGTTTTTCTCGCGCAATGTGTTAACAGTGTCCTTCACTCTACTTCTCTTTTTCTCTCTCCTACCGACTCTTCACCCATCTCTCTCCCTTGCACAAGCAAGGCGCGCCACTCGGCTTCATTCCCTCGTCTCAATCGAAAATCCGTAACCCAAATAAAATAACATCCTAATTATTTATTCCGCCTTGCATTTATACCTCACCAAGCTCTTCTTTATAAAACCCTTTCCTGTTCAACCAAGCAAAGGGGATGAAAAGAATGACATCTACTAACCAAGGTCATGGCTTCCTCGCTTTACTTCTTCTTCTCTTTCTCCTTCTGATCCTTCCTCTCATTTAGCGATTTTGTGCTTTTTGATGAGAAAAGAACGCAAACTATCCAGGATTTTGTCTCTAGGTGATAGAATCTAGTTGTGTGTGTGTGTGTGTGTGTGTGTGTGTGTGTTTATGTACATACATTCAAAGTTTGGCGAGAGTAGAGGGTATTTGCAACTTCTGGAGAAATTTTGGTCTCTCAGGAGTTAGAATTTGTTAGCTGAGGCCATTAATTTTAGTACCTTACGAAATTTTAGCGAAGGGCTTTGTTTAAACTTTAGATTAGAGCTTGCATTTGATACTAATTGAATGTGTTATAGTATCAGAGTTTCGATATTTCAGAAGAAGAAAGAAAAATAAAAAAGAAGGACATACAAAAACCGTTCTTCGGTGTTTTTAAGTCTAGAGCGGTTTCGGTGTATGGGAATCTCCGATTTCAACATCAAGGACCTGGTTCACAAAGTACGATCCATCATGGCAGAGCTCAGGACCCCTCCTTCTAAATCTCCGGTGAAAATTGGACTCTCCGGTGCTGAACGCCTGACGTGCTACGAATTTGCAATGGAATTGGACCAAGATGTCACTGAAAGTGGGGCCAACACACCAGAGTCAGATGTATTGAGATCTGGGAGGAGTAAGGTGGCCCGCTTGTCTGGTCGGCAGCTCTTCACTTCTCCAACTCCTCTCCAGTGTTCCACTGGAAGGTACATATATGTTCTTTTTTATATTATAGTTTTTACATTTGTGCATTTAGTTATTTCTAAATACTTTTTAATTACTGAACAATTGTTGTATTGTGAGTATACAAGGAAATTTTTATGCTTTGTTGACTTAAATTTTATATTGTTGTTCTTTTAATCCTAACTCCTTGTAATGGTTAATTTTAGTAGCATTTCATTTAGGTGTTAACTACCAGGCTAGGATTTCTCGAGAAACTTTTAACCTGACAATTATGATCATATTTTCTAAATCAAGTAAAAATTACCAATAAATAACCTTATGGACATGATTTTATATAAATTTATAAACTTTTGAGTCAAGTCATGTGATGAATATAAATGAAAATATGATACGTACCATCCCAAAATATTGGATTTTGATTTGAGAAAAGATAATTTTGGTTGGCCCCTCAATTACTTTTGAACGTGTTGCTGACCAAAGAATAGTGCTAACCCGGGTTAGCGACTATTCCGAACTACTATTCTACGTTTGGATGTGTTTGGGTTAGCAAAAGGGGACTATTCTTTGTTTGTCTTTTGTGGGTTAGCATGCTATTCTACTAACCCAACCAAAAGTTGGGTTAGCTCACTATCTCAAATTTGGTTTAGCTCACTATTCTCACTAACCCAAGCCTTCAGCCAAACACTCATGTTTAAATTAGCCCCTTAAACTTTTTGAATAGTACATTCCTATAGGTAATTTGTGAACTAATAATCATATATATGCCAACTAAGACCAAAATTAGTCCTGAAATCTCACATGACTTGCTAAAAGTCATCAAATGATAATGTTAATTTTAATTTTGACTAACTATAAAAGGACACATATGAACTAGTATCAACAGTTAAGGGCCTAATGGAATAATTTAGCAAGCTTGATTGAATGAATTCAATACTTTTGACATTTGTCAAATTATAATGATTGGACAGCAATATTGTCTGATGTTGTTTTGGTCTATAAGGGAAAGTCCCATCTCATAAGCACATATTAAAGCGGTGAATGAAGTGTGCCAACTTACAAAAAGTAGTGGAAACAATGGCTACTAAAATCCTTAACAGTTCCAAAAACTTTAGGGAGCCATGTAAGCATGGATTTCATAGTTGGCTTCAATTCCCGATTATTTTTACTTAATATTATCTACATGCATATTTAAGTTTTTAGGTATAGAAAGCCATAGAAAAATAGGAAGCACAAGGACAAGAATTCCATCCCACAAAGAGACTGAAAAGGCCAAATCAAGAATCATTGATCTGATTATTTTAATATGATACACATAGCCTCATGTATGTATCTTCATCAATAATGACCTTACCAGAATTCAAATTTCATGGGGGAAAGGCCGGCTTGATAAATAACAGAAAAAATCCACAGGAGCCCATGCATGTCCACCTTCCACAGAGAGCACTCAAATGTACTTAGTTTCCTTACCCGTAAAATTGTCAGTACTGAAATGTGGGACCAATAAGGCTTTCATTTAAGAAATTTGCTAACAATCGCCCCGGGATCGCCCACCGATGGGAAGCTGCCACATGTACAAACCATGTATGAAAAAATTCAGAAAATTTGAACAATTTTTCTGAATGTTTTATACAGGGTTCAACACATGTGGCAGCTTCCCATTGGTGGGCAAGCCCGGGCACTTTTTTCCCACGCAAAAACATATCCTTTCATTTAATAGTGAGACAGACTTCTCTTCTGGTGTCAGAATATATAGGTGGGACGAACTTCATGTCCTTGTCCTTCCTATTTTCAAGATATTGTTATATATTCACTAAAATTCAAAATATGGAGCAAATTATTTACAGCGAATTGTGAAACTTCTATAAGAAAAATCCTAGTGATATGTAAGATGCAAGTTGCTGGTATAATCTTTTTTATTTGGCAAAAATTTAATCAATGAACTCAAATTTGATTAGTATGCTTGTTAACATTAAGTGTAAAGCATTAAAGATAAAGATGCTTTGTTGTTTTAATAAGCTCCAGAAAATTCCCACTATTTAAATAGCATTCAATGCTTCCGATATACTACTGAGATTTACTTCGCTTTCTTGATGCTATGCCGGAGGCGCCCATAGATTAATTGGGCTTAAATGGAAATATAAACCGGTTAACTTTCTCTTTAAGGGAGGGCGAGATAGACTAGGGTAGTGGGAGAGAGTTGGAATCCTGGGATTAGCTGTTTTAATCTCGGGAGCTTGTATTATTTTTTCGAAAAACAATTTTGTAATTAATCTTTTATAAATATATATGTTGCCGGCAACTGCCACCAACCATCAAAAAAAAAAAAAAACTCTCTTTAAATACAACAATATCGCTTACAAGAATTTCTTCAATTGTGTTTAGTTTTTGGTAAGCTTGTCTTTTAGCATGCATTCTATTAGGTGGTTCAAAAGTGATAAATTGACTGATAACTTTTTTTTCACTCTTGTAATTTAATAGGGGCACTGTAGAAGAAGAAGTTGACAAATCTGACAAGCAATTTTTTGCGCAGATAGGCGAGAGTCTATTGCCAGAATTTTCCGATTCCGATTCAACTAGTATGACAAACAGCCCAACCAGGGATGACACCACTACACCCAAATCAGAAAGGAGTATTCTCTTTGATCGAGAATATTCTGCTGATTTTGATTTTGATTCTAATAAGATTTGGCTGCCTCCTGGGCCCGAGGATGAAACAGATGAGGAAACGGGTTTATTTGATGAAATAGAAGATAGACATGAGATTGGTTTTGATTCTGATTCTAGTTTTGTGTCTGATGAGTTTATTATGGGGTCAACTGAGGTGGCGCAGGAGAACTTAGGGGGAACAATGCATACTCACTTTAGGGCACTTGTGTCCCAATTGCTTAACGGGGAAGGATTTAGCTTGGAAAATGAAAATTATGAGAAATATGAGAGTTGGCTGGAAATTGTGTCATCGCTAGCGTGGCAGGCGGCAAATTTTGTGAAGCCTGATACCAAAAGAGGTGGCAGCATGGATCCGGGAGATTATGTGAAGGTCAAATGCATTGCCTCTGGGGAACCATCCGATAGGTTTGTGTGTACATATGGCATGCATACTTTTTTTTTTTAGAACTGTCTACTTTTTGACCTCTTGAACTATTGGACTTGATTTAAATGTGCCCTTAAACCTTTTCTTTGTTCAATAGGCCCGCTAATTTTTTCATACTGTTCAATGATGGCCCTCTTTTTATTAGAAATTATTGGTGCTAATGTGGTACCTGGGGGTGATGACATTGTGAGGTCATGGCGCAAATATAGTAGACCGGTTACGTCCAATGCTAACATGGCACTCTGTGGCATCCAAATCAATGATGATGTGGTGCATCTTCTTTAATCAACAGAGGGCCGTGATTGATACAGGGGTGACAATTAGGGGGGTTGATTGAGCTGGGAAAAGTTAAAGGACCTAACTAAACTGTGAACTAGTTGAGGGGGCCAAAAACAAACTCTCTTTCCACTTTTGCATTTTTCTTAACTGTTATATGATAAGTTGATAACGCGCAATAAAATCTGAAATTGGCATGCAGAACTAGAACCCAATCAATTATGTCAGAGCACTAGTTATGATGCATTTCGCATTGTGAGAATGACCATGCCTTTAACCAGATGCCACATCTCAAACTTGACAGTTGATAGCACGATGACGTGATAAAATAAGTTATATATAGTAACATGACATGTCAAGCCCAAGAGGGGGCGGGCAGAAAAAAAGTAACAGTGCACACACTATAAAGGTCAACACCAAGGATTTATGCTTGGTCAATAAAACTGTACAAGTCCCTACCTCCTGTATGTTATGGTACCAACCATATATATTGCAGCATATGAAACTTACAGAGATTTTTCTCCATTGTAGCAAATTTATAAAAGGTGTGGTTTGTTCGAAGAATGTGAAGCACAAGCGCATGGTCTCACAACATGTAAATCCTAGGTTGCTTCTTCTAGGAGGTTCTCTTGAGTACCACAAAGTCTCGAATAAGCTTGCCTCTTTAAATAACGTGCTTCAACAGGTACTTCCTTTTTCCTAAATTTCTTTGCCAATTATTTTGACTCCTGTATCCATTTTAATTTTTCTAAATCTTTTCAAAAAACTTATTTTACTTTCTAAAAATTAAATCAAGCTTAAAAATATAAATGTGAACATCAGGAGTTTTTAGAGCTCTTGGGCAATTATTTTTTAAAGGAAAATAGTCTTATTTTCAATGAATAGTGATAAAAACTTAAATTTTATATTAAACGTAAGAACTTGAGAATTTAATTTTGAAATTGGTGTAGTTTAAGCCTTTTTTTTAGTTTTTTTTAACCATGAAACCTCACACTTTGGACATAACTTGTTAATAACAAGAAGCTGGCAGTATTTGTTTATTATCACAATGGAAAAATAGAATTGTTTTATATAATAGTGATAAAAAGACGATATTTGTTCTCGTCAATTCAGGAGAATGATCACTTAAAAGCTATAGTTGAGAAGATATCAGCTCTGAGACCTCATGTGCTTTTGGTAGAAAAAAGTGTTTCTCCTTATGCACAGGAGATTTTAGCAAAGGAAATATCATTAGTTTTGAATATGAAGAGGCCTTTACTGGAGCGCATATCGAGGTGCACAGGTGCACAAATTTCCTCAGTTGACAGCATTGGGAAGGCCCAGCTGGGGCATTGTCGGGATTTTCACATAGAGAAGGTTACACAGCACCCACCCAAAAAAAGTCCCAAGTCCAAGACTCTGATGTTCTTCGAAGGCTGCCCTAGGCGCCTTGGTTGCACGGTAATTAATCCATTTGTAATTACTTTCAGTATATTTATGAGGATTTTTAAAATTTCATGCATGCCCTTAAAAAATGAGAAATGTACCTGGCAAAGGGTTTGTCATTATTTATTATTATTATTATTTATTTTTTCAAAAAGCAGCAGTTGCCGCCTATTTTGTTAAAAACAGACACAACAGTACATCAACCAGATGCATAGTGAAAAGTTAATAGGATATGATGCCCAGTACAAGGCCTCTACATTTCTAGGATTTGCTTGCTAGAAGTTAATACTGTTTACCATCTTGCAAGGCAGGTCCTAGTCCAGATAACACATCACTTTCTTTTTCTCTTTTTATCATTTTACAAAGACTGTTAGCAGCCAAGTTAAAAAGGAAGGGTGAAAAAGGGTCACCCTGCCTTAACCCGTCATGATTTATATGTGCACATAGATATATTTTCTGAATTCTGGAGGTGGTAGAAGATATATCCCATTTTGCAGGTGCATGCATGATATTATGAGGATTTGCTGAAACTTTTTTTTCAAAATTTATGCTAATTTTAACCAGAGAATTTTTGTTAATATGCCCTGAAGCTTATGAAAGAGCATTTTGCACTGTTGCATTCATTAGGTGCTTCTGAGGGGCACTTGCTGGGAAGAGTTAAAGAAAGTCAAGCGTGTGGTACAGTTAGCACTATTTGCTGCACACCATCTTTCACTGGAGACGTCCTTTCTGGCAGATGAAGGCTCGTTGATCCCCCCATTTCCTTCCAGTTCTGGCAACAATGAAATTGGAATGGACGATCTAGCATTCCCCTTTGGTGAACAGAATAAGCAGCTTGATAGACCTAAAGAAGGAAATGTAAATTTGAAAATTACTAATAATGATAGTAACATTAACAACAGTCAGAGTATGTTAGTTTCTATGTCTAGTAGATGTGTCCCAAAAGGTATGGTCTGCGAGCGGGCTCGGTTGTTGCGCATTAAGTTCTATGGTTCTTCCGACAAGCCACTAGGGCGTTATCTCTGTGAAGATTTGTTTGATGAGGTAAAAGAAACAACAGCTTAAATAAATATTTCAAAACAAAAGAATAATAATTACATATTGGCTACTGTTCCTAAGTCCTAACATAGTTTTTTTTTTTTGTAACTAGAGATTATGTTGTGAAATTTGCAAAGAGCCGTCACAGGCTCACGTGAGGTGCTACAGACACCAACAAGGAAACCTAACAATTAGTGTAAGACGACTTACAGATGTACAGTTACCTGGTGAGCGGGACGGCAAGATATGGATGTGGCACCGTTGCTTGAGGTGTGACCCGATGGATAGTTTTCCACCCGCCACAAGAAGGGTTTTAATGTCAAGGGCGGCTTGGAGTCTATCCTTTGGGAAGTTTTTAGAACTCAGCTTTTCTAACCACACCACTGCAAACAGAGTTGCCCCTTGTGGCCATTCTCTCCCGAGAGATTGTCTTCGTTTTTACGGGTATGTTGTTTGTTTCTGTTGCTGTAAATAAGTGCTTGGTTATTTATACTGTTATAATTTGTATATAGTTTTCATTTTTGTTACTATGTATATGTAGATTTGGGAGTATGGTAGCATTCTTTCAGTATTCTCCAATTGATATTTTATCAGTTAGCTTACCACCGCCGGTGTTAGATTTAACATGTGATGTCCCTCAAGAATGCATTAGAAGAGAAGCTGAAGTGGTACATTTGTTTCTTGTAAAAAAGTGTTGTCTTTACCTCCAATTACAATTTTTTTTTTTTTGTAAATGTGCTTAGAGAAACATACTTGCTTTTCTCAGATATACGGCAAGGTTGAGTGTCTTCATGCAGAGGTTTCTGACTTGCTTTACCGATTTGAGAAAAATAACTCATTTGCTATGGATGAACCCTTGGCTTTAGGCGCAAAGAGTGACCTTATCAAGCTAAAGGATGTGCTTAAGATGGAAAGGAATACATATGATGTAAGTGTAATTTTTCCTTGTTTCTGTTGATTGTTTAAACATTCTAATTTTCTTTGTGTAATAATAATATTACCATTTTCGTTTCCTTTCAGGTCCTGTTGCAACCATTTTTGGGAGAAAACTTCCAGCCATTTTGGTCAACAGTTCATTTTATGGAGCTCAATCGGTTGAAACGCAACCTTCTCATAGATGCATACATCTGGGACCGCCGATTGTTCCAGATTGACATGGATATCAAAGGACAATGCTCTCTTCCTAAATCCGTGCCATTTTTTTCAGAAACTCTTTCGTTCAAAATCCCAAGGAGGTCTTTGCTGTCCCAGGAACTGGAAGCATCCAGTACGCATGTACTTGAGTTCAACAACACTGAGAATATAGCTGAAATTGATCTCAGAAGTCACTCTAGAGAACACTACATGGATCCAATCTATGAACCAGAGGAAGCCGGTTCATGCACATCAAGCTTGTCGGATAGGATTGATTCAGCCTGGATTGGGTCTAGCCGGGCAGCATCCAAAATGGGTTCAGTGAGTCCCATTAGAAAGGCCATCACCCCAGTTCGAGTCCATTCTTTCAACTCATCTTTAGGCCTCCGGCAAATGGTCTTTGGGGGACCCACCTCAGACACTCTAAATTCAGTTCCGGTCAAATCTGTGGACTCCTTTGGGGATTTCCCGATCATGAAGCGGGCCCTTTCTCACAGAACCCCGGGAGAATTAGAAAATTCAAACATATTACTCACGTGTTCCCCCATCTACATCACCTGCCTTTCTAACATCAGAGCTGACAGGGCCTGCTTGCTGCTACCACAAGCCCAGTACAGTGACGTGGCAGTTGCGGTGTATGATGATGAACCAACTAGCATCATATCTCATGCATTAACCTTAGCCCCTGTGGAAGCTGAGGAGACCCATGCTAGGGTTTCATTTGAAGATGAAAATGCCCTTCCAGGTGACAAAGCTAAGTTCTCTGTAACGTGTTATTTTGCAAAGGAATTTGAAGATCTCAGAGGGAAGTGTTGTGAGGCTGAGTTGGATTATGTACGGTCATTGTGCCGTTGCAAGAGGTGGAGTGCAAAAGGTGGAAAGAGCAATGTGTATTTCGCAAAGACACTTGATGAAAGGTTTGTTGTGAAGCAGGTGACAAAAACTGAGCTGGAGTCATTTGAGGAGTTTGCACCAGAGTATTTCAAGTACATGAACGGGTCGTTGGTTTCTGGCAGCCCCACTTGCTTGGCAAAAATCCTCGGTATTTATCAGGTGAAGCCTCTTTGTCTTGAAAATATTTAGGGTTAGTTTCTTAGTGTACTACTGCAAAATGTCAAATGTACTCTTTGGTGTCCTGCTAGAGAAGCTTTTTACATATGATAAGAAAATCCAGGTATTGATCCCCATATTTTCCCCAAACAACCAAATCAGCCCCTCAGCTTCCGATTGCACCAGATTGGACCCGTTCTGTTCTATGAACCCATCTGGCCCAGCCTCTTTTTAAAAGATAAAAAACAATATCCACGTTCTCCTCTTTTTCATTCTAAACCAATATTCTTTTCTGCTGAACCCTAGTAAACCAGCTTCCGGGCAACTACTATAGATGAACCAACTGGTCCTTGTCAGCGAAAATAATGCTTTCAGTCATGCAAATGAATAAGGATAGGTAGTTTACTGAAAGTTCAGGGACCAATTTTGTAAATTTCCAAGTTATGGTACATGCTTCTAGATAACATGAAAGTAGTTCTTTTCATTCTATATTTTCCATTTGTTTTAAAAGATGCATAATTTGTCCCTCTCATTGTTTTAACTTTACATGAATAATAAGAAAAACGTGTGTTGAAATATATCTTTGGGATCTTCTTCAACCTAACTCCATGCCTGCAGTTGCAACATCAACACATACGTTATTCCCATCAATTTGTTTTGTACAAGAATTTGCGTATTTTGCTGACAATTATCAATTATTCATATAGATGGACCTTATTTTACAAGATGTAAAGTATTTTATTTTTGTTTAGTTACTTTCATGCAGTTCTTCTAGGAAACAAATGCACTGAACTTGGTAGTATTACTTTTGTTTTAGTATCTTTCGCGATACTGATACTTTTGTCTTAGTATCTTCTATTAGTGTCACTAAATTTTTCTGTATTTTAGGTAAGTGCAAAGAACATGAGAGGTGGGAGAGAATGGAAAATGGATTTAATGGTAATGGAGAATATATTCTTCAAGCAAAACATATCACGGGTTTATGATTTAAAAGGCTCACTTCGTTCCCGTTACAATTCTGACACATCCGGAGAAAACAAGGTCTTATTGGACGAGAACCTCCTAGAAGCTCTCAAGAGAAAGCCCATTTTTCTTGGAAGCGATGCAAAACGACAACTGGAGAGAGCCATATGGAATGATACTTCTTTTCTTGCTGTAAGTGATGATGTTATATAATTTGTTATGAAACAACTAATCAAAGAAAGGTAAATAAATAAATGAATGCTAAGCACTCTACCCATATAAGACTTTGATCCTTTTATGCACACATAATCGATGCTAATCTGCTTTTACTTAGGACCTTAAGATAAATCAGTTATTTGTTGGATTTTACCCTAATTTCTGTTAGTATGAAATATTGAAAGAGAGACTTTTTGCCTTTTCCATTAAAAAT
Source organism: Carex myosuroides (assembly GCA_028015225.1). NCBI lineage: Eukaryota > Viridiplantae > Streptophyta > Magnoliopsida > Poales > Cyperaceae > Carex > Carex myosuroides. The sequence continues at coordinate 6,796,602 of CM051485.1, read as the reverse complement.
AATTATTACTTTTAATGAAAATTTTATTCATACATTATTTCATATTTTCTTTGATAGTCGGTGGATGTAATGGACTATTCCCTTCTTGTCGGGATAGACGAAGAACAGAAGGAGCTTGTGGTTGGAATAATAGATTTCATGAGGCAGTATACTTGGGATAAGCAGCTTGAGACGTTGGTCAAGGCCTCTGGTATATTAGGTGGCCCCAAAAATAAATCACCTACCATTATATCTCCAATCCAATACAAGAAGCGTTTCCGGAAAGCAATGTCTCAGTATTTTCTAACCATACCAGATTGTAGGTGTTGTTGAGCTTATTTTTTTATGGAAACAAAGTTTTCTTTGTTAGAGTTTGTTAATTGTTATGATATAGTTCAATGTTTAAATTGAAAGTGGCAGGGGAGCTAGATTTGCTTGAGGTGGGTTTCATGTAATTGTATATTCTGGGGTATATCCTAATCCATTGGATTCATTTAACCCAAATTTGGAAGGATAATCAAAGTGCTAGCGCAGATTACTTCCATACCATTATCGCATTACTGTATATTATTTTTATCTTGCTTGTTTATGGTTAGCTTGAGTTACCCAAAACCGATAATTGGTCAAAAAGCTCAAACATCTTTTGATGCGTGAAATCAATCTTGAATGGAAGCATCTTCTAACATGTGAAACGAATTAATATTGGTAGCAACACAGGTACGTACATGACATCATAAAGGACTTGGCATCCTTTGAAGGATGGTTGAGGACTATAATCATGAGTCATGACACGAGCTATAAAAGTCCATATCCTTCACTCAAACAAAAAATAAAAAATAAAGTCCATATCCACTTAGATTCACGTCATAAAATTTGCAATAGAGACGTGACAACAAGCATGTGCCCTGCAATTAATCTTTTTTCAGAATTTGAAAATGGTTCCTCCTGGACTAACATATACGTCATTTATGTCAATTCTATGTATTTATTGCCATCCGCTTCTGAGTACCATGATAGCACCCGATTGGACCAGTACTGTATAGTACATGTATCTGTATCTAGTATGATAGTTCTGCTGGCAGGCTAAACATACAGGGTGTTACAAAATCCTAGTATCTACGACTATACATATAAAACTCAATCTGTAACTTGCGTGTAGTATATAAATGTACTTACAGATGAAGGAAGAGAAGGAGAGAGAGGTAGGTATGATGTACAATAGGAAAACCGGTGTTAGGTATGTATGAGAGAGGTAGGTATGATGTACACAAAGTTAAAACTCTTTTAAGTATTATACTATAGAAGATTAGCTACCAATAATGAAATGCCGCCGCTAATTTGAACTATTTTCTTTTGTCAACATGCATGAAAAAGAACTATGATCTGAATGGTGGAAGACCGGTAATGGTAGCAATCAAGATTTTCTTTCAAACAATCGCAAGTGACAACAATTACGATATCTTGTTGGTTGTTGCCTGTGAAATGATCAAAACAAATGACCCTCTTAACGTGAAAAGGATGGAACCTGGTGTACTATATATTCATTATACAAATTAAGTTACAAACAATGTAATAATGTATGCCTCTTTGAGATAAATACTAGAGTACATACTAGTCTCATGATCTTTTTCCAACTGTAAACAAATTGTGTAAAATGTATCAAAATTATTTAGGTTTTCTGAAATATAAAAGTGTCCGTGCTTTCAGATATATAGTTGGCAAGTGACGACAATCAATTACCTACTGATCATAATTACATCCTCGGGTTATTACAGCATCTTGTCGCGATTGCTTTTGGGAATCACATTTGAAACAAACGACCTACTTCGTGTGAGAAAAATGGAAGCTGGTATACTCAGTGTAATAAAATGCGGTCTATGCGGCCGCATATGCGTATTCGGTTGTAATCCGCATAGAAATGCGGTCAATATATACGGTTTTGCATATTCGGCCCCATATTACTGCATATTACCACATACTGCATACTTGTATGTATGTATATATATATATATATATATATATATATATATATATATATATATATATATGAATTTTCATTTTAAAATCCGCATATATAAGTCTGCATAAAAATATGCAGTGGCCTTCCGCATACCGCATAGAAACCACATTTAAAAACATTGGGTATACTATCCAATTATGCAAACGATGTATGCTTATTTGGGCAAAAGTATGCACTAGTCCATGATTCTCTCTCAATTGTGAAGAAAATCTCTGAAATACATCAAATCCAATGTAGGTTTCTATGACGAATGCTGATTCTGTTTTGAATTGGTATTCATGATGTTGTATGCCAGGCAACAAAAAGAAATGTTCTGACCAAATCTGTTAAAATTTTATTTAACTGTTGTTCCCTAAAGACCTATATATTAACTTTAGATAATAGATACTTGAAAGCCGCCATGAGGTTAGCTATATAATTAGTCTTTCCATGAGACCACTTCACTACAATTTTTTATGTTCACTGCTAACACCTACTCAACAAGCAAATGGTTTGGTAAATAAAAGAAAAAAAGGGGAATTTCATGTGTCCCCCTCAAAAGTTTCAATATTAAGTATTTCCCTCTCCAAAATCAGTAATTACGTATTTCCCCCTTAAAATTATAAAAACTCACATATTTGTCCAATATAACTCTATAATATATCAAATTTATCCAATAACAATAAAATAATGATATTTAAGACTCTAAAATTCATTTATGGACCATTATACCCTTTCCTTCATCTCTTTCTTTCCTTTCTCTTTTTCTCTATGTCTAAGTGGGTGCTCCAGTAGATAAAAACAATCAATTATGTGTTTGCTCCAGTAGGCTTCTGAGCACATGAACACATACAAACTGCGGGTTCTCCTCCAGGTTTATCCTATTCAAGATTGTTTTCGAACTATATTCTCCACACTGTCAACTGTGTACAATAATCAATGTTACTTGTTCTCCCAATCCTTCAACTTCTTGTTTTCTTTTGGTTTGGCAATGGGCGCATTCATGCCCCCCATCTTCTTATTGTATTTGGCTCGATGTTGTCCTGTTGAAGTCCACCTAATGTGCAACAGAATTAAAAATATTAATTCACAATTATAATAAAATAGCAACATAGATTCAAAAATTCAATGTACTATTCATAGTGGTGAAAGGATGGACATAAAATTAATCATTATACCATAAAAAGGTAAGGTAAGAATATGAGCTAAATGCAAATGCAGTTTATTCAACTGCATTGATTCTAAAGAAAAATAAAGCTTAGGTACATTATTGTATTGCATCTTGGGTACTTACGAATTAATCGATGTTACTATCTGGCATATGTGATTATGCTTTTAACTACTTCAGGTTCATTGTGCTCTACACTGGTACTGCACATGACTGTACCACACTGGTACTGTTATTTTGTTAAAAGAAAGTTCCAGTAACACTTTTGTGCAAAAAAATTGATGATTTATCAATCTCCTCAGCTATTTAAAACTACAAAGTAAATATATAAATATGTACTTGAACTTTGAGATTTATCCATTTCTCATTTGATGGTCGTAGCCTAAAAGTATAAAAGCAAACAATTGGGTCAGATACAATATCATTCAGTTTAATTAGAGAGAGAAGCTGGACCTTCACTTGAGAGACAGTGAGGGAAATAGTGAGATAGAGAAAGAGACGAGAGGGAGGTGATGCGATGTTAGGGAGAGAAGCGCAACGGGGGAGAAGAAGAAGGAAAAAAAAAAGCAAGAAGGGTAAAATGGGAATTAATATAAAGTTAATGTTAAATATGATGGATTAGATAAATATGTGAGTTTTAATAATTTTAAAGGAAAAATACGTAATTACTGATTTTGGAGGAAGAAATATATAATATTGAAACTTTTGAAGGGGATACATGAAATTCCCCCCAAGAAAAAATAATACAGAACAAAAGGTGTTAGGTGTCACCGGCAACTCGCATGATTTTTTCTTCTTCCCAAATTCAAATCTACGTGGATTAATGCTGGCTAGCACATTAAGTCATTAATTATTAATAGTTTAAATGTACGTACTCTTTATCTTTAAGAAAATCCCCCATAATTGACAAATACATGCTACCACAAAACTCTCTTCATTTATGAGGCAAAAGTACAATGGTTAATTAGCAATTAGCATTTTACAAAACTTGTCGTTAATCATATATTTTAAATATTTATCATAAAGTATTTTGTTTATCTCGAGAATAAGATGGTTTATCTTTGAAAAAAAAATATGAAGGATTTAACTTCCTAATATTTTTTTATAATAAAAAAATACTCAAGATTGTAATATATATGATTTCTATCCATTGTGCAATTCAGAATTACGGCTTTACATGAAATAAATTCTTGTTGAACCGATTAAATAGGTTGATCTATACAGTACCTAAATCCCTAACATCTCTACAGTGTGCGTTAAAGCTCGAAGCTTCTATCAATTCCCTAACACCATTTTGAACCTATACAGTACCTACCTAAATACCTAACACCATTTTGAACCGATCAAATAGGTTGATCTATACACTTCTATCAATTCAGAATTGCGTGCACTCGCGCCTAAACCCACAGTTCAAAACACCACGAGCACATCTACTTCCATGCATTTACTCTAAAATTTACCTTCACAACATCTCTACTCTTTAGTCATTTATTCAAGACCTCCTCTCCCTCTCTCTCGTAAGATGGGTTGTTATAAGGTGAGAAGGTCACATGCAAAGGACCCTCAGTCCCTCACCCACAAGTCAAAGGTTTATTAACCTAATTAAAGCTCTAAGCTTCTAGCGTGGATGGATTGATGCGAGGAGGGAGGAAGAGAGAAAAGATACGGTCAACAAAAACTAAAAGTATCTTTTTCAATATTTCTCCCAAGTCCAAAGCCTATAAATTAAGTGCTGCTTGGATTCTCAAGGGCGCATATCAGAGATCGGAGCTTCAAGACAACTGTATAAACAAAGAGGTACTCTACCAAGTTCTTCATTGCACTAAAATGGAAAATATATTAATTCATGAATATAAAAAAAGAATCGTGAAACTAACTTGGATCATTCATTTTCTTTATAGGTGTTCTTACATATATATATAATAGTCGACATGATAGTGTGCCAGCTAGAGATTGAATTCTTTGGTGGAAGATCTCCATGCATGCTTTTTGTCAAGTGAATAGTTCTTTGCGCTTCAGATTTTTCTTCGTTGTCTGTTCGACCTTGATTTATATAATTACATGCATACTGATTCTATTTCATTTAACTTTTCGAGTAACACTTTTAGATTATTTATTCTTCCTATTTTGCTCTTGCTTTTCTAAAATCAGTATAGACTTGAAGATACGACAAGTATACATGGTAATTACTGTGGAACTTGGAAGAGTATACTGCACTTAACCATTTGGCATATAATAAGCATTTCAAAAATAAAAGAAAAAAACATAGGATAGACCGATAGAGGGTGATTTCTTTAGGCTAGAAACCAGTCAATTAAAGAGACACATGCACCTAAGCTCCTGGTATTTTGGAGATGCCCATGCATGGACGACAGTTAGAGGGACCATTCTAAACTTTTGTCTGTAGGAGAGGTAGCTGAACTATCCTATATCCTATGCTATTTGCAGCATATCTTATTTTTCCTTCTTTGCGAAAGAAACAAAACGTCTGTTAGTACTGTATACCCCCCCCCCCCCCCCCCCCCACCACAAAGAAGAAGAAGAAATGGATGTGTTAGTTGCCCTTGTGCTTTCGGTGGTCCACACTCTCCTCTCTAGGTTTTATATATGCATTTGAACATCTAACACACACACACACACAGTATTAGAAATGCATCTCTTTTTAAGTCGGATTTATAGGTTTTATGCATTTGAAATCTAATACACACACATGGTGTATTTGCAATTTCAATTGAGTAAACTATAAAAGACGTAAAAGTGAGAACTAGCCTTTGGTCTAGTGGTAAAGACACATGGTGTCTGTATATGTGAGAGGTCATGAGTTGGAAACCGAGATGTTTGAAATCATTTATTGTAATAACAAGAGTATTAAATAGTTGGGTGGCTTGACCTCTAACCTTTACTCAAAAAAAAAAAAACATAAAGTTTCAAAATAATATGTAATTATACTATAATTTTGAGGCCTAAACTGTATATATACCTAGCTAGGTGTGACGTATTGTACGAATAACAATTTTCAAATATATATCAGATATATGTTTTTCTAATATATGTTATATAACCTACATCATATATATGTATGTACAAGATTGCCATTTGCTAACTTAATAGTAATCATGCCACAATAATTGTCTGATTTTTGTTTAGTGTTATGCTAGTTTCACAGATTTTCTCTGCAACTACACAGTTTTTCAAATATTATTTATAAGCATTTTGAAGAAATGGAACAGAATAATATAATATATATATATATATATATATATAATAATATTAATAAATACTGTATTAGCTAAATCTAGGTCTTTGTTAATTTTGTTAATTTTCTGTTTTGTCGGCTCAGATAAAAATTTCATGAAAATGACATAATTTGATTATTTGAAGAAAATCTTGTTTAGAGAAGCGCAATACATATGTATATGTAGAACTAGTATACATATATATTTGCGGGCGTTGATTCAAGGCGTGGCATATCTAGCTAGCTAGTATCGCACTAACTATCACTATTCTGATTAAGCTGATGAGCATATATATATAGAGTTATAGACCTTTGCTATGTCTCATAGATAAGCATATGTTCTCTACAATTATGTGTTTAGCTTTTAGGTGTAAGAAACTTTGTTTTCATTTTTAAATAAAAATAAGTTAGGGGCTTGACCCCTTTTTTATCTTAAAAATAAATAAATTATGTTTCAGTCAGGCAACCAAATTTCTTGCTCAAGTTTTCAAAGTAATTCCAAAATGAAATCAAGGTCAAACAGTCAATGAAGGCAAGATTTTGACGAAGGACTATGTATTTGACGAGGCTATGTATGGAGGATAACACCATGTTTTAGCTTACTTCTTGCATGAAGGTAAAGTTTCTCTCTCTTCTGTTTGCACTATATTTAAAAACATTTCTAATATTGTTTTTGTTTTTTATCGAGTAACTTTAAGAATACCTGGATTGCATGCGCTCATTTAGATATTATAAGCATGCAATTACTGATCGCAGAACTGTCATGAACTCATGATATGATTAAGTACTTGGCAATTGATGTAACAGCACCTAACATGCATGATTGCATATATTACATTGTTAATTAATTAATTAATTAATTATTGTCCAGAAAATCAGATATGCAACTCTAAATTTACCATTACATAGGAAAACTTTACTAATTAATTAAACCTTTCATATATTCTTGGGCATTCATCCAATTCTAAGTAACATAGAAATACTAGTACAACTAACTAAGATCAATTTTCCCAATCCTTTAATTTGTAAGCAAAAGTAAGCAGAAATTATAAACATGACCTTTTACGTACTGGTTCTAGACTGATAAAGGTCCACCATGACCGTCCATGACCCAGTAAAGTATAAAAGTAGTCATATGGTCCTCAACTCATGATCCTATATTCCTATATATATATATATAGAGAGAGAGAGAGAGAGAGAAAAGTAGTCATATGCACTTTTACCCACCAGTAATGTTATAATCCACTTAACAAAAACTGTTAAAGCATTAAGTGTGCATATGTATATTTGAGCTCTATCTAAACTAAGTATGGCCCACTGTTGAAAAATAAAATGTAAAATTAAGATCAAATAGGGTTAATAGAAAATAGCCTCAAAGCCATATGGCCATGTCATCATAGACTATAAATGGAAAAAAGGGAGCTAAGAAAGAACTCCACCTTTTTTCCTTAAAACATAATAGTACCGTTGAGAGTGTTGAGAGTAGGTAAGAGTACCGTTAGAGGGATTTGTACATACACTATGTAACTCTTCTGTAAAAATGCTAAGAAAAAACTCCACCCTTTTTCCTTAAAACAGAATAGTACCGTTGAGAGTAGGTAAGAGTACCGTTAGAGGGATTTGTACATACACTATGTAACTCTTCTGTTAAAATGCTAAGAAAAGGATACGGATACGGTTTGATCACTATTCGATCCGTATCCAACTGTTTACACCCCTAGTTCAAATGCCTCTATTTTTATACCTCCATCATGCCTCTATTTTTCAAACATTACTAACTTCAAATTTAAAACTCATATATTAAAATAAAACTGTTAGATTTTATCAATATAATTTCCTCGCACATATAAAAGATTACGACATTTTGACTTTTTTTATGCTTGATGCAAAAGGTGTTTATACGTTACGTTATTAAGATATAAATTTTGAAAGTTTTATTTTACTTATCTATAACATAATTTTTTTATGATTATTCAAAAAATAAAAAAAATGATAAACACTCTGTATATTACATATAAATATTTATAAATTTAAATACAAATAATATTTATATTAAATATAAATATTTTCGAGTAAGTGGAGAGCATGAGATGCAAGAATAATTTTTCTATTTATTTATTTTTAGTTTAGAAGTGTGAAACTGCTCAAAAAATTATTTTTAGATATATAAAAATAAATTTCGGAAAAGAGATGAAATATTTTTTTCGATATAATAGAAGGGACCGAAGTCACCGAACCTTATGAGAAGTACTAATTAAAGGGATCAAACCAATGTTTCCATTAATTCCTACAATTACACCAATACAGCCACATAAGATCACCCATCTCTGTTATTATATTCAACAGATTTGTTTCTCTCTAAATTTACAGAAATTAATGGTACTCTTTGGACAGAGACTTCAGTCCCTTTAATTTTTTAAACTGTGTTGGGGTGCAAATTGTAAAAGTGACAAAATCATTTATGTATCAAAACTGATGATTATTTTTTTATATTTCTAAAATAAAAAATTTAGGAAACTGCTCGCTAGGGGTGTCAACGTGTACGGTAAGGGTCGGATGGAAGCATTTTCATACTTGTACCCGTTACAAATTGTCCTTACCCGTACCCTACCCTTACCCGCTACAAATTAATTTACCCATACCCTACTCTTATCAGTTATGGTGGTCGGATAACGAAACAGTAGCGGGTAAATAACGGGTAATACTAATATAATAATTATTTTTATTATTTATTAAATAATACATTAAAACATATATATTCATTTCACACATGTACAATACTTTATTCAAAAAAAATTCTGATCATGCTAAGTGCAAGTAAACTAATTAAAGTACTCTTTCAATGTTTATTAATATATATAATATATATAATTTTTTTATAATTATCCGATCGGATAACGTGTATGAAATAGACTTTACTCGTACCCTTATCCGTTTAGATAACAAAAAAAAAATCCTTACCCGTAGTCATACTTCATAAGTTTATAAAAAATAAATCTTACATGAATCTGTATTATTAGATACGATAAAAGATAAGCCTGGTGCTTTGTCCCCGGCCTTATCTTTTGTGGTGAGCATGTGGTAGTTGTATGTTGATTAACTGTGGCAAATCTTATGTGTTCTTTAATCTATATCTGAAATCCTTATTGGCCAACTGTAGTAATATGGAGGGACAGTTCTCCTATAATTATAGGATATGACTCTGTTGCTCTTCCGATCTCAATCATTCAAAAAAATTTATTCATGTATCTCGATAAAATAACTTTTTTATGCACAGATTTCAACGATTTTGAATGGTTGAGATCAGAAGAGCAGGACCCTGCTCTTCTCTCGGAAGAGCAGCAGAGTCCGTTCCGTAATTATAAAAGAATTATTTCCAGTTCTTTATTATATAATTAAGTATTTCGAAACATAAATGTAAACTCCTTCATGAACTTGAGTTATATTTATAAAATTCAGGAAATTGTTCATCTTTTAAGTTATTATCATAGATATAGATATAGATATAGATATAAGATATGGTGAATTCAAATTAGTTTTATTGAGATAATAATTTGAAGAAAAAGTTTGATTTTCTCAACTCCATTGAAAATAAGATCTAGATGTGAAGCATGCAAATTTGTATTATGTACGGAAATATATTTGAGGAGCTAAATTATTCAAAACTCTCTTTTGTATTGTTTTAAAATCCAAAATCTAAATGAAGAACCAAATTTGTTGGACTGCGGAGGTCAATCGGACCTACTTTAGGTTTGATGGACTCCAAACAGTTCGATCCGCTTTAAGATATGTGCGCTCTACTTTAATATCCGTCTGTATTCACGTTAATTTTTGTACGCACGAATCTTAAAGCAGATCGATAATCTTGGAGCCCATCAAATTCAAAAATAAGTATGATGCCCATCAAACCTACTCCTCTGTTATTTAACAAGAGTGTTTACTTACACAAAACAATTATAATTTTTCATATATATTTCATATAAGATTAAGTGGCTCTTAATGAAAACAATACAATATATTTACTACTGTTAATCTTGTGGAAAACATATTTTAGTCTCTTAGGTAGTGTTTGGTTGTGGACTAAAGCTAAAGAGACCTAAATTGATTATTCCAACTTAGACCAGTCTAAATTATTCATGTTTGATTGAGGTCTAAAATTAGATCATGACTTAAAGGTATTCCTTGTTTAGTTAGAATTGGTGAAGGACTAAAGTTTTGGAAGCCTAAGTTAGTTAATTATTAATAATAAGATACTAATTATATAACATTAATATATTAATAATAACTATAATATATTATAATATTATTATTTAATATATTAACAATATCAAATATTAATTATATAATTATATATTAATAATAATTATTAATAATAAGATACTAATTATATAATATTAATATATTAATAATAACTATAATATATTATAATATTATTATAATAATTATTTAATATATTAACTGAACACTATGCAAAATATAATTCTAAAATTAATAATCAAAGATATTATATGGAATGTTTGAATGTGTTATTCAACAAAATATGTAACATTTAACGTTCAATTAGTATTTTACTGAACATATTAGTAAGATAATCAAGTTATCTCAAAGTTAGTTAGAATTAGATTCTCCAAATATTAAATTGAATGATGTAAAGTGTATGTTACATAGATTGAAAAATTTTAAATATTCAGAGACAAATATTTAAAATTAAGTTAAATATTATATGATATAAGTACAATAGGAAATTAACATCCGTTAATATGTACAAAATATTTTGAGACTAATTTGAAGAGCCTGGAAATGGTAAGTTAAATTGGTAAAATAAATTATCAATTGGGCAGGTGAGACTTATTTATAATATTTGAAAAGTTAAAGGTTGATTATATAAAAAATATGCAAAATAAACAAAAAAAAGTCACCACCGTGGCACTAAGGCCACGTGGTCAACACTGGGTGCTTCACTGCTTCCCCCTTAATTTCGGATTTTTTATAAAACGTAATTAAAATAATTAATTAAAAAAAACAACTTGATTACTGATTTTTTTTTACAAAAACCGTAAGAACCGAATTGCCATTTCGGTTTGAAGGTTTTTTTTTATGCTAAACCGAATTAGCAACTCGGTTTATACTTTTTTCACAATTCCCCACAGTTGAACTGTGTGGCCTTGCGTGTAATGCCAATTCGATTTAGATTTAGGGGCTTTTTTGGTCTAAACCGAATTGGCATTTCGGTTTAGGATTTTTTTTTTTTAGACACTAAGAAGAGCAAAATAAAGAAATCTAACACTGAAAATTTGAATTTTTATTTAAATTATTTATTAGATTACTTCTTTTGATTTATAATTAGCAACAAAAAAAAATACACTAAATTACTTGAAATTATGTTGAATTACACGGAAGTATAATAAATTATGTTGAATTACACTAAATTACGCTAAATTACAATAACTTCGCTACTTACGCTAAACTACGCAAAATTACGCTAAAGTAGACTGATTTTGTGTCATCTGTCATGAATCATAAAAAATAGTAAAAAAATTCCAAAAATAGTAAAAATTGGTATTCTACAAATTCATTATGTAACTAATTTACTGAGCTACTTAGATTGAATAATAGAAATGAAAATCCTAATCGGAAACTTCAACTGAAGTTTTGAGGCTCTTCTCTTAGGTTTTTGGCGATTCTGAATTTCAGAAAACAACATAGTTGTCACGGACGCATGCGTCTTTTCGCAAGTTTTCCGAAAAGTGGTCATTTGCTGAAATCGGACACTCGAGCGCCGTTTTATGACCGTTTGAAGTTTCGCCGTCGTTTTCGCCTTTTCAGTGAAGATATCGTCCCTATTCATATGTAATTTAGCGTAATTTACCGTATTTTAGCGTAATGTAATGTAATTTAGTTTAATTTAACTTAATATAGTGTAATTTAACATAATTTCAAGTAATTTAGCGTAATTTAGTGTAAATATGCTAATTATATATAAAAGAAGTAATATATCAAATAATTTAAACAAAAAATTTAAATTTTCAGTGTTATATTTATTTATTTTGCTCTTCTTAGTGTCTCAAAAAAAAAAAATCCTAAACCGAAATGCCAATTCGGTTTAGGTTAAAAAAGCCCCTAAACCGAATTGGCAATTTGGTTTGCTCACTTTTCAGATTTTTTGTGGCGTGGTAACGGAAACGCTGTGAAAAAAGTCTAAACCGAATTGACAATTCGGTATAGAGAAAATAAAACGCCTAAATCGAATTGCCATTTCGGTTTTGATGATTTTTGTAAATAAAACAATACTCATGTTGTTTCTTTAAAATTAATTATTTTAATTACGTTTTTTAAAAAAAATTCATTGGGATTTCCCGAATTGGCCTTCTGTCTTGCGTGAAGAAAGGAAACAAAATAAGACAAAAAAAATGAAAGGAAAGAAAAAGAAAACGAAAGACAAAGGAAAGGAAAACAGAGAAGCTTATCTATCTTTGTTCGTGCACACATGAGTTCTTAAGAAAGGTTATCGTAAGGAATGCTTTAAGCCGAAAATTCAGTCCTTGTGGTATATTTCTCTATCTTTTTCTTTCATTTCAGTGCTTGCTCAAATATGCCATTAATGGCTAAGCCTATTTCTTAGAGCAATGAAAGTGAAATTGTAGAGGATGTAGAATAGCTAAACACTTTTCCTTATTTTACTTATACCGATTGATATCACAACTGAGTTAAGATGTGGTTAACAGGTTTGAACTCGAATCTAGTACTAACCCTAAATAACATTGTACCGTTGTTTTATTGTTTTGTGATATTGAGATGTTGTTTTGACTCTGGTACCGATCGGTACCAGCATGTCTAACCCCCCTGTTATGATCTATAGGGATTGATTATAAAAATAGAAAGAAAGAAATGTCAAATCTACTCTAATTGTTAATGCTTTAGTAAAATCCTCTTGTTAGAGGGGTTAAATTGCAAAATATGGAGCTTACCAATTTGCCTGGGAATTTAAAATGAAAATTGAATGTTGTTTCTGAGAAATTAAAAAGGGAAAAGTCAAATGAGTTGAGTTTGGGTTTGTACTTTGCTAGAAAATTAATGGACTTGAACTAATTAGATTGGAATCAAATTTGAACTTGAAGTTGGAATATTTGAACTCAAATAATTAAATTGTTGGATACTTTATCTAGACCGAGAATGAATGATGAAATTAGGATTAATTATGAATGACTAAAACTACAATTTCAAATTAAATAGAAAGTTCAATAGATATTTATATATATATATAGAGAGAGAGAGAAATGGGCTATGGTGCATTGCAATGTATAGCCCCTCTTGTGCATTGGACTATAAATCGTTGGATTTGAAGTTCAAACAGTCGATCTAAATGGCTCAGCATGTTCACCATATTAAAATGTGCGTGGAAACCAAATTTTATATTTTTTGGAATTTTTTTACTATTTTTTTAGAATTTTTTAAAATTGTTGTTTTTCAGAAATTTCTGAACCATAGAAAAACAGTTATTTTTAAAAATTCTGAAAAAATAGCAATCAATTTCCAAAAAATGTAAAATTTGGTCTCCAAGTACATTTTAATATGGATATCAAATTGAACGGTTTGGATCGACTGTTTGAACTTCAAATCCAACGATTTATAGTCCAATGCACAAGAGGGGCTATACATTGCAATGCACCATAGCCCATCTCTCTCTCTCACATCTCTCTCTCTCTCTCTCTCTATATATATATATAGTGAGTGGCTACTCTACTTACATAAGCATATGAGAGTATATGCTTATAAGTCATTTTTGCATTTTCAATATCTAAATGGTCGATCTGAAGCGCTCAACATGTTCTCCATATTAATGTGTTTGGAAATGAAATTTTACATTTTTTGGAAGTTTATTACTATTTGTTTAGAATTTTTCAAAATAGCATTTTTTAGATTTTTTTTATTATTTTTTTTACCATATTAAACTACTGTTTTGAAAAATTCTAGAAAAATAGTACAAAAATTCCAAAAAATATAAAATTTCATTTCCAAACACTTATTAATATGGAGAACATGTTGAGCGCTTTAGATCGACCATTTGGACATTAAAAATGAAAAAATAACTTATAAGCATATGCCATCATATGCTTATGTAAGTAGAGTAGCCAACCCCCCTCTCTCTCTCTATATATATATATATATAGGACAGTGCTACGGTGCTACGCGTAGCATAGAGCCCCTCCATGCTACGGCTCAATTTTTGAGTTTTCAAAATCCTAACGGTCGATCCGAACCGTTCAACATGATCTCCATATGAATATGTACTTGCAAACTAAATTTTACATTTTTTAGAATTTTTTTACTATTTATTAAGCCACTTTGAAAAAACACTAATTTGTACACAACAATAAACTTTTCTGGACCATTGGATCAGCAATTTTCAAAGTGGCTTAATAAATAGTAAAAAAATTCTAAAAAATGTAAAATTTGGTTTGCAAGTACATATTCATATGGAGATCATGTTGAATGGTTCGGATCGACCGTTAGGATTTTGAAAACTCAAAAATTAAGCCGTAGCACGGAGGGGCTCTATGCTACGCGTAGCATATTAGCAAAATCCTATATATATATATATATATATATATATATATATATATGGAACAAAATGACTGAATAAACATATACTTGTTATTTAAATGTTTTAAATTGTTATGATACACTTTACTGATATATATATTGATCAAAATATATATTATTCTGATATAGGCATAATTATGAAAGATATTGATGAGATAGAATGTTCAGGAAGAACAAACTGCTAATCTCACCTGTTGCCCTACGATATCTGGTGCGAGGTTATTGGATTAGTCTGAGATTCATGATTAGAAATTAAATCGTAACTCGCTGTGCATTTTGAATATTTGATTGACTGTATTAATTGAACTGTTGCATCATATGCATAGCCCAATACAATTGAAACTGAATTATAGGCAAGTCTGTTGACTGTCATGTTGATATTGTTTATCGATTGGTAGATTGTTATTGAAATTTGATTGATTGAAACCACAGTGATTGAATTGATTGAATATTGAATATTGTAATCCTTGAACCTCCATATAGTGGAGAAAAAGGATTAATATATTGTAAAGTCTAGCCAGCTACTAGACTTTACTCCAGAACCCTTATGTGCTGGTGAATGGCCCTAACTGAACCTAATACCGGTTGGGTAGGAGATATTGAATAAATATGAATTGTGACTGTAAGACTAATAAACTGTGGTAATTATCTTATCAATGATTCTCTTTCCGATAATGACAGTATTGTGATATTAATTTCGTATTGTTTTTGTTAACCAATTGTCAGGATAATTAGAACTGTCGTATCATTGATTTTCTTTCTGATAATGACAGTATTGAGATATTGATTATGTATTGTTTTCCGTTAACAAATTATCAGAATAGTTAGAATAGTATAAACCCTAACACGATATATACATGTTATGGTACCTGTCAGTGTTACTAGCCTAATAAATTATAAGTTAAGAAACCAAACGTTGCCAGACTTAGTGGTTGTAAAGATTATGTCCCAAACGTTACCGGACTTTATGGTTTAAAAGATTTTGACCCAAACCATTTATTCTGATAAGATCCTTAGAGTTCTGATTTATTTATGTAATTTTTATTGTTCAATTGGATACTGTTATTAAGCATTTGCATTCGTCATTATGAAATGAACTGTTAGTTTCTCGTGCGGAGATTTCATTATGAATATAGATTTCCTTCGAATCAAATAACCTAAGTGGCAATTAGCTCTGAGGAATAATTTATTATTTCTCACCCGTTTCCCCTTATGGGATTCACAGGTTTGTTAGACGAAGACAGAGAAACGCTTTTGGAGTTATAATTGACAGCAGGGCCACCTAAAGGTATGTGATTTGGATTTATTATATCTGACAGAGTGCAGAGAGTATATCTCTAGTATCATCCACTATAAATGTCAGGGAATTATTGTAAATAAATTGGAATGTGGGAAAAATAATGGATGTTATTGGCAATGCATAAAAAGATCCGTGCCTTATGTTACGTATATTGAATGGTATTAGACGCCGTAGAATTGTCGCACCTCCGGATCGAGGGTGTGACATTAACAATATAAGATATTAATTATATAATTAAATATTAATTATAATTATTAATAATAAGATACTAATTATATAATATTAATATATTAATAATAACTATAATATATTATAATATTATTATAATAATTATTTAATACATTAACAATATAACATATTAATTATATAATTTGATACGTCTTGTTCCAGGGGAGCAGGCCGTACGGGAAGAGAATTTAAGAAAGTGGGCTCGTCCCGCCTCAGGTCGACAGGTTGAGGCTATAAAAGGGCGTGAATATGGGAAGGTATTAGTGCTCTATCCCCTATAATACCTTGCTTAGTGAAATAATACGACCCCTGTTACCTGGAATTTTCCGCCTTAAATAGGGCCCCCTACTGTTAGGATGTCTTGTCGAAACAGTTAAAGAAGTTCGCATAGCAATAGGGGTGCCCGCATAACGGGCGGTGATACTCGCATAATTGGCGGTGATGCGAAGTCGAGGTTGGATTGAGCCTTATCAAATGAGGCCCAACTCGACTTCGTGAGCCGAGTTGTTTTGGATTGATCAGGCGAGACTCAGTTTTGGTCTTTGCCAGGCCGACCAACCTTCGGGCTTCGGGCCTTGCTCTGTTTGATCTCAGGCTGGCTCCCAGAGCGGGTCCGAGTCCCGAATCGCCTTTTGGGCCTGCCGCGCAGCGACCAGACTGGGCTTTGTCGGACAGACTCATTGACCGCTGCAGGCCTGGTTGCCTTCGGTCTCGGGCTGGCCCCGGGAGGGGGTCCGAGTTCCGAGCTGCTCTTGGACCGCGACCGCATTAAGGGCCCTGTTTTGCTTTATCTCGGGTTGGCCTTTTGTGGGGCCTATCATAATTATATATTAATAATAAGATACTAATTATATGATATTAATATATTAATAATAACTATAATATATTATAATATTATTATAATAATTATTTAATATATTAACAATATAGAGTAGAACTAGGGTGTTCCTAAGTTCACCATGCCCCTCTATGGACTCAACTCTAAAACTTATCGGATTGGCTTCAAACGACGAATCCAAACCGTTGAAATCCTTCTACTTTACGAGTGATGTATCTACATGTGAAAATTTTAAACTTTCAAATTATTTAGTATAAAGTCAAGTGGTCAAAATTAGAAGGTTTATAAATTAATTTTAATGCATTCATTTTTTGGACGCCTTTTGACCACTTGACTCTATACAAAATTAATTTTAAATTTCAATTTTTTTGCATGTAGACGCATCACTTGTAAGGTAGAACGATTTCAACAGTTTGAATTCATCGTTTGAAGCCAATTCGATAGGTTTTAGAGTTGAGTTCACAAAGAGGCTTGATGCACTTAAGAACACCCTAGTTCTACTCAAGAATATAACATATTAATTATATAATTATATATTAATAATTATTATTAATAATAAGATACTAATTATATATTAATAATTATTATTAATAATAAGATACTAATTATATAATAGTAATATACTATAATAACTATAATATATTATAATATTATTATATTAATTATTTAATATATTAACAACATAACATATTAATTATATAATTATATATTAATAATAATTATTAATAACAAGATACTAATTATGTAATATTATTATAATTATTATTTAATATATTAACAATATAAGATATTAATTATATAATTATATACTAATAATAATAATTATTAATAATATACTAATTATATACTAATATTTTATTAGATCATGACGTGCAATAAAATTAAATCATCTTGTGAAGTGGTTTAATTTAGACCGCCCCAAAAGATCGGCTTATGCCATCTTAGTCCGGCTCAATTAATACTCGTTTAGAGGAATAACGACGACTAAACCCCTTATTCTACTCTTTAGGCCACAATCAAACATAGAGTTAATTAATTATGTACAAAATGAATTCGAAAGATAAAATTCAAGCTTTCATAATCGTAGACAGCGAATTTTTTATTGTTACCATGCCAGAAAATCCGAATTAATTCGTTACCACCCGTCTGACCCTTTATTCAATTCTACCACCCCCGCTAACCCAGTTCGCGCACCAAACTGGCTGGTGCGCGAACTGGGTTGGCGCACAAACTTGGTGCGCCAACTGGGTTCGCGGAGCTCTCTTTTGGGGCTGAATGGATTTGGGTTTAAGGTTTAGGTTTAGAGTTTAGGGTTTAGAGCTGACTAGATTTTAGTGTTTATTTTTATTTTTGCAACGGGTGTCTGAAAATCCTGTTTTATTTTTAACGATGTTCATTCATCAGACGCAAGGCAGCAGGCAGGTAAATAACGTAAAAACTAATGTGTTAAATTGACGGCGGAAGAACTAAACAACAGAAAAACAAAACAACATAAGAACTAATATCAAAATAATATCGAAATAACATCCAAATAACAAGAACTAATACCGAAATAATATCCAAAAACATAAACTACAACAAGTAAGTCTATCCTATCTGCTCGAGGGTGTCCACGGCTTCTTCTCTCTCCTAAGTCTCTTACTCCGCCCCTCCTCTTGACGCTCTCTCTCCTCTAGCGATGTGTACTATCGTGGTGGCTGTGGTGGGGTCTCCTCATGTATCTCCCCAAAAAGTGTCTCCTCGTGTGGTCCCTCATCTGCACCAGGTCCGAAAATAAACTCGCGTGTATCTGCAGGGTACACGGGTCCATATGAGACATCCTGCTGGACAACTGCTGCACTGGACTGTGGGAGTGACGTCTCCTGTGGGAGTGGCGTCTCCTGTGTGGGAAATAGAGGGGAGTCTACATCCTGCGTGTA
Source organism: Carex myosuroides (assembly GCA_028015225.1). Classification (NCBI taxonomy): domain Eukaryota; kingdom Viridiplantae; phylum Streptophyta; class Magnoliopsida; order Poales; family Cyperaceae; genus Carex; species Carex myosuroides. Next base: position 6,777,332 of record CM051485.1, on the reverse strand, counting down.
AGCCCCGTACTGAGAGCCCAAGTGAAACGAAAAATCTGCGGATGGGTCCGGCTCGTCGTACTGATCTCCGCGGGGTATATCTCCCTGAAACAAATAGAAAATTAGGTTTCACAATGAAGATGATTATAAAAATAATTACAAAAATATACGTACCGCTGCAAGCCCAGCAGCCTCAAATGCGGCCTCAGCAGTCGCTGCCTCGTGTAGGTCTGAGAAATCCGGCTCTGGCATGCTCATAGGCTCCGCAGAATCTGCGGAGTCCATGTCTTTCAAATCTTCATAGCGGGGAAGATCTGAAAGCCTGAGAACTCTCTCGAGCTGATCCTGGTACCCGGCGACGACGACAGGCGGTGCAGCCATACACAACCACTTCTTACCGAATGCCTTCCAACCTCTTGTGACGGCGTATCTTGCGCTCCTAAGCACCTGCTTGATGTTCATGAGTGCCTGCGAATTAAAATAAATAAAATTAGTTCGAATTGCAAAGGAATTTTCATAATTTTCTTAAACCAAAAAAATTAAAGACTTACAATCTGTGCAGCCGGGCCAGCGCAGGGAATGAAGCCATACTCGTCACTAACCGTGTCGCGTCGTACGTGGAGCGGCTTCGTGTTCATCTCCGTGATCTGACCATGCAAGTACACCGTGAAGGCACAGTACTCCTGATACCAACTGCGATAGGTCTGATCGTATGTATCGAAAGCATACGACTGGAGCTCGTCAGGGATCCTGTCGTCCATCGCCTCAAGCCGAGTCACATAATCGGCGTGCACTGTCCGCCAATTCTTGCCGCCGGTAGTGTCCAGATCTTTGTGAAGCTCGTACCACTTGTCCTTGGAGATGGGATCCGGGACGGGAAAGGGTTGACGCATACCGAACTGACGCATCACCCGTCCAGGATAGTAATGCTCGACCATCTGGTAGAACACAAGTGGTACCTGCAAGTACATAAAAATAAATAATCCTACGTACGTAATAAATAAAAGTGATGCAAAATAGGAATACAATAATAATGCAAGGGTTACCTGAGCAAACCAGAACTGACGCTGCTGGAGGCATATATGAGGCAGGTCATGCAGGAAGGAGTGAGAGATAGCATCATCGTCATCAACCTCGACACGCTCGTCGTACGGCCGCCAGTAGACGTGTCTGTCAGGAGTCATCTGCTCGAACTGACTCCGGAAGAAATCAACACCCATAGGTCTGCCGTGCGGGGTCTGGATGTACGTCTTCCTCGAGCACCACTTCTGCGCGTAAGACGGGCATGTAATCCCGTCGGGCTGCCCCCAAGCTGGAGCCCAACCTCTCACTCGTGGCTGTGGACGGCCGAACGGGAACCTCGTCCACGACCAATGCATCAGGAGACCAGCTGGACCGTAGAAATTGTGCTTGTTTGTCTATTTAGGTACAAGTGACAGTTAAAATTTTGGTTTTTTTTATGTAACCATTTAATTATTAAGATTTGGATTTCAAAATAATTTATACTTGACATGCGGTGCACAAACCCCGATATAGACATGCCAATACCGCTGCACCCCAGTTCATCTGTTTCGGCTGGGCCAAGTCCCTCAGCCACTCAAGCAAACATCCAGGGACAGTGGCCCCCGATGAATCTGGGAACATCCAGCAAGCAAACATCTCCATGATGTAAGCCCGGGTCCACCGATCTACCGTCTCAGCATCAGCATCTGCGTCCAGGGCTCCACTGTAAATTCGAACCAATTTAGTGAAAATTGCGAAAAATAATTAATTTTAAAAAATAGACATCAAATAATTAATTTTATAAAATAAATGTTACCTGAACCGCTCCCGCAAGTGTGATAAACTGATGTCATTCTTCGAGTAGACGTACCCTTCTTGGTCACCCTCCGCTTCATCAACCCGTCTCCCAGCAGGTCGAGGACGAGCTGCGTGAAGTCTCCGTACTCCACACCTGTGACCGCCTCTCCGGTAATGGGCAGACCCCAGAGACAACTCACGTCCTGGAGAGACACCGTAATCTCTCCGATGGGCAAGTGGAAGGTGTGGGTCTCCGGTCGCCACCTCTCGACCAATGCAGATATAAGAGCGACATCTGCATTTAAGTCACTGAGCTGTGACACATGCCACAGACCCAGCCTCTGCAACGCGGGTGCAAATCGAGGGTCGTAGAGGATATTCATCTGGTTGTTCCTCGTCGACGTCAGAGTATGAGTCTGCATTTAATTTCAAAATAAACACAAATACAATTTATTATTTTATTCAAATGAAAATGTATATTATTTGCAAGTGGTATAGAGATGTAAACTTACATATGAGTTTCTGATCTTGTGCTCCTTATAAGGGAACCAGCAAACGGGACTGATATACTCTGTCGTCAAATGCGGAAAGACGGTCCGAGCTAACACTACATCCAACTCCACATCATCATGAGGCAGACTGGTGTGCTTGGTGCCGCTGGATGACGCCATACTACAATTTGGTGCATTTCTAATCAAATTTGGTCTTAAGTACCTAAAATAGGGTACTTTAATAATTTACTAAAATAATTTGGCATAAAATACAACATAATATAGCTAAAAACAATTCTACTCTATTTGGACACCATTCTAAATATTTAATACAATTCTACTCTGTTTGAACACCATTCTAATTAGTTAATACAATTCTACTCTGTTTGGACACCATTCTAAATATTTAATACAATTCTACTATGTTTGGATACCATTCTAAATATTTAATACAATTCTACTCTATTTGGACATCATTCTAATTATTTAATACAATTCTATTCTATTTGGACACCATTCTAATTATTTAATACAATTTTACTCTGTTTGAATTTATTTTGAACACTATTCTAATTATTTATTACAATTCTACTCTATTTGGACACCATTCTAATTATTTATTACAATTCTACTCTATTTGGACACCATTCTAATTATTTATTACAATTCTACTCTATTTGGACACCATTCTAATTATTTATTACAATTCTACTCTATTTGAACCTATTTTGGACACCATTCTAATTATTTGGACCTATCTCTACTCTACAAATAAATAAATTAAAAAAAAAACTTACTTTTTTACTGTGCGGAGTGCGCGGAGTGCGGAGCAAAATGAGCTCTCCGCACCCTTATACGGTGAATGGATGCCTACGCGAACCCAGGTGGCGCACCAAGTTTGTGCGCCAACCCAGTCCGCGCACGAGCTAATTTGGTGCGCGAACTGGGTTAGCGGAGGTGGTAGGATTGAATAAAGGGTCAGACGGGTGGTAACGAATTAATTCCGATTTTTGGCCGTGGTAACAATAAAAAATTTACTCGTAGACATTGGGTTTTTTATTTGTATTTTGTCATTTGCGACATCAAAAAGTTGTAACATTAAAATTCTTATTTATTAATGTTATAATTCTTTTAAATAAGCTCTTGCGCATTTATTTTTGCATCGATGAAATGTTATTTATTTACCTCTTGTAATATACTATTCTTGAGTCAAATTTAAGTAAGTTAGGCGCACATGAGAAACACCAATAATATTAGTTTTATGATTGTTGAGCTTTTCTGTTGGGCCATTTTCAAGTAATTTTAAATCGGCTTTTTCTTTCTGAGAAGTCAATTTTTACCCACGTTCAAAGACTAACTGTAACACTATGAAAAATACATATATATAATTAATAATTGAAAATAATATATAAAATATTTAGATATGTTTTTAGTAAAGTAAATTGCATTTTAGTATGAAATATCATTTTATTAAGTAGAATATGATAATTAAGTTACTTTGTCGAAATATATGTTGTTAATTTGAAATTATAAAATGTTCGAATATTCGAAAGTCAGAATAGATACAATAGAGGATTAAACAACTAATAATATTATAACTTTCTTATTAGTATTTGGACTGATTTACAATGTTTGAAAATTTGAAGGTTACATATGAAAATGCAAACTTAAAATAATTAAAAAAAATGATGCCAAATGGTGCAGGGCCACGCGGCTAGTTATGGGTGAAACACCCACGTAGGGCTGTAAATGAGCCGAGTTTGAGCGAGTTACCTCCAACTCGAACTCAGCTCATTAAATAAATGGGCGAGTCAACTCGAACTCAGCTCGTTATCAACTCGAGTTGGCTCACAACTCGTTTAACCAGTTAAATCAATACAACACAAGTTATAAACGAGTTTGAGCTGAGTTTGAGCCGAGTTTGGGTTTGGTTTTGGTTATTCTGAAATTTTTTGTGTCCAAGACTGTGTAACTTTATGTAACTCGAGTTATAAATGAGCGAGTTGGGGTCAGCTCAAACTCAGCTCATTTATTAAACGAGTCAGCCAACTCGAGTTGGAACTAACTCGAGTTGTAAATGAGCGAGTTAAAACGAGCTGTAAATGAGCGAGTTACGAGTTCGAACAATTTTGCCCAGCCCTACACCCACGTACTTGTTCTCCCTTAATCAAGGGTATTCCTTCTCCCTTCTGTAATGAAAGGAAAAAAAAAAAAAAAAAAAAAAACAGAGGGGTTTTCCTCCATCTCTCTCTTTCGGTTGTGATCTTATTTCTCAAGCTGAGTTAAGGATTTTGAGTCTTTTCCTCTTATTGCTCATGCACATGTGCTAGGAATTATTAATCACGGATCAAGCAGAAAGGGCGTGATTGTAGTTGATACATGAGGAAGTAGTGGCATTTCTCCTCCTCCCTTGCAATTTGCGGGGTTTAACCCGATTCGCTTTAATGGTAATATGTTTTCTCTATGTGCGGTTATAATTATTGAGTATTCATCTTTAATATTCTTGAGTTATTGTTAAACCCAATTTAAGGTATTGGAAAAAGGGATTAATTGGATTCAAGTATATGATTTAAATGACAACTAGTTTAATTGTATGTGTTAATGGATTGTCCGAGACCTCTCTTCTTTTCTTGTACCTTTAATCATATCTGAAACCAATAGTCATGTTGGGTGTGATTGACTTTGGTTACTATTGGTGGCTTGGGTTAAGGTTTGTAAGCCATAACAAGATTGTTTGAGTGGTTAATTCCTATATTTTCGGTTTATAAAACAGCTTCAGTTGTACCTTTTTCCGTACCAAGCTCCACTTGTCTTGTACCAGCCATTTTAATTTCTTTCTAATGAGTGGCTAAGTGGTTTGCAGAATATTTGATATTATATGAAAACTGGTACCTATCCGTACCGGTGTAAATGGTTTACTGGTATAGTGGTATGCCAATTTAAGCTTCAGGGGTCTGATTGTAAGAATAATAGAATAGGGAGGATATAATTTGTAAAATACCAATGAATTGGTAAAACCAACTTCTCACTTTCTCAGAGAGGCCTTGGTGCAAAAAATTACATATGAAAAACTATCTTGATAAATTTGAAGATGATAATTTATTTGATTATGTGCCTTTAGGCTTGGCTCAGAAAACAAGAAAAAAAGAAACACAAAATGGACCGGTTATTTCGGCTTTGTCCGAAAATGAATTGATCTCTAATAATTTGTTGTACTTGGATTGTTGATGTTGGACTGAAAATGAATTAGACTGAACTTATTGAATAGATTGGGATTTTTGAAATAAAATTGAATTAAATAAAAAGAGAAAAGGAAATGGTAAACTAATTAATAAAAAAAAATGATATTCATTTTAAATGAGTACTTCTATTTATTATACAGTGATTGAGAATGATTGTAAAAATACTTAAATATATATATATTATTTAAATATAGTCACAATTATGAGAAAGACTGATGAGACAGAATTATCAGGAAGAACATACTGTTAGCGACCTCACCTGTAGCCCCACGATATCAGGTGCGGGGTTATTGGATTAGTCTGAGATTCATGATTAGGAATTAAATCGTAACTCGCTATGCATTTTGAATATTTGATTGACTGCATTGATTGAACTGTTGCATCATATGCATAGCCCAAGACAATTGAAACTAAACTACAGGCAAGTCTGTTGACTGTCATGTTGTTATTGTTTATCAATTGATTGATTCTTACTGCAAATGATTGATTGAGACCACAGTGATTGAATTGATTGAATATTGAATACTATAATCCTTGAACCTCCATATATTGGAGAAAAATGATTAATATATCGTAAAGTCTAGCTAGCTACTAGACTTTACTCCATGATCCTTATGCGCATATGATGAATGGTCCCAGCTGAACCCAGTACCGGTTGAGTAGGGGATATTGAATAAATATATGTGACTGTAAAACTAATGAACTGTGGTAACTGTCTTATCATTGATTTTCCTTCCGATAATAACAGTATTGTAATATTGTTTTCATATGGTTTCCGTTAACAAATTGTCAGGATAGTTAGAACAGTATAAGCCCTGACACGACAGATACATGTTATGGCATCTGTTAATTTTACTAGACTAGAAATTGTAAAGTTAAGAAACCAAATGTTACCAGACTTAGTGGTTGTAAAGATTAGGTCCCAAACGTTACCGGGCTTTATAGTTTAAAAGATTTTGACCAAAACCATTTATTCTAATAAGATTCTTAGAGTTCTGAATTACTTGTGTAATTTTAGTCGTTCAATTGAATACTGTTATTGAGCATTTGCATTCGTTATTATGAAATGAACTCTTAGTTTCTCGTGCGGAGATTTCATTCTGAATATGGATTTCCTTCAAATCCAATAATCTGAGTGATAATCAGCATTGAGAAATAATTTATTATTTCTCACCCGTTTTTCCTTGTGGGATTCACATGCTTGTTAGACGAAGACCGAGAAACCCTTTTGGGATAATAATTGACAGCAGGGCCATCTAAAGGTATGGAATTTGGGTTTATTATATCTGACTGGGTGCAGAGAGTAATCTCTAGCACATCTATTGTAAAATGTCAGATGATTACTGTAAATAAATTGGGATGTGGGATATGGATGCTATTGGCAATGCATAATAAGATCCATGCCTTATATATGTTACGTATATTGAATGAGAAATTTTAGAATTGTTACACCTCCGAATTGGAGGTGTGACACTACCAAAATACAGTAAAAAACCTTAGAAGTTAGAACTAAATAATCTGAATCTCAAGCAAACAATGGTCTTGTATAAAGTTGATTGGCCACAGAAGAACCAAAATCTTTTGACAATCCTTTAGTCCCTTATCAAACGACTAACCGCCAAATTTTTTATCAATATCCAAAATAATTAAATAATTTCATAATCTACATCCTAACGCCGAAGAATTCAAAAATGTCCAAACCGGAGAAAAGGTTTCCGGTTTTAAGCCTCCTTTTCGGAAATTAAATTTCCAGTTCCAGCCTCTCCAAAATCGGAGATTAAATTTCCGGTTTCTGGAATCGGAGATTAAATTTTCGGTTCTAGGACAGGTAATTTAATTTGCAGTTTGAGATCCAGAATTTTTTTTCAGTTTCAGATAATTTTGCCTATAAAACGCGCAGAACACTCATACACTCTCAACATTTCACTCACTCTCTCTACAGAACACTTATACACTCACTGATGAGAGTAAAGAAAAAAAAGAGGAAAAAAGAAGAGGAGAAGAAGAAAAAAAATAGAGAAAATAGGATTCGAGAAGTGAATTTTAGTAAGTTTTTTACTTATTTTAATTTTAAATTTTTCAATTTATGTTGTACTTATATGGTTATTTTTTAAAAATTGTAGTTTGTTATCCAGACCAACTAAAACAAAAAATTATCTGTGTGAAAATTTTTGTTGAAGGGGAAATTCAATACAATGATGACGGGGTCTTTTATAGTACCCGGCCTAAATGCTCATTACCGTTAACCGTGAACCATAACTTTGACTATCTCCATAATGAAATTTATAAACTGGTTGGGTATACTGTTCGTGAAGCAAATATGGAAATCTAAGTCAGGTTTAATATGTCTACCGATGGCCAACGTGACTACCAATTAGTACTGGTAACAAACCAGGCATCGTTCAAAATGATTTTAAGAATTGTGGCATCTTTTCCACAGAGGGTACCAGTTTTGGAGTTGTATGTAGAGTTGGAACCGAACCATGTCGGTTTTAATTCCCAATTGAATCTGAACAGTCAGACCCTTGTACCCAGTCAGATCCCTGAATCTCGATCCTGACCCAGTACCAGTCGGAACCCTGAACCCATTACTCAACCAAAAATTGTTCGAGTATGTAGACCAGTATTGATCCCTGATTATTCGCATGTACCTGTGGATGTAATTAATGATGACAGTTTGGAGAGCGGGGATGAAATGCTCTCAGATGAGTCATCGAATTTCAACGATGATGTTGGACTGACCAGTCAGTCACAATCACAGTCCTGCCAAACACAGTACTCGCTAACTGGCCGGGAAAATATGAGACATATGGTTGATAGTTTTAATGACATATCCAGTTTTCGGTCTGCGAATGTCGAATTTTTCAGCGGTACAAATAGAACATTCGATAACCCATTGGCCGTTGGCAAAGTATTTGAGTCAAAAACGGCTTTAAGGGTAGCAATCGATGAGTTTCATATCATGAACAATTTTGAGTGTAAGGTTTCTAAAAACGAACATCGACGTTTAGTTGTGGTGTGCAAAGATGATTTTTGCAAATTCAAGTTATGCGCGAAGCCTAATGGTCTTTCAGAATCTTGGCTATTAGCAAACAAGCAATCCTTAATGCATGCAAAGTACCGGCATCACGTGCTGATAATTGTCAGCTTACAACAGAGATGGTTGCCCTTGCAATTATAATACCATGAGAAGGGATGTTACAACGAGTATAAATCATATTCGAGATGTCGTAAATGCCACATACAAAAATGTAACTCCAAAGTATAATAAAAATTATGGCGAGGCTCTGAGCTTGATATTGCAAATCTTTTTAGGAGTTTGGAGAAGTCGTACAATTTGCTAATTCTACTCTTAGAAGCAATAAAAAAGACCAATCCAGAAACCACGTATTGTGTGACCTCGACTCCGATTGATAGATCACCGAATAGGAATTTTAAGACAGCGGCATGGGTGTATGGGCCGTGTATTGTGGTGATACCATTAATCAGACCAGTGATTAAATAATTTAAAATTAAAATAAATACAAACTTACAAAAATTCACTTCTCGAACCGAAATTTTTATTTATACCATTTTTAAAAAATCAATTAATAAAATAACCATCGTTTTTGGTCAATTCTAAATCTAACACGGCCGCAGAATACCGGAGCGGACCCATATGGGGGGTACCGCAGAATGCCGGAGCGGACCCTCATATGGGTCCGCAGAATGCCGGAGCGGTCCCTGGGGCCGCAGAATACCGGAGCGGACCCCTAGCCTATATAAGGGGCCGCTGGGTTCTGATTTCATATCATTTCATTTCAAGTTTCAATCGCTTCGACCTCGGGTAAGTTTTCTTCTTCTTCTCTAGTTTTAATTTTTAGTGTAGAGTAGTAATTAGATTTAGGTTTAGGGTTTAGGGTTTAGGATTAGGGTTTAGGTTTAGAGTTTAGATTTAGCATTTAGAATTAGATATTAATTTAGGATTTAGAATTAGAATTGTACCCAAATTTAATTAGAATTGTACCCAAATTTAATTAGATTGTACCCAAATTTAATTATAATTGTACCCAAATTTAATTAGAATTGTACCCAAATTTAATTAGATTGCACCCAAATTTAATTAGATTGCACCCAAATTTAATTAGATTGCACCCAAATTTAATTAGATTGCACCCAAATTTAAATAGATTGTACCCAAATTTAATTAGAATTGTACCCAAATTTAAACCGGACTTTTACCAAACTCTCATATTTGACAAAAAATTATCCAATACAACATGACATCTAGTAGAGATAGACCATCCTCCAGTAGGGGTACACAGCATGACCCTACAGCCACGCCATACGAGATGTCTCAGTACATCGAGACAGCATTGGCGGATGTTCCGGGTATCCGGAGTCGCACCGACAGGGTCAGCAACTTCTTGTGGTACCCGAATGTGGAGCATCGGATTTTAGAGGCAGCCACTGGGGTAAGTAAATTTGTCATCCGAATTTTTGATGAATGAACTTGATCTGATTATTTAATTAAATGCAGGGTTTAGATGCGGTTACGGTTCATCACAACCGCACTCATCTACGGTACCAGCCGGCGTACGGGGGGGTTTTACGCTCGATGGGATTGTACCAGATATCCCAGATGGCCGAGGAGAATGCTGACGAGGGTTTATCTTCTGGCCTCGTTGAGCGATGGCGTCCCGAGACGCACAGCTTTCATCTCCCCCATGCTGAGATGACAGTCATCCTACAGGACGTCAGTTGCCTGTGGGGTATGACTATTATCGGGGAGCCGATCACGGGCGTCGAGTACGGAGACTTCCGGGCATTGTGCTCGGAGCTGTTGGGGATCCCGCACGAGGATCTCTAGAAAGAGAAGAAGAGAGGTGAGAAGACCGTGGTCTCGCCCAGCTGCATCAGCTTGGCAAAGCTGCGGGCGAGATTCAAGGATTTTCCGGATCGACCCGATCAGGTATTTGCTGGTACAAGTTTAATTTAAATAGTATTATATTTATTTTCTTGTGAGTAATGTTCTAATTTAAATCTATAACATGTGGTTGTTGACCGACACCTGCGCGCCTATATTTTGGAGATGATCACCTGTCGGTTGTTTCCGGATTCGCATGGAGATCAGGATGCCTACCGAGGTATAATTTAAATTAAAATACATAACTGTGATTTTTTTCTTATTCAATACATTATCTAATTTGTAAGTTACTACAGGGTGGACACGAGGAGGACCTGGGCTTCGATATCTCCGCTGATTATGGCACAGAGGGAGATGGACTGTATTCCCCGGGTTACAGTCCCACTCAGACAGCACCTCCTGTCTATCAGCCAGGGTATGTTCAGACAGACCCCATTCCGCCGTTCCCTGGCCAGTCCTCACTGCAGGTACCTCACCCTTCCCTCCACGATGACCCCATTGCTAGACATGCGTTTTTATTCACGCAGGCTGAGTCTGGACAGACCACAGTTTTTGGTCCTGGGGTCCAGCAGACATCCGAGATTGAGGAGGTTCGCCAGGAGCCGGTTCAGTCTACGGATGTCCAGGCAGACGACTCTGCATCCTCCGCAATACTGACGAGACGCCACTCTACAGGCGGGGTCGGGGGTTTAGGAAGAAGAAGGCGAGGACGGTGTTTAGTCCAGAGCCTTAGATTTTGATTTGTTGTACTGTTAGATGTTTTGTTATATTCTTATTTGTAGTATTGGTAGATGTTTTGTCAGATACTTATTTATTTCATTGATTAGTTTCTTTTTTGTTTGATTTTGTTGTTCTTTATTTATTTTGTTGATTTCATTATCTCAGAATACACAAAAGAATTTCAAAGAAACCACATATCTAAAATATTTCAAACGAACGACATATCTAAAATACGATACGACCAAAAATCAATTTAAACCACGTTCGAAACTAAATAAATAACCCTTATCAAATTACAATTTCGTATTTCTAAAATAAAAAAAGGGTCCGCTCCGGCATATAGCGGCCCCAGGGACCGCTCCGGCATTCTGCGGACCCATATGAGGGTCCGCTCCGGCATTCTGCGGTACCCCCCATATGGGTCCGCTCCGGCATTCTGCGGTCATGCTAGATTTAGAATTGTCAGCAAAACAGTGGTTATTTTATTAATTGATTTTCTTAAAATGGTATAAATAAAAATTTCGGCTTCTCGAATTCTATTTTCTCTATTTTCTTCTTCTTCTCCTATTTTTTTTTCCTTTTTTTTTTCTTTACTCTCTTCAGTGAGTGTACGAGTGTTCTGCAGAGAGAGTGAGTAAAATGTTGAGAGTGTACTAGTATTCTGCGAGTTTTATAGGCAAAATTATCCGAAACCGATTTTTTTTTTTTCGAATCTCAAACCGCAAATTAAATTACAATTTGAAATTTCGGCGCGTATGCTCAGCAAAAGGAAAAAGAAAGTATTCGGCGCCACAGTGCAACGACAAGAATTCTATAATAAGTTATACGGAGTGCACTGTCACAGAAAAACCGGACTCCAAATTCCCCTTCATCCTTCCAAAATTCAAACAGCAGGCCCGAACTAGTGTCCGCGAAATGACGTAAATAGCCTCCATCACTGTACCCAAGCTCTTCATCACGGGCCCCCGTTTATCTAAATCCCGAGGGCAAAGGATGGCTTCTATTTAATAAAGTTAATGTAAAAGGACAAAAGAGCGAACTCTAAAATATTGCCAGAGAAAGGCAACTCTCATCTCACACCACGTCAGCAATCCGTGTGACATTCTCAGGACAGACTCTACACCGTTCGATGTCCACCGCCAAAAAGCATCTCGCCCGTCCATCCACTATCCTCTCTCATCTCCTTCCCAAAACAAAACCAAAACAAAAACAAAAAAGAAAAAAAAAAGAGAAATCTCACTGCTTTACCTATTTCTCCCCCTCCTTCCCCATCCAAACCAAGACCTCTCCTTTTTTAAACCCCAATTCAAATCTATTTCACTTTCAAAGCTTTTCTTTCCGTCCATGGCAACCGAGAATGAAGAGGCCCCTCGTCCAGCTCTTCCTCCATACCCTGAGGTATAGTATCATCCCTACTTTCTTCCTTTCCATGTATTTTTTCACTCTGTTTTTTTTTTTTTTTCTAATTTTTTTTTTCTTTTTTTAGATGATCTTGACGGCCGTAAAATCTATGAATGATAAGAATGGTTCAAATAAATCAGCGATTTCGAAATTCATCGAAACAAGGTACGGTGAACTCCCCGAGTCGCACACTTCTCTACTCACTGCGCATCTAGCGCGCATGAAGGAGAGTGGTGAATTAATTTTTCTGAAAAACAACTATTTCATAACTGGACCCGGTTCACCACCTAAGCGTGGTCGGGGTCGTCCCCCAAAGCCAAAGGACCCCCTTGCGCCAGCGTCAAACGAACCTTCCTCGCCCAAGCCACGTGGTAGGCCACCTAAACCGAAAGACGTAGTTGCAGAGGCTGTGGCCAAGGCAACCAGTGGCATGCCCAAGTCACGTGGGAGACCACCTAAGAAGGCACGTGAGGAGACAAAGGAGGAGGTAGGAGATGCTGATGCTGCTGCCAATCCCGTTGCTAAGAAAGGAAGAGGTCGACCGCCTAAGGTAAAACCAACTGAACAGGCTCAAGACTAGACTCGGGTTAAATTCCTCTTTTACCACGTCTAATTTGCGGGGGTATGTTGTGAAATTTGTGTTTGTGTTTGTGTAGGGAAGGGTTGAATTTAGGCTTATTTGGTGTAGGTTTTTTTTTTTTCCCCCTTTTAATTTGTGCAAGTTTGTTTATTTTTAATTTTATGTCCTTGTGCTGTGGTGTAAGCTAATCTGGAGAAGTGTATGTGAACTGCTTGGTAGATGTGTTTTAGTTTAATTGACTGTACTATTGATATGGACATGAATTTAATTATGGTCTTCGTTAGTGTAGCTTGACTTGGTATTTTCGAATTGATTGGGGAATGTAATGCTCTAATGATGCTGATTTTGCTGTGTAATTACGCTCAAGAATTTGGACTTTGATGCTGTTTGGCACCTATTTAAGTTGCGATAAATGGCACTATGAATTATATCTATGTTTTCAATGTCTACACCATCGATTTACGTTTTCAATGTCTAAATCATTGATTTAATCTGTTCAATATGTTCTCCATGTGAAATTGTATTGGGAGACCAAATTATATTTTTTTTTAGAATTCTTTTACTATTATTTTAGAAAGATAGAAAATGATTATTTTTAGTCAAGTAATTTTCACCCTATCTAAAAAAGATATTAAAATAATTAAAATTTGATATGGAAATACATTTTCTTTTTTTTTGAATGTCAGTGAGCGAAGCTCACATGACGATTTCATTGATAATAAAAGGAAAAATATTTACAGTGCCTTATTCTCTATTTACACAAGTAAAGCGGGAATGGTAAATAATAAGAAAAACTATGCATTGTATATTACAATCATATTCACTGGTGCTTACTAAAGTATTGATTGCTAGGAGGTAATCTCTAGGGAGGTATTGTTGACCAGTTCTGTCCAGTGAAGATGCGCCTGCTCCGCTCGCGCCACAACGCCCAACCCCCTGCAGACCACACCGTGTCCCAAAGTCTCAGTGTCGAGTCAGGCTGATTCTGCCTCGAGTTCCACCACAATTTAAAAAAGGATTCCCGATATTATAGTGAAACAATAAAATCCTCCAGAAGCCCATCGCATAGGCATAGTTGATCAGGATGTTCCGTGCCGTCTCTACTGCCGATTCCTGACACAGGTGACAACCGGCCGGTACATCGCATCCTCGCGATCTCAATACCTGCTGAGTAAGGAGCTTATTCTGAATGCTAATCCAGAGGAAGACCTTCACCTTGGGAGGTATCTTTAGCTTCCAAATTATCTCATTAAAAGGGCACACTTGTCCTCTATTCTGCAGGACTCTATATGCTGAGCCCGTAGTGAAAGATTGTTGTGGTGTCCATTTCCACCGCATTATCCCATTAGGCTCCTCGATTGCTGTTGATATCGAGTAGAACGATTTTAGGCGGCTGAGAGATCGCGCAAAACTCGAAAGGACCGGATCCTGGTTTATATCAGACGCCGCGTTGACTCCGTAAAAGAACGACATTGTTCTAGCCCAGAGTCCATCTGGGTTGCTATCTAACTTCCATAGCCACTTTGTGAGCAAGGCATCATTCTGTGTTTGAAGATCTAATATACCCATTCCCCCGTTTCTTTTCATCGTGCAAACCGTTTCCCAATTTACAAGACAGTTTATCCCTTTGCACGTGTCATTGCCCTTCCATAAAAATCTCCTTCTGGCTCTGTCTATATACTTGATGATTCCTTTTGGCAATTTGATTGCCTGCATGTAGTGCAGGGGGAGCGCTGTTAGTATCGATTTGATCAAAACCAGCCTACCCCCGTACGTGAGGAGGGCCGATTGCCAGCTAGCCATTCTACCTTGCACCGATTGAAGTAGAGGTTCGAAATCAATCAGTTTCAATTTTTTTGCCGACAGTGGCAACCCGAGATAACGAATCGGGAGGTTGGCCCTAGCACAACCAGTAATACGCTCAACGGTACCGATGATGGATGTCGGTATTGCAATAGGTACGAAGGAACTCTTGTTTCTATTAATCTTAAGGCCCGTCAGCCGGCCATATAGGCGCAGGATACGGACAATGACCTTTAGCGTGGTCGGGTGCGCCTCAGAAAAAATAATTGTGTCATCCGCATATTGTATGGGTCTTGGTGGTATTGCCATTGGTGAGTGCATAACCGGTATTGAGCTTTGGATAAACCAATTAAGAGAGTCTGTTACCAGGATAAATAGCATTGGCGATAGCGGGTCTCCTTGTCGGAGGCCTCGTCTGTGTGTGAAGAATGGGGTAAGGGTACCGTTTATCTTGATTGCCGATGAGGATGTAGTGAGGACATTTAATACCGTCGACATCCATCTCGGTGGGAAGCCCCGCTCGATCAATAAGTTGGTGAGGAAGTGGAAATACATTTTCATATAAATATCATGTTAAGTGGTTTGGATCAGTTTGGATTTTGAACATAAAAAAATGACTGCTCGACATTATGCTAAACAAAATTAACAAATGTAATGCATACATGTATTTATAAAGTAGATTAATTTTAACAGTTTAAATTTATGAAATTAAATTTATCATTTGAAGTTGATTTAATACATTTTGGAGTTGAGTTAGTCAACCATTTTGATAAATTTTAATACATATTAATTCCACTTGAATTTAATTAGTTTGGGTACTTGTATCTTTACTGTCGTCCCTTAATTGTTGGGCAAGACAGAAATCTGTTAGCAATAGGAAAGACATAATGTCAGCTGGAAAAGTAAGGCCAGCACATAACGAGGTTTGTTTATGTTAGAATTTTAATGAAAGGTAGGCATAGGATGCAAAACGATATTTTAGCCAGAATACATTTACATTTGTGTTGTAAACAACGATTGTCAAAGTCTACATTTAGGATATATATATATTCAAAGGTTACTTATCTACTAAGCGAGTAAGCCTTGCCTTGATCAATCTAGCGTGTGATTCAGTGATTGTGATTGGCTGGTCCCCAGTCCCGACTCAACGGACGTGGTGATGCGTCCATGGTATAACTGATAACTCATAAGTCCGTCTTAGCGTATATTGAGATTTTCTGTGAAGTACTTCTTCCGCGCTGCACGGGCCCTCGTGTCTCGTCCTGTACTACCAGCGAAGATACGGGTTTTGATAGATTTGAACTTTACGACCGTTGATATGATACTGTAGATTTGCATGGAACATTTCTACCGATTTTTTTTTTTAAGTTAGCATTCAAAAATAGAAATTCAAAGTGAACATGATCACAAAAAATTTTGAACTTAGCATGGACACAAATCTAGTTAGTCTGAAAATTTCCGATGCAAGTTGATATGCTCGATTTACCATATTTTTTAATGAATATTACCACTCGCAAAACTTATTCATTGAAACACAATATGATCAGAAAATATCTTATGTTGTGCTGTTTTTAAACAATGACATTATATTTTTTTAAGAGCTCTCACGGTCATACAACATATTAAAGCAATTAGGGGGTTCAAATGGTTCGGTTTTCAACCGAACTGAAAAAATTTCGGTTTAAAAGGAACGGTGCGGTTGAAATTTTGAATTATTTCGGTTTAAATAGATCGGTTTGGTTTACAATTTTTAAAACCGACTAAACCGAACCGACCGAATCATATTGATTCAAGTATGATTTATATTTTGTTTGGTTCAATCAATGGTTTCTTTCTTTTATTTTAGTTTAAATATTTTAGAACATTTACATATTTTGTATGGAATTGAACAACTTGTGATGAACATATGTAATTTTCGTTAATAATGACACCAATAGGTTTACTTCGGTTTGAACCGAACAAACTGAAATTTACTTCGATTTGTTCGGTTCGGTTCTTAATCGGTTTATAAGTTTAGTCGGTTCGGTTCGATTCTATTTTTGAAAATCAAAGAAAAGTATTATTTGGTTATTTTAGTTCGGTTTCAACCGAACCGACCGCTTTGAAGACCACTAAAAGCAATCATGTCATTTCGAAAAAATATCTAAAAAAGTCAACTCTACACAAATTTAAATTTACACATGATTCATACTTGACCAAAATTAATACAAAATTGACATTTGATTTGTACCTAATCGAACAAGATCTACGCATGACCCTCTAAGTAGAGGCAATTTAGAGCCATGATACCTCGAGCGACCAATGATGGAAATAAATTGGGTCAAGTCCAAAATCAAACATGTTTCCAATGAAACTAAGTCGGATCCAAAGACATGAATAAAAATCAAACTAAACCCGACCCAAATCTACTTTAATATGGAGAAATTAGTTCCTTTGTCTGCTTCAAGTTGATAATTTTCTTATTTCTGATAGTGACGCTATGATCTGACCCAAAGATACTTTACTATGACGAAAAGAGTATTTTTTTTTTTTCTTGTTTCTCATGAGATTTAAGAATAGAATTAGGATTGACTTCAATGAATAACTCAAACTGTTGAAACTGATCTATTTTATAAGTAATGAGTTTACAATAATAATTGAGAAATTTTTGAATTAATTTAGTATAAAATCAAGCTATAAAAAAATAATAAAAATAAATGTATTGAAATTAACTTATACTTTTTTTTACCGCTCGACGATATACTAAATTAATTTGAAAATTTATAAATTTTATATGTAAATGTATCACTCGTTGAGTAGATTGGTTTCAACAATTTGAATACTTTATTTGAAATCAATCCGATAAGTCTTGGAGTTGAACTCGCCAAGAAGTTTGGTGAGCTTAAGAACACCTTAATTCTACTCAGATAGAGTATCCTATATTAGAGCAACGCTAGGGTGTGATGTGCTTACCAAGAGGGTTTGGTGAGCATAATTCAAAAGTCTATCGAATTGGTTTCAAATGACGAATTCAAATTGTTGAAATCTATTTACTTCATGAGTGATACATATACAGGAATTTTTTTGGAAATTTCGAATTCATTTAGTACAAAGTCAAGAGGTAAAAAAAAAAAATTTTATAACTTATTTATAAGTTGTTTTATGTATTCATTTTTCATCATTTTTTTTACTGCTTAATTTTGTACTAAATAAATTTGAAACTTTAAATTTTTTTGTATTTACATGCATCACTAATGAAATAAGTGGATTTCATTCGCCGTTTGAAATCAATCCGATAGACTTTTGAAGTTGTGCTCATCAAACCCTTTTGATGAGCACATCACACCCTAATTTTGCTCTCCTATACTATGTAGTATAGGCCGTTGTTGTAGAAATTACTTGTATGGCTACATTAATTAGCACTATCAAGACAATGTTATAGAAGTACAGAATTTAATAAATAGATATTTTAATATACTCATGTCATGAATCCAAGCACAATAAACAGAATTAAGACAGAATTTGTAACTCTCACAAAAACAGAGTATGCTAACCGTCGTTGGACCGACATTTTTATTAATATCCAAAGTTAATTACAAATTAATTAATTTAAACATGATTCTCGAGTTTTTCCAAAAATGTCCAAACCGGTCATTTTATGGCCGGTTTCCTCTTTTTTTTTTTTTTTTTTTTTTTAGAGAGAACTATGAAGAGCAAGATAATGAAATATAGCACTGAAAATTCAAATTTTATGTTTAAATTATTTGTTAGATTACTTCTTTTGATTTATAATTAGCATATTTATACTAAAATACATTAGATTACTTGAAATTATGTTGAATTACACTATATTACAATAAATTATGTTGAATTACACTAAATTACGCTAAATTACAATAACTTCGCTAATTATGCTGAAATACGGTAAATTATGCTAAACTACGTAAAATTACGCTAAAGTAGACCGATTTTGTGCCATCTTTCATGAATCATAAAAAATAGTAAAAAAAAATTCCGAAAATAGTAAAAATTGATATTCTACAAGTTCATTATATAACTAATTTACTGAGCTACTTAGCTATGTTTCATACTGATCACCAAGTGTAAAACATATTGACCACTAAGTAACCAAATGAGTCCTATATACATTTTCTTTTTGTATAGAATATTTTTGAATAAAAAATATCAATAAAAAAATAATCCTTTTGAATCCTCTTTATCGACAATAATATTTCTTTCCATTTATTGATTGACTGATTTACAAAGAAATTAATATACTTTTATTGTGTAAATACATACTTTTATACGTAAATACTTTTCCATTTACACAATAATCTTTTTGAATCCTCTTAATCTTTTTCCATTTACACAAAAAAAGAAAATCAGTCAATCAACTATTTCTTTTTGAATACACTTTTTTTCCATTTTATTGTGTAAATACTTTTATTGTGTAAATTAATATACTTTTATTGTGTAAATACATACTTTTATTGATTGACTGATTTATAATGAATGAAGGTCAATTGACTCTATTTATTTTCAAAACTTCTCTACGTATACATAATTTTATATATAATTTAGATTAAAATATTATTGGTACTATAAAATTGACACTCATATACAGGTAAAAATTTTATATGATTTGACTTCCAATATATTATTAACCTCATACCTTGAAAGTCTGATTCTGTTGCTAGATATCTTAAATATCTATTTATACAAAAATGTACAAATATAACTACGAAAACAAAATAATTAATGAATATGCTGAATAATAACGGGACTTCACATCTAGTAATATTTGAATTAATGCTGGTGTTCGTTAAATAGCATATTCTGGAAGGGGATTAAAAGAAATTCCAAGGATAATTGTGCAACTTTTGAACTTATCATATCCCTGCTTTTTCTGAAAAACTGGGTAAAAATTTTAACAGAGCAATGTTGACTTCATGCACCACACATGTTATAGAATCAAAACAGTGTTTCATATGATACGCTGCATGAAGTCAAAACTACTCTGTTAAAATCTTTTTCTGAAAAACTGGAGATATACACCGACATTTTTATTAATATCCAACATTAAATAAAAACTATTAAATATATCTAGCTTGGATGGGTATTTTTAAAAATGCCCAAACCAGCCATTGTTTGGCCGGTTGGAATTAAAATTAGAATCGGCCAAAAAATGACCGGTCAGGTATATATATATGAGGGATGCTTCTATGGGCACAAGGACCTATTTGTAAAATGAACATATTTTCATTTTCAAAGTTCAAACAGTCGATCCGACCGTTCAACATTATCTCCATATTAAAATGTACTTGGAGGTCAAATTTTACATTTTTTTGAATTTCTTTACTATTTATTAAGTATTTTACAAAACTAGTCAAATTCAGACCATTGAATTTTGTACCCATCTTAATAAATAGTAAAAAAAATTCAAAAAAATGTAAAATTTGACCTCCAAGTACATTGTAATATGGAGAAAATGTTGAACGGTCGGATCGACTGTTTGAACTTTGAAAATGAAAATATGCTCATTTTACAAATAGGTCCTTATGCCCATAGAAGAATTTGCCTATATATATATATATATTTTTTTTTTTCCATTTCAGACCCTATAAATACCCCGTTTCTCTCTCCTCCCACTCACAACTCACTCAAACTCCCTAGAAGAGAAAGAGAGGAAGAGAAAGAGAAGAGCGATTTTGGAGGCGAAAAGGGCGATTTTGTACCTCTGCATGTGGTAGTGGCGAAAAAGGGCAATCATATTCATGACAAACCGCTAAGACATGAACGCACGAAATAGATGTTAATTGGATACCTCTGAATGTACATTTCATTTTGTTCCCAGCTTCCTCCCTCAAATTCATCCCCAGTTTGCATAACTTCCTCCGGAATTGCGTTAATACTTTCAAGATCTGACCCAGTTTCGTCATCTACTGGTGTTGGTCTGGGGTGAGGTGCTAGTTCAGGTAATGATAAAAGCGTCACAGGCACATGAGACACATGCACAGCTCTAGATGGGATTCTTGTATGAGGTCGTGGTTGTGGTGTTGGTGGAGTGAATTGTATGGTTCTGGGTTAGGTAGAAATAAAGGAGCCACGAGAGTGTATGGTTCCAATTGAAGGAAATATGGGTTTCATGCAAGAGCAAATTTCAAAAATTTAACTCAAAGAAACCTACATATATCTACTTATTTGACTAACTATGAACCTAATTTAGCAATTTAACTTGTTTAAACTTTATACCTCAAATCTTGGTCTCTAAACCAAGAAGTAGTGACTTGAGAGGTAGGGTTGTTGCCTCCAAACAAGAAAGCCTCCACAAGTATCCACTCGAGATTAACCGAAACCCTTGTTTTTCTCTTGCTAGAGATACTAAATCAAGGATCAATCTTAATCTTAGTTTCTACCCTTCAATTAACTATTAATTTAGTGTAGAAGTATTGTGCTCAACACATGAGCAAAAATGGTGGATGAAAAAATGGTTGCATCTCTCAATCTCCTCTTATTATTTTGTAGCCTCCAAGAGAGCAAGAGAAAGAGAGTGAAATATGTGAAAAAGGTTAGGGTTTGGAAAGAGAAAAGTATGGTATTTATAATGCTTGCCTAGGGTTTGCTTTAATCATCTTAACCACAATGGAGGGCTAGGATGAAGCATGACCATAAAACAACATTATAAAGTTAAAGTTACTTTTGTCATCTAATGGACATTTCCATTAGATGTTTTTCTCTTCCAATTCTATTCCCAAGCCTACATCAAATGGACTCTTCCATTAAATGTTAAAATCTGAATTTTAAATGGGCTTGGGCCATTTTTCACTTTGCAAATTTATTTTTGCCATTTGTGCTAATTGATCAGAGTCAAAATAATGATGATTTACGTAGGGTTTTGACTTAGGTTTTGCATATTTTCTCACACTTATGTTTAATTAATTAGAGAAAAAGGCTACTGTCACCCTTCTTTATGTTTTATTACAGAAAACAGGTTTTGGGACTATTTCACACCAAATTGAGCTAGAATTGGGTCAATCGGATCAGCAACGCTCATCGACTAAGTCTCTGTTACAGCCCGTATTGCCTAATACGGACCAGGCCTAGCACAGACCAGAAGATAGCGCTGGAAACATTAAACCCTAACCGTCAAGGTCCTAATACGGACCGTATTGCCTAATACGGTCGGTATCCGAAGGCATCTCTTGGGGAAAAACTGCCGACAGCTGTTTCCAGATCAATTTCTTAGCCCCTACTCAACCTCTACACGTCCCTCCACTCCTATATAAGGCCCCTGGGCAGAAGGAGTATTCATCTTTGTAATTAGGGTCAGATTTGATTAAAGTGAGAAGAGAGGAGTACTTGTAACAATGCCGTTCCGCGGCTAAGTTCCTTTTCTTAGGGCTAGACAGTAAACCTTGTTACTCTTGATGTTTTGATATATATATTTCTGTTGATTATGATTTCTTGTTGTTGAAACAAAATGCTTTTGTGATTTACTATCTCTTCATCTAATTTCAATGATCTAGTTTGAGTCCGTTAGGGTAGTGACAGTACTTTAATGGTAAGAGAAACTATTTGTATGAATTAGCCTCGTTGAGATCTATTAGGTTTATGTGAAAAAACCTTAGCGGGGAAACCATAAACCAGACCAACAAAACGCGTACCAAATTTCATCACTTGCGTAAAGTAAATCGCAGTGATCTGTGCAGTAATTTGGGGTATTTGAGAGATCAGACATTTGCGTAAGGTAAATCGCAGTGTCCTATGTAGAATCTCGGTGAAAGATCTGTCATTTTTGCGTAACATAAATCGCAGTGACCTATGTGGTGTCTTTCATTAAACAACAACAGGAAATCAGACGCAACATGAATATATTGTCAAGGCGGATTGAGTGGCAATGGTGTGCCGAAACCCTATGAATTCTCATCTCTATCTTTATTTTAATTACTTTTAATTGCTTCCTAATTAACATTGATCAAAACAATATCTCTCAATTTTCAGATTTCGTCTAGCCTTTCGAAAGATTGTGATTCGATCGCTCAAAGCATTGAACCAATATTTCCTGTGGATCGACCTCGAATATACTACTCGATAGGATTGTGCGCTTGCAGTCCGAACCGATAGCATTTCCGAGTTTATAAATATTAAAAGAAACATTGCTCTCTTTTGAGTGATCAAGCTTTTTGGCGCCGTTGGCGGGGAATAACGGTTCATTGTGCAAGGCCTCGCGAGACGCCCTTGCTTTGACTATTGAATCCAATTAATTAGAAACGCCTAGATTTCTTTTTATTTTCTTCATTTTTCTTTTTCTTTTATTTTCAATTTCGTTTTTATTTTTATTTTCTTCTTATTTTTGGTTTTTAGTTTAATTTTCATATTTTCTTTTCTTTTTAGGACACTGCACGCTGGCCGAATCATCCGTACGAAGATCCGAGAGCATTGCTAGTAGGAGAGGACAATTCGCTTCCACATCACCGATAAGAACCAATCATAGTTCTTCATCGAGTAATTCTGAAGGCGAAGAAGACTCATATTCGATCAACATGGACATCCCACCGATTAACAACGGAAGACACAATGGTGATAATTAAGTTCACGATGCAGCAAGACCTAAACTTCTACGAGACTATTGCGTACCGCGCGCGAATGATCCTAATTCTAGTATAAACTCGCCAACTGTTACAAACCGTAATTTTGAGATCAAACCTGCTATCATAAATATGGTTTCGCAACAGCAATTTGGAGGATTTCCACATGAAGATCCACATCTTCATTTGTCAATTTTTCTAGGGATATGCGAGACGATAAAGATCAACAGAGTTACCGACGAAGCAATCAGGCTAAGGCTATTTCAATTCTCATTAAAAGATAAAGCAAGAGCATAGTTGTTTTCCTTACCGGCCAATTCCATTCAAACTTGGGACCAATTGTTTAATGTGTTTATTGCAAAATATTTCCCACCATCCAAAACTTCAAGACTTAGAAAAGCAATTACTAATTTTGAACAAAGGGATGGTGAATCATTGTGTGAAGCATGGGATAGATACAAGGATATGTTAAGGTGTTGTCCACACCATGGTCTAGAAAGATGGTTGATTGTTCAAACTTTTTATAGTGGTATAAACCCTACCGATAGGTTGTTTATTGATGCTTCTGCAGGAGGAGCAATCATGAACAAGGAACCTGACGAGGCTTACAACCTAATTGAAGAGATTACAATCAACTAACACTACTGGATCCCTGAGCGCAAGAAGCCAACTCCAACACCTGGCATACACAAAGTAGATGAAATATCCATGCTAAGCGCAAAGATCGATGCTTTGCAACTAGCACTCAACAAGCAGACTAAGCAGCGAACGGTAGCAGCAGTCAATGCTGCAACAACATGTGGCTATTGTGGAGGAGCGCATGAAATGACAGAATGAACGAACATGACGGAAACTGAGGAAGAAACAGAGCAAGTAAACGCCATCGACAACAGCTTTCAACCTCAGCCCGCCTATAATTCGCACCATCCGAACAGCCAAAACTATCCAAATCTCTCATACGCAAGCAATCAAAGACCTGCTGCACCTCAACAGAACTACCAACTACAACCCAATTATCAACCAAGGTACAACCAACCACAACAACCTGACATCACATCAATAATGGAGAGATTCCTAGAGAAACAAGACAAGACAAACGCCACAATCACACAAACGATCGAAACCTTAGTGAACCACGTCAAGGACTTGGGGGGTCACATCTCCAAGATGGCAAAATAACTCTCAAGCATCACACACAAAAAAGGCAAATTTTTGGGCCAACCGGAAGAAAATCCTAAAGAGAGTTGCAAAAACATCACACTAAGGAGCGACACAGCTTACAAGGGACCTCCTATGCCCGATCCAACTTCTGATGAGATGCATGCAGAATCGTCACATTCCAAGGAATACGAGTCGCAACAACCGGAGCCGACCGTATTCGAACAGGCAGACCTTATTGAGGAGCAGAATGACACCATAGGTGGGGACGAGTGACAAACCGAACCTGAATACATTTCACCACCACCCTACAAGCCACCTCTGCCATTCCCTTCAAGGCCAGCCAAGCATAAGATGGAGCCACAATTCGCGAGATTCATGGAGACGCTCAAGCAACTACAAGTCATTATCCCCTTCACCGAGGCAATTGCAAGCATACCCTCATATGCTAAGTTTCTGAAGGAGATCCTTTCAAATCATAACAAACTCCAAGAATTCTCAACAATTCCGCTTAATCGGGAATGTAGTGCGCTCGTGCAAAGCAAATTACCGGAAAAGTTGAAAGATCCGGGAAGCTTCTCGATACCGTGCACAATTGGCATGACAAATTTTACGAGTGCTTTATGTGATCTGGGAGCAAGTGTGAGTCTAATGCCAAAGGCAGTGTTTGACAAACTAGAATGTGGAGAACTTTCACCAACACAAATTGCATTGCAACTGGCTGATCGATCAATTCGATATCCTGAAGGAGTGTTGCTGGATGTACCGATCAAAGTTGGAGACTTTTGGATACCTGGAGATTTTGTTGTGGTTGACATGGAAGAAGATGAACACATTCCAATCATCCTTGGAAGGCCATTCCTCGCCACATGCGGAGCAATGATCGATGTTAAGAACAGAAAAATTTCACTTAATGTCGGAAAAGACAAGGCGGTCTACGACATAAACAGAGCTTTGAAATACCCTTCTGACATTGATCGTGTCTTCAATTTGGGTATCATGGATGAATTTGAAGAGGAAGAATATCCATATGATGAATTGGAAGAATCCATGGGTATGGAGGAACTGGACAACCTTTTTAGAGGAGAAGATGATGCTGACATTGATCGTGTCTTCAGTTTAAGTATCACGAATGAATTTGAAGAGGAAGAATATCCATATGATGAATTGGGAGAATCCATGGGTATGGAGGAATTGGACAACCTTTTTAGAGGGGAAAATGACGAAAGGCAACTTGAGCAATACACCACCGCTAAACCTGATGAAGCCTACGCTGAAACTTGCGCAAGTTGTGCCACTGTCATAACAAAAGAAGAGGAGAATCCCCCAAATCTAAAATTCTGCAGTCCGTGTCGCCTAGCACGGTCAGTAGCAAAGTGAAGAAAAGGGAGAAGACAACATCTCATCCACAACTCGAGCTCAAACCTCTTCCATCCAACCTTCGTTACGAATTCCTGGGACCCAACCAAACCTACCCGGTGATTGTAAGTTCTCGGCTCGATAATGTTCAATCCAACAAGCTCGTCAACATACTCAAGATGCACCGAAAGGCTATTGGCGACAAAATAGATGACATCAAATGCCTTAGCCCGACCATCCCCATATACCGCATCCTACTTGAAGATGAGACAATAGAGGAAATGCAAGAATTAGAAAAGAGTTGGTACACACAACCGAATGAAAACAAGCTTTTCAATCCTCTGTTGACTTCAATTTCTATCAAACCGGAAGAAACCAAAGTTCCAACCACAGAATCAAGGCCTCTTCCAACAGTTCTCAACATTATCACTGAACCAAAAAGTTCTTGGGAGAACTACGATGCGGTCCATGGTCGGAAGGTGAAGATAAAACAGTTCGTGGTTCATCTGGAATCTCAATGAAACAAGGGGTCGAGCTAATGACTTTAAACAAGCGCTTCTTGGGAGGCAACCCAAGGCCATTTTTATATTTTTCATAATATTTATTTAGGGCCTTAACAAAGAAACAACTCATATCCACCTTTTTCCTATGATTAGGTGAACATATCAGATGTAAAGACACTACGGAAGATAGGAAAATATCCCCTAGTACGGTCCGTATCAATCAATATGGATCATATCAGTGGATACGGGGTGAAAGAAGGAGAGTAAGAGAAGTGGTGAATACGGCCCATATTTCCCAATACGGTCCGTATTCAAAGAAGTTAAAACTGAAGGCTAATCCAGAAGATGCGAGCCCGTTAACGAAGAAACATTTGAAAACCCGCGAGAATCACATCTCATAACCGTTAAAACCTATGGTTTGAACTCCTAAACCTCTCTCTCTCTCCTCTATTCTCTCTCCCTCTATCTTTCATCTTCCTCCCTCTTCCTTCCTTGCTGAGACCGAGCCCACCTCCTTGCCGCCGATCACCATCACCACCTCACTCATCACTGCCTCTCCTTGGAGCCACCGCCGCTGCCTTCCTCTCTACACCATATGATGCCCCTACAGATGATTATGATCAGTTCATCCAAATGGTAAATTGGATGGACTCGAACCTCACTGCGCTCACCTTGACAATGGAAGAAACCACCCGGCAAATGGAGCTGAATAGCTCTACAATTCACCAAGAGGTTGGTGAAATCCGAAACAGCATGGAAGAGGTTCGGAGGAGTGTCGACGAGGGCAGGCGCGAGACTCAGCAGACGCGCTACATGGCACAGCAGTATTACCAGCATGCCCTCACCACCGGTTTACCGTACCAGCCACACCATACGGACTCTTCAACCCGTCATTCTACGAGGAGATCCAGCGCCCACCACCACCTCCACCACCTCAGGTGAAGTGAGTTGTATCTTTCCCCGGTCTTTTTACTTTATACTTTCTTTATTTTTATCTCTCGAGCATTGGGGACAATTCTCAATTTTATTCGGGGGGTAGGAGGTAAATTGACCATGTATCTTTAAATTTTTCGCATTTTAAATTCTTAGGTGCTACTAGTTTTACTCAATTTTTGACTAGGGTTGGAGGCTTTACCGAAAATCCTAGAATAATTAGATTGAGCTTTTTAGCTAGCTTGTATTTTTATTTTTTCCTTAGGAGTAGATTAATCAAATAGGAATTGTTTTAAATTGAATTAGACTAAGGTTTAGACAATTGGCCATGATACAAAAAATTCAGAATTTTAAAAATAATTAGTGATCTCAAAGTGAACAATTAATTGCTAACCATGAGTGTTGACCAAAAATCACAAACCCTAGAATTTTTATTGTTGGGTAATTTATTTTTGCAAAGTCTTTTAAACTTGATAGTGTTTTAGAATAACCATTTATTATAGGTAGACCCCTAGCGAAACTATGCAATAATTCCTTGTATGAATGAATACTTGGAATTGTGTGTAATCATGGTGCTTGTGACACAAAAATATTTTATTTTTCAGAAAAATAAAAAAATACAAAAAAATCATAAATGAGAAAAATCCAAAAAAATAGAAAAAATCAGAAAAAGAAAAAAATAGAATAAAAGATGGAGGATAAAAAGAGTACGGGTGCTTACGCAAGACTGGTTACCAATAGGCTCGAGAAAACCTCCCAAATTTAAATTCTTGTACATATTTAATTTTTCAAAAATAGTCACAAGTACCAACACACTTAGTTGTCATACTTTGCTCCAATCGATTGGGAAGGAAAATCAAAATTTATATCATTAGAATTCCTATCGATTGGAAGGGATCCATTTATAATCAAAGGGAAAATTAATACTCTCAATTTTAAGGATATTTGTGAAGTAGATTGTTCGATAATATTTTTTCTAGGGTAGGCATAATGAGGTCAATCATGGGGTGAATAAATTGTTCAAGGGAGAGGTCATGAATATTTTTAAGTTCTAAATTTTTATTGTCATGCCAATTGTACCTAACCTAAGCCCTAATTTAATTTTTAAACAAGATCTTGAGATTGTATGGTTTAACCTAGACCGAATCTTTGACCAGCTGGGATGTCGTTGCTTGAGGACAAGCAACAATTCAAGTTGGGAGGCGTGATCAGAGTCAAAATAATGATGATTTACGTAGGGTTTTGCCTTATGTTTTGCATATTTTCTCACACTTATGTTTAATTAATTAGAAAAAAGGCTACTGTCACCCTTCTTTATGTTTTATTACAGAAAACAGGTTTTGGGACTATTTCACACCAAATGGAGCTAGAATCGGGTCAATCGGATCAGCGACGCTCATCGACTAAGTCTCTGTTACGGCCCGCATTGCCTAATACGGACCAGGCCTAGCACAGACCAGAAGATAGCGCTGGAAGCATTAAACCCTAACCGTCAAGGTCCTAATACGGACCGTATTGCCTAATACGGTCGGTATCCGAAGGCGTCTCTTGGGGAAAAACTGCCGACAGCTGTTTCCAGATCAATTTCTTAGTCCCTACTCAACCTCTACACGTCCCTCCACTCCTATATAAGGCCCCTGGGCAGAAGGAATATTCATCTTTGTAATTAGGGTCAGATTTTATTAAAGTGAGAAGAGAGGAGTGCTTGTAACAATGCCGTTCCGCGGCTAAGTTCCTTTTCTTAGGGCTAGGCAGTAAACCTTGTTACTCTTGATGTTTTGATATATATATATTTCTGTTGATTATGATTTCTTGTTGTTGAAACAAAATGCTTTTGTGATTTACTATCTCTTCATCTAATTTCAATGATCTAGTTTGAGTCCGTTAGGGTAGTGACAGTACTTTAATGGTAAGAGAAACTATTTGTATGAATTAGCCTCGTTGAGATCTATTAGGTTTATGTGAAGAAAACCTTAGCGGGGAAACCATAAACCAGACCAACAAAACGCGTACCAAATTCCATCACTTGCGTAAAGTAAATCGCAGTGATCTGTGCAGTAATTTGGGGTATTTGAGAGATCAGACATTTGCGTAAGGTAAATCGCAGTGTCCTATGTAGAATCTCGGTGAAAGATCTGTCATTTTTGCGTAACATAAATCGCAGTGACCTATGTGGTGTCTTTTATTAAACAACAACAGGAAATCAGACGCAACAGGAATATATTGTCAAGGCGGATTGAGTGGCAATGGTGTGCCGAAACCCTAGGAATTCTCATCTCTATCTTTATTTTAATTACTTTTAATTGCTTCCTAATTTACATTGATCAAAACAATATCTCTCAATTTTCAGATTTCGTCTAGCCTTTCGAAAGATTGTGATTCGATCGCTCAAAGCATTGAACCAATATTCCGTGTGGATCGACCTCGAATATACTACTCAATATGATTGTGCGCTTGCAGTCCGAACCGATAGCATTTCCGAGTTTATAAATATTAAAAGAACATTGCTCTCTTTTGAGTGATCACTAATTTTCGGCCCACCCGACAATTAATACAATTAATCGTCTTTGCTCAATTCTTGTTGGGAAATAAATTTATATATCATGTCCAACATGTAATAAAATTATTTTAAGATCAATGTGGTCATCTTCATGACACTTTTATTTGTTTCATTTTTCTCTCTTAGGTGTGACCTCGTAGAATTTATATCGTGTTGACAATAAAATTAAAACTCATTTTTAATTCTATAAATTATAAGAGGCATATAGCAATATGCATTATAATTACTCAACAGATAAAGATGATATGAACCAATTAATATCACGATTCTAAAACAATATTTAATTACTTGTGTCAATTCACGTGTCACATGATATCATGATTAAATTCAAGGTAGGAGAGTGTCATCCTTGCAAATTTATTATTTTCTTGATTCCAAGTAATTAGTAAATAATGATCAACTACTTGATCATAATTGCATGCATACTTTATTACTCCATCAAGGGGCCCACAAATATCATCACTCATATATAAAATATGAGGGACACTGGTATTCTTGATAAATATATTTTCCTCCGCACAAGAAATATATATTGAGATATTATCTGTATAGCTGCCAGTCACGGTCAGCGTTGGACAACACCTACAGATACATAAATCTCATGTAGGAAAATTAATCATCTCATACCAAATAATTCAAGACACAAATGAAACATTAATGACACTAACACAATCCATATTATGTTTCATTTTTGGGTCATGTCCAATCCCCTAATCTCCATCAGGTATTTATGTGATTATCATTTAACCCACAAACTAATATTGTACTTACCAAATGATCCGCAGAACATGATCATCATTTAACCCACAAACTAATATTGTACTGGTAAATAGTGTTCCTTTCTAATTACCAAGATTAAGGACATTTAGAGTATTTATTACTTAATTATTGTAGAGTTCTACAGTTCAGGTCCTCAACCTGAACAATCCATAATGTAATCAAACACTCAAGGAACAAATGATTCTTTAATTTCATGAACCAAATAAAGAATACAACTATAAATAGTTGGCTTCTAGATCATAACACTAACACTGGTTGTGGTTGATAATGCGCAATCGAATTTTGGCCAGAACTTCCAACCCCTATCTTTCTCAGAACTTTCTTTATGTAATTTCCATGATAAAATTTTCATTGGCCTTTAACCGCCCGTGCAGGCCTCTCCATGCAGCATCACTTAGTATCATGGGTGTTCCAGAGTTCACTCGGGTTGCCAATTCTAAGTTCCACCTTTCTAGGTCATAACCAGTGCATTCGTAAATCATAGACTTCAAGTTTTAAATTGAGGTACTATTATCAACCATGAATGAATTAATTGCCTCTTTGGAGTAATAAACTCCATATGTATTAGTCAAGAACTTCCCACAACAGTGTATTGAAACGAATATGGACATAGCCAACAAACTACATTTTAGTAAATAGTAAACAGTTGTCAGGTTACTAATTTAAATTTATAGGTTACTAAAAAAAGTAAAAAAATTAAAAAAAATATTACTAGAAAATCGCTTACGAAATCGCCCTTCTCTTTTTCTCTTCTGAGGAGTTTGAGTGACTTGTGACTTGTGAGTGGGAGGAGAGAAAAACAGAGTATTTATAGAGGTCTGAAACAGAAAAAAAAATATATACCTGATCGGTTATTTTTTGGCCGTTCTTAATTTAATTCTAACCAACAAAAAAATAACCGGTTTAGATATTTTTAAAAATACCCAACCAAGCTGGGTATATTTAATATTGGATATTAATAAAAATATCGGGGATATACACAACATCTATAGCCTTATTTACAGAAGAGAAGTTCCTTGAGCAATAAGGCTATGAAATCACCAAATTTACGTATCTTAACCTTGTATTAGACGCGTAAATGGTAGGCAACTCGCGGTCCCCACCAAATATTAGCATTATCTCCCAATGACAATCGGGCCCACCTAATTAAGCTTCTCCTTTCCTTTCTGTTTATGCTTGGGAAACGAGAATAAATCCATGCTAGGTTACTTTCTTGTCGAGTCAGACAGCACTTGTTTCTCTCTCATTTTCTTCTCCAATTCATTTGCGCCTCTCTGTTCCTCTTGTTAGCTGATTTAAAACAAAAGATCAAAGCTTTCTCTCTGCTCGTCGATGGATGAAGTGAAAGACAAGATGAAAGGTCTCATAAAGAAGGTGAACAACCCATTTTCTTCTTCTACTCCCTTCAGAGGCCAAGGTCGCGTATTGGGCTCGGGCACCTCCTCTTCCACGCCTTCTAACTCCACGCTCCTCAACCCACGCGCACCACCTGTTCGGCCAAATGCCAAGCCGGTTCCTGAATCGAAACCAATTGCCAAATCTACAGCTGACCCGAATCCGACCCAATTCAGTCCTTATGACCCGTTGATCACCTCTTCTTCATCGACCTCTACCTCAATTTCTTCTTCTCCTTCTCTTCAATGTCCAGTCTGCGCACGCACCTTCCCAACCGAATCTGAGGTCTCATCACATCTCGATTCATGCCTGACCCCACAACCTGAATCAACGGAACCGAAAAAAAGTGCCCCTCATAAGGTGGAAGAGTTTCTCTCTGGCAGCCCCACTGAGAATTCGATTGAAGTGATGAAAAAATTGCTGAGCAACGTTGTGAGAGAGCCGAGCAGTGAAAAATTTCGGAAGATTAGGATGGGGAATCCAAAAATCAGAGACGCTATTAGTGAAGTGAAAGGTGGGGTAGAGGTGTTAGAGAGTGTTGGGTTCACAATAAGGGATGAAGACGGAGAGTTGTGGGCTACAATGGAGGTGCCATCAGAAGATAGGATTAATTCGATAAAGGAAGCAGTGGAGTTGCTCGAGAGGGGGCAATCAGGGGTAAGTTTAAACTTTTCCATTAGGAAATCAGTGCAGGATGAGGATTTGAAGGAGGAACTGTCTATGAGTGCCTCGGTGGAGAGTTCAATTTCTGCTGTGCCAGCCAAAATTGATCGACAGGTTGATTCCTTTCTTTTTTTCTTTTACATAGTTCCTGTGTTAATTTGCATTATTTGTTAAACAATTATGTCAGAGTTAGCTAGAAAATTGCATTGACTTGGCCTCAATATTGCTTTAATATGAAAATTTGATTCTGTGATAGAAGAACTTGTGTGCACAATAATTGCTTGAACTTAAGGGTAGTATGGTTGCTCAATTAAACCTTGACTTAGTATCCGAATTAAGTTAGGCTGACTTCTGAAATTATGTTAATCAAATAGACGTGTGTTGAGCCCTTTTGGGTAGCTGCTACCATTTGCATCTGTTGTTCTTTTAAGGATAAGATTCTTTCAAGTTGGTGGGTTTGTAAACTTGATGGGTTGAGGGCTGACCCAATATGTTACCATGGGTGTAATGATGTATCTTGTTTTACCACAGCAGCACCAAGGATTTTGGGTTATTGCAAGTAACAACCAATTATCAAATCGTGAACTTTTAAGTCAAGAAAAGAATTACTAAACAAAATAAGGGTGTGAATAGGAAGGTGTCCTCTGTGAAGAGTTTTACATGTGACCATTTCATGCGAATACTGCATTTTTGGCTGTATTGTTAGGGGCAAAAGTTAAAAAATAAATACTGAATTTTAGATAAGCCAAATTAAAGATAATGGAAGTTATCATGCACATGTCTAGGGCTGTCAATAAATTGGTATTGGATCCTAGCATAATTCAAATGTGAATCCACTAAAAATTTACACGATCTACATGCCAATCCATTTCCAATTAGACTTTGAGAATCCAAATGAATCCGATAATATACCAGTATTTGGATTATTGTTGTATCCAATTATGACCAACGTGCAGATCCATTCGTGTGGATTCAGATCAAATGATCAGATTATGGATATCCATTGACAACCTACACGTGTTGCACACAAACATACCAAATACTGGTATAACAGCTTTGTTGCCACATCTGGTTCAAATAGGTTGCTGTCATTTTATAATGCTTGTTGTCTCGATATGACATTTAACCCAAGTGAGAGACACCCATTCGGAAGTATGCTTTTGTAATGTTGATCGGGCATTCTACCTTGGGTGTAAGTAGCATCCTATATCTCATAAAACTTATTGGGTTGTCAAGCTTCATGCAAAATGTTCGACTAAATTGCCCCCAAGTTTATAGCTGTAACTCAGTATTACACAATGGTCTGCGCTATGCCCCCAAGTTTATAGCATGTCGAACTATGACAGCATATAATAACACGGAGTTCCTTCTAAAATCTCAATAGAACTAACAAAAATCTTATTTTGGTACTTCTATGAATTACAAGTTGATATATTTGAAACATATGTAGGTACGAGTTTTCTTTTGCACATCAGAAATGGCAGCAGCGCGAATCGAGCTACCAGAGTCCTTCTACAACCGCTCGGCAGAAGAAGTGAGGAGGGAAGCGGAGATGAGGAGAAAGAAGCTAGCTGACTCTCAACTATTGATCCCCAAGTCATACAAAGAGAAACAGGCACTCGCCTTAAAAAAGCGATACAAGCGAACTCTCATCAGGATACAGTTTCCTGATGGGGTTCTTCTCCAAGGCGAGTTTCTTCCTTGGGAGCCAACCAGTGCGCTTTACGAGGTATTACATTATTCTCATAGATCTTATCTGAAGTGAGGCTTTGGTAATATGCATATTACACAATGGTCTGCGCTATGGACTCTTATTTCAAAAACTCAAGTATAAACAGTCGATATGAACCACTCAACATGATCTTCATATGGAAATGTACTTGCAGACCAAATTCTATATTTTTTAGATACGTAGAAAATCACTTGATTTGAAAATTCTGGACCACCCAACCAGTGTGCTTTACGAGGTATTACAATATTCTCATAGATATTATCTGCTATAAAGCAATGTTTGACAATACTGCAAGTTCCAGTCAATTCTTTTGTGCAAAAAAGGGCTGACTGTTGTGAAGCAAAGTTTAAAAAAAAAATACTGGTCAGCAAAATAGAGAATAAAGAAGGCACTATGAAAAGGTGTCCTGACCAAATAAAGATGGGAAAAGATATATAGATTAAGGTTAATGCACTTTTTTGTTCATGCTTTTGTGATGTTTGCTTCAGTGCCTGTAATTATCTGATTTGGCAACGTTCACGCACCTACTGTTATGCAAATAACATTCATTTATCATATGAATATGATAGAGAAGTGTTGAATGTTGACCACATGTTACTTATCTTGAACAAGCCAACTTTTGTCAGGAACTCAGGATACATTATCTAAAGATCAAGGCAAACAAATTAGCTTATCGTATTCCAAGGGCTTATATTTGTACTCATAATGACTGCTTGATTTTGTTACTGTGCAGTTTGTGAGTTGTGCACTGAAGGAACCTGGTTTGAAGTTTGAATTATTGCAACCGGCTTTACCGAAACTGAAACTAGTACCGCATTTTCCCAAACCAGGAGGGAAATCAAAAACCCTGGAAGAGGAAGATTTGGTACCCTCTGCTCTTCTCAAATTTAAGCCCTTGGAAACTGATTCCATATTTTTCACTGGTTTGACAGATGGACTCCTTGAATCCAGTGAGCCACTTTAACAGTGTTGAATTTTGTGAATAATGTGCTTTTCATTACCACAGAATTAGGGTTGTTGTGATTTGATTATTTTTGCCCCATCTGGGCTATTTATTGGTTTATTTATAGCAAATGTCATAAACTTTGTATTTGATTGTTGAGATTAATATTTTAATAGCCACGAAAAATTGCAAGCCTTTTGGGTTTATTTTTAGGTCTGAGACCATACGACTTTGGATAAATACTGCGTCTGGAATAATTTTTTTTTTTACGTTCTGTTTTCGTCAAATTAGACAAATCATTGCACAAAATCGGCAACTATGAATTTCTGAGAAGCCCGCTTTAAAGAAATACCAAGGCCGTTTCATTTCGGACCTTTTGTACAGTACGCTTTTACCCGATTCTAAATGACTTTCGGTAACCTTGATTTTTGATATATTTGTTTACGGCTCCCCACATTTGTACCCGAGGAGCCCATTAGCAAGCCTTATAAGGGGTGAAAACGGATACGGGACATTTGTACCCGAGGAGCCCATTAGCAAGCCTTATAACTAGGGGTGAAAACGGATACGGATCGGATAGCGGTAAAATCGCCAATAGTTCATTAACATCGCTACTATCCTACTAAGTCCGTGTAAAGGAGCAAATGTGTCTTTGACAAGTAATGGTTATTTAAATGTTTTAAATTGCTTTAATGCATCAAATAAAAGCACTTTAAGATAATTTAATGTGAAGTTAAATTACCTCTTTAAATACAGTAAAGTTAAGCATAAAACTTCTTAATTTTTAACATTTAATTTATGTCCTCAATACTTCACTTCTAATTTTAAAAAATATATATTTCACTTGTTAATATAATACATAATCATAATTTAGTTTTTTTATTCAAAATTATGTTTATCTACTTCACTATTACCAAACATCCAAACACTATGAAGTATTTTAGTATTTCCGAAATTTTTATTAACATCCAAAAAAATATCAAATTTCTAAATCTACACACGTTTTGGACAAATTTCTAAATCTTCCCAATCCGGTAATAATTTACCGGAAACAAGCCCTATATCAGGTAAATTATTCAGCGAATTCGAAATCCTATTTCCGGTGAATAATTCACCGAAAATCTTATTTCCGATGAATAATTTAACTGAAATAGGATTTTCTGATTTTTTTATTTTAATTAAATAGAAGATGTTATGATTTTTTTTATTTTTCCTATTGAAATATTAGAAATATTTTTATATTTTTTTGAAATAGATGAAATACTATATAATTGAATTTATTAGAAAGACT
This sequence comes from Carex myosuroides, assembly GCA_028015225.1. Taxonomy (NCBI): domain Eukaryota; kingdom Viridiplantae; phylum Streptophyta; class Magnoliopsida; order Poales; family Cyperaceae; genus Carex; species Carex myosuroides. The sequence continues at coordinate 6,740,526 of CM051485.1, read as the reverse complement.
GCGACAAATAATCCGGATCAACATTCTTCAGGTTGAATTTTTTGCGGCTGTAAGAAAAATTAAAATATTTTTTTGTGTGTTACTGAAAAAATAATAAAAATGTTTTGGATCTGAGTTATTAATTCTTGTAAAAAAAGTCACTTCTGGGTAAATAAAGAAATTATCGTGGTCCTTCTAGTATATTCAAATTCTAAGATACTTCATCTATTTTCGAAAAAAAATTAATTTGACATTTCGGCTGAGTCGAATGATGTCAAATCAAATTTTTTTTTTCAAAATAGATTTAGTACCTTAAAATTTGAATGTACTAGAAGGATCACAATAATTTCTTTATTTACCCAGAAGTAACTTTTGAACCGGGATCAATAACTCAGATCCAAATTATTTTTTTCCAGTAACACACAAAGAACTATTTTAATTTTTCTTACAGCCGCAAAAAATCCGGCCTGAAAAATGTTGATCCGGGTTATTTGTCACAATCTTTCTAATAAATTCAATTATATAATATTCTATTTAATTTCAAAGAAATATATAAATATTTCTAATATTTCAATAGAAAAAATAAAAAAAATCATAACATCTTCTATTTAATTAAATATAGGGCTTGTTTCCGGTAAATTATTTACCGGATTGGGCAGATTTGGAATTTTTTCCAAAATGTGTGTAGATTTGGAAATTTGGTACTTTTTTGGATATTAATAAAAATTTCGGTTGGTATTTTTGTTTTAATTTTACTTGTCAAATGTAGTGTATCATTGTGTTTATGAGTGAAGTTAAATTGAAAGTAGATACTGATCATTTTAATGTAATGGTGTTTGGTACAAATTGATAAAGTAGTTTGTATAAAAATGTCAAATTATTCTCAGATATTATATTAGTAAGTGAATTAATAAGAATAAAATGTTATAAAAATTACAACATTTGATGTTTAAAGTTAAAAGCACCTATAGAATTGTGTTCAACTTTACCTTAAAGTACCTAAAAAGCACTTTCTGTTTGATATCTTAAAATGCCTGAGAATATTTAAATTACCACTAAAGTATATGTTAAAGGCACACTATATAATATTATATTTCCATCATGAGACCACAGTTCTCACTTTTATATGGGCAAAAGAGTTTTGAACATTCTATGCCACTTACACAACCAACAATACAAGTAATTTAGTACTAATATAAACTTTGTACAACCTTATTTTTTTTTAGTTTATTTAGCAAATAAAATTCCCCACCATTTGCGTCATTAAGTAGTTAACACAGTGACATACTATACTTGTTTGTTGAGTATATGAAGAATTAAAATAGGACATTAATTCTAAGAATGGGCCCAAAATCAATAAATTATAGACCCAAAGGTTTGCTAAATCAGCGGCGTAAGGAAAAAAATAATTGAGTGGGTCAGTATATGCATTTCATCAAGATTTTTTTTGTAACAATATTGATTAAGCATGTGTATTTGTAAGGTTAATTTGTCAGTATGAGTAATGTCATTTGACCCATTGTTTATAATGTGGATTTGATGTGCTAAATTATTAAACCAAACACGCATTATAATAGAAGAGAGGGGGCAACTTTCATTCATGGCAATTTTGTGGTCATTGTGGAGGCAAAGGAACGAGGTTATCTTCCAAGGTGTCAAACTGCCAACATAACTAGTAGCGAACCGAGCAAGGGAGGATGCGATATTGTGAACCCGGTACTGTGGCAAAACTGGTAAACAGAACATACCGGGATAGAGGGGGGCAGTCTAATGTGGGACTGCTTGATGCTATAACATAAAAGCTTGTAATAATTTAGGATTGGATGTTGTAAACAAATTTTTTTTTTATTTTTTGGAAAAATAGATCGAAGCTCTTCCATTAGATATAAAAGTAAAGGACAATTGTTCAATGAAGCAGAAAATAAAAAGAAACAAAAGTATCGACTACCCAAGAAAACCCAGTGCCGATAAGGGTCTCAGTAGCACACCCGGCATCCTTAACTAGACACTAATCCCTCGACTGACCCATCAAGGAATTGTGTCAAGGTTTCAGCCATTATTAAACACATCATAGACCCAAGGCAAACACAATTACATCCAACCTAAAAACCCAAAAGAAAAGACCAGTAAACACTGCAACAAATCCAACAGAAAGGCACTGAACAAAACGTGCCAGCAAGCAGCGGGAACAAACCCGTTATTACATCAACATAAAAGACCAATAACAGCCACAGTATTGCAACAGAGAGCGCAATCTCACTATGTGAGCATAAGTACTGGTACCAGTGGTACAGAGGGAGTAGGCGGCATATCAAGAGCAGGAACAGGGGAAAGGGACTGAAGAGGGACCATGTCTAAGTCCTCAGGGATCCAGTCATGAATAAACTGCCGCACATGTTGTCTTTTATGCCCTGCCCAATAATCCAACAAGGAGCAAATTAGTACAAGCATATTTCTAACTGAAGGAACAGATGTATTTTCAAAACATATCAAATTCCTTGTTTTCCAGATGCACCAGCAAATAGCACTAACCACCATTAACATACCCTCTCGTTTTTTAAGAGGTAAGGACTGAGCCAAAGCTTGAATATGTTCTAAAGAAGTCCAATCACCATAAAAGTTTTGGAATTGACCCATCCAAAACCAAATATGAGAAATGTAGGGACATTTAAGAAAAAGATGAAATGCTGATTCAACTTCTTGATTACAGAAATGACACATAGTATTGCCCTGCCATCTTTTTTTGGTCAACACATCTTTGGTAAGAATTTTATTGTGGAATAATAACCACATGAAAACCTGAATTTTCAAAGGAACATGAGCATGCCACCACAGATCAGCAGATATGATTTGAACCCCCCGAAAAGAAAGAAAGTTATATAAAGAGGCTGTAGTAAAATGCAATTTAGAGTCCCATTTCCATTTAGGACAATCAGGGGTATCTGTAAGGGAATAGGAAGAAAAGATAGCAACCAATTCATGCCATTCGGAAAGAAGGATGCCATGCAGGCTCCTTCTAAAACGTAACAGGGTACCTCCTGAGTCTATCACATCATGTACACTAATAGAAGGAGTATCACATAAATAAAAAAGTTGGGGAAATTTAGTCGCTAAAGTACAATTGGAGTGCCAGGTATCAAGCCAAAACCGAATATGGTGACCATTCCCAAGTTGGAAAAAACAGCTCAGCTGGCTTATGTAACGTAATTTATGAATTGCCCTCCAAAAATGTGACATTTTGGCAGGTGGTGTGTGTGCTGTGTATTTAATTTGGATCATTTGTTTCCAAAGTCCAGAATATGAAGGAGTGTGCATTTTCCACCACCATTTGAGAATAAGAGCAACAATCATTAAATGTAATTTTTTTACTCCTAAGCCCCCATATTCCTTTGGGTAGCAAACTAAATCCCAATTGATCAAAGAATACTTTTTACGAGGTTCGGCATTACCTTGCCATAAGAATCGGCGACGAACTCGGTCAATTTGTGTTTTAACATTCAGAGGCATTTTATAAAGAGAAAGCATATATAAAGGGACAGCAGTTAAGACAGAGTTTACCAGAGTAAGGCGCCCCCCAATTGACAGCAAGTTACCTACCCAACCTTGTAATTTTTTTGTAACTTTATCTATAATGCAACTCCAATCAGCAGTAGAAAATTTCCTATCACTTAATGGCACCCCCAAATATTTCAAAGGAAGGTTAGAAAGTTTACAGCCAAAGATATCTGCAAGCATAGAACCATTAGAACAAGAAAGGTTTAAAGGAATTAACTCAGTTTTCTGAAAATTAATTTTGATACCTAAAAGCGCTTCAAAACAGTACATAGTCCAAAGGGCAGAATCTATAGTAGTAGAATTAGCCTTCAAAAATAATATGGTATCGTCCGCATAATGGCAGTTAGTAATGCTATGTTCAGAATCTAAACGAGGGCCAAGACCCTGAAGAAGGCCGGCTGATCGGCCTTTATTAAACATCCTACAGAGCACATCACCAACCAACAGAAATAAAAAAGGGGAGAGGGGGTCCCCCTGCCTAACCCCACGTTTACAAGAAAAATAAGAGGAAAGAGTACCATTGATATTAGTACAAGTGGAGCTGCTATATAGTAATTGAAGTATCCAAGATATCCATGTTCTATCAAAGCCTCGAGTAATTAAAATTTCTTGAATAAAAAGCCAATTGACCTTATCATAAGCTTTTTCTAAATCTATCTTAATCACTACACCCTTCTCTTTGTGTTGTCTACAATAGTGGAGGATTTCATGACTTAAAACTACATTATCCAAGATATAACGACTGCGAACAAAAGCAGCTTGGGTACTATCTACAAGTCTATCCATAATGGTGTCTAATCTCAGAGTAAGCAACTTAGAGATGATTTTCATACTACAGTTAACAAGACTTATTGATCTATAATGTTTAATATTGGTGACATCTTTTTTCTTAGGAATAAGACAAACAACAGCTTGATTAAGATGTTGAAGAGAGATTTTTTGGGCTACAAAAGCATTAACTAAAGCACAGATATCAGATTTAACAAGGTCCCAAAAGTGTTGATAAAATCCAAAAGGAATGCCATCTGGACCAGGAGCCCCAGATTTATCCGATGTAAAAAAGGCAGTTTTAACTTCCTCTTCATAAAAAGGAGCAATGAGAAATTCATTTTCAAGGGGAGTGACCTTTTCTTGATCCTCCCAAAACTCAGGTTTTAAGGTGGCCCCTTTGAGCCCACTAATCCCCAAGATACCTTGATAATATTCCACAATGTGTTGTTCAATTAATGGAATATGATCCGTCATTTGCCCTTGAATATTCATGTGTAAAATAGATTGTTTTTTGTATCTATTAGTGGCACACTTGTGAAAATATCTAGTATTTAAATCACCCTCTTCCAACCACTTCTGTTTAGACCTTTCTTTCCAATATATCTCTTCCTCATCATAAAGTTGATTTAGGGTGAGTTGGCACTGTTGCCATTGAAGGCATTCCTCATCAGTGAGGGGTCGGACTTCTTGTAATAGTTCTAAATTTTTTAATTTTTCAAGGGTATGCTGTTTTGTCTTTCTTTTTTCCCCCACATGATTTTTATTCCAACCTTCTATTTTTTGAGTAAGAAATTTGATCTTTCTGTGCCAACTCAGACCTAAGTCACCGTATAATGGAAATTCATTCCACCATTTAACGATAAGTCTAACAAATTCAGGATCGTCCAACCAAAGGGATTCAAATCGAAACGGTCTTTTAGGGACCGGGATTTTATGTTTAGTATTCAGGAGCAAGGGACAGTGATCAGACCCAACTGTGATAAATCTTGAACAAACAAAATTCATACGTGTGTTCCCACTCCGGAGAACCAAAAAATCTGTCCAATAAAGCAAATCTAGTACCATTAGTCCAAGTAAATTGCCTACGCTGTAATTTGTATTCTATTAAGTGAGAATCATGTATAAACTCATTAAATTTCCTACTCAGTCTCACATTGAAATTAGTACCTAGTTTTTCATTGCGAGAACGGATACTATTAAATCTCTACTTAGTAACCATAGACCAGACCAGCTCAATCGGGTTTGTTTAAGTTCTTCCCAAAAAGCGGACTTAAGAGTGAATAAGACAGGCCCATAGACAATGGTATATAGCCAAACCACCTGATCAGATATATTTTTGAGAACTACAGAAAGAGAGAACTGTCGTTTAAATACAGTAACTACAGATACTAAATCACTATCACAACCAAAAAGGATACCACCAGAACGTCCAACAGATGGTAACCAATACCAAGTATCTAGTTTAATAGAAATTGATTTTAGAATTCTACTTGTAAAATCCTCCTTTTTAGTTTCCTGAATAGCCACAATATCAACAGAGTGTTGTTTAAGTAAATCAGCCAAAATGCTCCTCTTCCTACATGCATTAAGCCCCCGAATGTTCCAATTTAAAATGTTCATTTAACACTACAAGATATTCCTAAATCTGAATCTACAATCACATTATGTTCAGTTTCTTTGGTCAGAGCCAAAGCCTGTTGTAAAACATCTTCAAAGGAAGGGCGGGGACAAGTTCTCATATTATTAATAACAAAGTCTCTTTGAGACTCAGAATGTCCCAAAGAGATATGGTAGATCTCAAACAGAGAAGCAACTTCAGCATTAGTAAGTCTAGTAAAAGGGTAAGCATCGAGTAAAGGGTTACCTTTGGTTGGTGCTTCTTCAAGATGTTTTTCCCGTGCTCGCTTCATTGCCAAACTCATGACAGAGGTGTTAAATCCTTGAATTTTCAGCAAGCGTGTGCTCTTCCTAGGGCCCGGCATATTAACAACGGTCACAGGTAAAGAGGGAGTGTCAGCAACCGGAGCGTCTAAGTCAGTTGAGCGGGTCGATTCAATCTCTGAGAGCACCTCCTCAAAGGTCATTCCTTCACTCATCTCATCCTCATCAATAAGAGCATTCCCCTCTTTACTGGTAAGGTTCAGCCGGTCCGAGGGTATCCCCAGGTGGGGAGAAGGGACAGTGGCATCACCTGCCACCTGTACCAGCACTTCTGTCTCCTGTAGAGACAGTACCACTGGAGGTGTAGATGAAGTCACAGGATCAGATATAGGCGGCACTGGAACCGTTGGGGACGCCGTCGGAGACAACTGAACAGGATCAGTCAGAACTGACACCAAAGGGGGGAGAATCGGCAGTTCAGGAATCAGTACCTCAGGTGCTGCTGTCAGAACCGTAGAGGGAGGGGCAGTGGTCTCTTGAGCAGATTGGTGAGATCCTTGAGTATGATGAGGATCAGAAGAGGTATCAGATGAGGAAGGAGTCGAACGAGCAGGGCCAGAGGAAGAAGAACCCGGGCCAGAAGGAGGCTTGGTGCCCAAACCAGGTCTCGGAATCCAAGTACCTCCCTCTGATCTAGGTTTGCTTGGATTGAAGTAAGAGCCCGCTCGATCGTGTTCAATCTCGAACAAGATATCATATCTAGAGACATGTCCACTAGCATCCTTATACATGATCCAATGAAATTCAGGGAGAAGCTTTGGATCACAGATTCCAATTTTCAAGCGCGCATAGCGCTAGTCTAAGTAATAGATCGTGGGTGGGTCCTGATCCAAAAGAATCGCCCCAAACTCTTCAATCAGTCGTTCAAACTCAGGGGTTTGCCAGAGCATCATAGGAAAGCCCCGAACCCGGATCCATATCGGGATCATCCGCATCCCCTGTGCATAACTGGGATCCCATTCCTGGATTGGAATGTCTCGGTTCTCAAGCCGGAGGGTGCGCTTAGGTAGCACAGAATCAAGCCAAAATTGAGACGGGGCAAGAATGAGATAGCGATAGTCGTCAAAGACTCGGACTATCCACTGGTGGCGTGACTGAGGGTCACTCATTCTGTAGAGAGCCGCCGTGATACGCTCTGGCCCCCAGCGTTCCACATCTGTGAGCAGGAAGCTCATTTTAAAGGCGGCTTCTAAATTTTCACTGGCAGCAGTGGCATGGAAGGTACGAATGGTAGGGCGAAGGGCAGTACCATATGTCATTGCGATCCGATCGGGTTGAGTTGACTGGATCTGGTCAGAGGAGGGTGTGTAAGAGGGAAGGGAAGAAGGAGGAGGTGGAGGAGGTTGAGGAGGGGTAGGGAGAAGGGGTGGTTGGTGTATATTCGGTGTGGAGGTCAATGGAGTGAAGCTCACGGCGGTCGGAGGAGCAAAAGTTTGAGGAGGAGGGTGTGCGGTTGCTCTTACCGGCCGGATCGCTGTGCAATGAGACGATCGGTGACCTAGACGGTTATAAGCAAAACAGACCACCGCCTTTCTACAGGCAGGCGCGAGATGACCTTTAGCACCACACCGAAAGCACCAAGGGGAGGTTGGGGAAGAGAGACGGCGCAATTCTGCCATTTTTAATCTAGCGACATCCGATCGGACGGGTCGAGTTGCGCGACCCGCTGGTCCCTCAGGATTTGAAATTTGAGTGACAGGGGCTTCGTGAGTGAGAACGGCCTGCTTATACGACCCAGTTTGATACGCCATTACCGCATTGAGAGCATCCGTAAGGGCCTTTATCGAAGGTGCTAAATCCCGAAACCCCAGAGAAGGAGGAGGATCCATCAGGGATCCAGCCCAGGGCGAAGAGGAGGGAGGAAGGGAGAGGAGATTAGAGGGAGGAGAAGAGGATCAGCCCAATCGCCAAAAAAATCGCCCAAAGATCGCCTTCTAAAGGGAACTTTCTCGGTAGACAACTTTGATATCCAAGTAAGATCGTTGTAAACAATTTTACTAATGTGGTAGCAGCTATCAAGTTTTCAAAAAAAAAAAAAAAGTTTGAGCATGGTTTTCAGCTTTGCTGCCGTTGTTTTATATGGGACGTCCAGTTACAATATAAGTAAATTTTATCGAATAAAATTTTTGGTTGTGAAGTAGATTTCATATGATCCAGATAGTTTGACTTGAATTGAATATATCGAAAAATAGTGATAGGTTACCACAATCATAACAATAATAGCAGATGCATCTTAAAAACAAAATAATTAGCATAAATAAATTATAACATATGATATGAACAATACATGAAACAGAAAGTGAGTTTATAAAATGTGTAAGAAAATAAAGTGCAACAATCGCGTCCATATTCAAATTTTTTGCCTATCCCAGATGGCAATCCTACCTTCGCCCCTTGCTATATAAATATATTATATGTCATTTCAAAATAATGTTGTACATATCTATGCATAAATAAAGAATGGTATGATGACAATGATGCGTGGGATATAAATCTGCTGTTATTCCAAAAGATTAAGCAAGAATTCTCAAAGACAAATTTAAGAGGGCATTCAGATGTCAAGATGGTGATTTCAAGAACATAACAGAAAAGAGTTCAAGATTAAGCACTTTACCAACAGTCTAATAGAATTTTATTATTATTAAATATTATTTTAGGTTATGTTTGATTGTAATTAAGTTGTCAAACGAGAAGTAGAACAGAAGAAGATTGAGTAAACGAAGTAAGTTAAACCAGGGCGCACTATTATGGACAAAAGGTTCATTTATTAACATTATTTAACTCCAGATTACTTTCCACTTAAGCTGCTAAATGAGATGTAAAATAGAAGAAATAAGATCAGGGACGGAGCCAGACTTTCAAACTATGTGTCAAACGTGAATGAGAGTCAAGTATATAAATTTTTATGCTGCAAATGGGGTCAATTTGATAGTTCCATGATATTTTCTACTAAATTATATAGAAATTTATCAATAAATACAAAAATATTTAAAATAAATAGAGTCAATTGACCCAATTACATAGAGTACCTCCGCCTCTCAATAAGATAGAGTAAGCAATTTAATCCTTCGTAGATTTAAGTAGCAATCAAACATAATCTTAAGTTCTCCATACAAAATCCTTGGTTATTCACTTGCTTAAAAGAAAAACCCACCATGTCTTCATTTTCAGAAGCTATCAAGTCTTTCAAAAAAAACAAAAATGTCTTCATTTTTAGATCTAGATTTAGGCATTGTTAAAGCTCTATTCAAAACGAGTACTGTACGTAATCCCCAAATTCCGTTTGAGTTAATCAAATTGTACCAATCAACAAATTAGTGTACCTAATTGAAGGCGTGAGGAATGAAGGAGCTTGGTGGTTGCAGCAAGAGTTCTAAATTTGCTGGATAGCACATGCGAAGCGTTTCCTGCAGTATCAATGTCAGCATCATCAAATTAATTCATAGCAATATCTTATACAAATTAAACTTGTACTGTTTTAGTATTTATACTCCAACAGGTAACTAGTTAGCGTTTTGATATCTATACAAATTTATGAGTGTATTTTTGCAGAATTTATATAATAACTTTATATCTTAAACATTTAAGAATATACAAAAATCTTCCGCCAAAAAAAAAAAGGCAAACTGACAGAAAAATGTGCTTGCTAAAATAAAATAAAAAATACAGAAGGATGAGACGAGTCCAAGAAAAAAGAAAAGGCGATGAAATCATTTGAGAGACGGATCTGAAGAATATAGGTAGTGAAAAATAATATTTTTCCCAAGAAAACTGTGTGGCCAGTTTTGTGAGAAGAGGTGTACAGTTTTAGAGAATAAAAAAAGTCACTTGAAATTCAAAAAAATGTTTTTCATATTTTATGCATTCAGAAATGAATAAGATATAGATTTTTTTTAGAAATTAAAAATTTCAATCTTCCATAAAGAAATTGATTGTGTTTTTTTTTTCTTAGGAAAAATGTGGTTCCACCAATGACAGAACGATAGAATTTCACTATTGATGCGGTCCAGTTATTTTTGGACAAATTTGTGCTTAAAATGACAGTTTAAGTCTGAAAAATATTGAAAACTTGTACCTGGTGGAAACGTTCCATTTAGAGTGGGAAAAATGGCACGCCGGAGCCGGCTCCGTCACGGAACGGCACGGCACTCATGTTCTTCGCGTGCCGTGACCATTCGTGTGCCGTGCTCATCTTTTGAAACTTTGACACGGCACGGCACGTGAAAAATTTAGTCACAGCACGGCACGACACGTAGTCATGCGAGTCACGTGTAATTAGGACCATTAGATATTGATTTAATGGTGAATCTTGAATAAATTAACTTAAATTATGATTAAATGGTCACGCAAGTCACGCTGGTCACGGCACGTTTAGGCACGGCGTGACTCACGTGGCGTGACCATTCGCGTGCCGTGACCACCCCTTGACATTTTAGTTACGGCACGGCACAGCACGTCTTTTCCACTCTAGTTCCATTGAATCACTCTGACGAATTTTGAATTAAATTTTTTTTTTTAAAACATCAAAGATATTTTTTTTAAATATGAGTTGGAAGTCAAGCCACCCAACATATTTCAAATCCTTATGTATTAATATAGAGAATTTTATCACTTTGTGTGTTTCGAACTCATAACCTCTTACATAGAAACCATATGTATTTGTTACTAAACAATAAAGACAAGTTTTAACATCAAAGATATATATTATATATATTGCATCCTGATCCCTTTTGCATGTGGGAGTCATGTTTCAATGATATTTTTTCCTTGTTTGTATTCATTTGCTACATAACCAATCATTTTCTTTAAATTCTCATCTCAAAAGGCTGATTCATAATTTCATATCAACCACTTGTCTACATTGCTTGTTGGTTGTCGGTAGGTCTATTCATACTATTTGTTTTTCGTACAAGTAATTATGTTCATTAAATCCCTAATCTAAAGCTAATACTCATCCGAACTTTGTTTTCAATGCAGAGTTTTGTTAGAGAACCCCAACATTGTCCCTCTAGACGACTTGCACATAGAGTAAACTAGTTTTAGTGAATGTCTTTCATGAAAGAGAATGGCATCTCATGAACAATAAATTTTTATGTTCTTTGTACATAATTACTTAGAATCATTTCCAATAAATTTTTATCATGGTAGGGTATAATATCAAGTATGTGACATTTGCAATCCAAAACATTATAATGACTTGTTTGATAGTATATGCTTGTAAAGAACGTTTTTCATAAATAAAAAAAAATTGTGTTTAGAGATGAAAATGTGTTGAACATCACACTCCAAGACAAAATAGCAATTGGTGAAAAATGCGGCGATGATAGTATTTATATTCAAAATTTGGAAATTATTTTGGAAATATAATTACATTTGTAAATATGCTGATGCAATTTGAGCATTTGAAAAAGAAAAAAAAATATTGATATGGATGAAAACATTATCCTTATCCGGATGCTGGTATTAATTTTTATATCATAACATGAATTTGAACGTGGATAACCTTTTTCCATTTCTTAATTCATAGTCACCAAATTTATTTTCTAAATTTATGTTTAGTATTGGCCAAAATTTAAAATCAAGTGTTCTTACATGATTTGATATGCGAAAAAATAAATTTCTTTCACAAATCATAAAGGTAATAATAATTCAGTTATGTGCCATACATACTACTTGGATATGCACTTCAATTTTTTTTTTCAAGAACACCATATCTATTAAATAAATATGTTACGTGTTTTGCAATATATTAAAATCTTTGTATTATTCAATTTAATTAAGTTGCATTAGTATCCATTATTCAATTTTTATTCAACTCTTTTCAGTATTTTTATTCAATCATGCATGTCTACTCCATGTCCTAAAGATAAATGATGGGAAATATGGGGATAGATAGCATTTTCCATCCCAATTAAAGGTTAGTGATTAGTCATTATCACTCTTTAATTTAATTCTAGAGGTACAAGGTGTTAATGAAAGACATTTAAGGGTTGTTCGACAGAGATATGGGAACGTGAATGGGAACAGATTCTGAAATTTTTGAACTGGCCGATTACTGTGCGCGTGGGACAGAATTCGCGAAGTCTGAGTGAATTTTTTTTTTCTCACACACAGTAATGAGCCGAACAGACCCTAAAGTTCTATAACATACATGATGATAAAGGAACAAACTTTAGTTGGATTTATTTAATGTCTTTTCCACATGTGTCCTAATTAGGCGACATTAGCTTTTAATTGTTAGCCGGGAGATGTTTATAAATATTCATTTAGGCTAGTTCGAAAGTTCATCCATTTACGGTTTACCTTTATTTATAAATTATGACAACATATGATCAAAAGTAATCAAACAAAAAAAAGGATAATTAATATCATTTATCATTTGGTCATAATACATATTAACTTTAGCTCAATTAATTACAAATTTGATCCGTCATCATTGACCTGTATTTACTGTGAAACCAAATGATACTTTTACTTTTTTATATGAACGTTCTATTCCCTTTCAAAATTATTTCCTAATAATCCAAAAGGCTGCAGGGCTGCACGCTTAGTCACTGCTGTGCAACACCTCAGATGATAAGATCGTAAGAGCTCGTTTTCTACTTTTTTTTTTTTCTTTTCTTTTTTCTGGACCAAAAGCTCGTTTTTTCTTTCGGATGGTACCACCTCCATTTTTGTAAATGCAGATAAGGCATCTTTCTGCAGAAATTTATATTTATAGAAATAATATAGAATAATAGATGAATTATATATAAATTTTGGTTTTATTGAAGGAACTGAAAATTTATTTCAATTGTTTTTGAATTGCTAAAAGTAGGGGTGTCAATGGCACCATTTTAACCGTTTATCCGACACGTATCATATTCGATAAAGAGGGTATGGGTAACGGTTTTTTTTCGTTAGTTTATTATGTGCGGGTATGGATAAAGATATTTTTCGTTAGCTAATTAATAATTATCAAAAAAATAAAAACTTATATAGATGTATATTCAATTAGGAATCATATAGAACACTAAACGTGAAATGAACAAAGCATATCATGTTTGCAACAATCATCTAATATTTTTGTGAGATTTACAAAAAAACACATAGTCTAATATTGTTCTCAAATCACACTAAATATATATACTTCAAGTAATTTTACTATGAAGATTACTACATTTGTTTAGTGTTCACCATTAGCATCTGTCCCTTATCATGCTATTTTCTCTAAGCCAAAGTGGAGCTAAAAGTCATATCAAATCAAATTGTTTGGAGAAATTGATTATTTGATTTGTATTGTTGGTTTGCAATTCTTGCACATTGATTTAAACCATAGTCCTTTTTTTTAACTGTTGCTTGTTGTACTTGATTTTTTTATGATTCATCGTATGTTTAGTGAGCATATTATTGAGAAACTAGATATTAAGTGATGTTTCAACAGTAAATTTGGACAATATAATGTTGATACGAAAGTCAATCATTTCACATAACATTAACTTGATTTCTATATTAGTAATGTAATTGTATATGTGCGAAAAAAATGAGTTTTGATAATCTATTTGTTAAATATAATAAATATATTAATATAATTCGTTATTTATCCGCTACCATTTTGTTACCCGATAATCTTAGGGTAAGGGTAGGGAAGGGTAATGTCAATTTTTAATGGATATGGGTAAGGTCAATTCATAGGTATGAGTATGAAAATATTTCTGAACCGTATCGTACCCATTGACACCCCTCATTTTCATCAAGTGAGATTTCAATCCTACGGCTCAAAAGCGGGAATTAAAGTATTGTGGCTATTGGGGTGAATTTTTTTTTTCTTGTGGGGTTCTATTCACCATATCTTCAAACAATTAATTCTTGCATCATATTGTGTCCAAACCCCTTATATGAAAATATGGAATTAAAGGTTAATGAAGGAAAATATGGAGAAAAAAAATTCGGTTCAGGATCGAACCATCCAACTAAGTTAATATCCATAAGAGATTCTTCATCCGAGAAAGGAGTTTCATGCCGAGACGTTAATGACAAAAATCAAGGAAAAAAGTGATATGTAGTTGCAATTGTAAGGATGATGAGATACATTAGGCGGGAGTTGGTCAACTACAACAAATGTTAGCATATTTAACAGGTTAATTAAATAAGATAGTTGCATTTTTTAGAAACATATATGTAGATGTGTGAAGAGGATAGAGACATGCATAGATTTGCATGTATATTTAATACATTGATAGTCTCTATCAAGTTCTAAAAAAAAAATCATTGCGGTTTTAAACTTGCAACCTCCCACACATATGACGGTTCCTTTATTTTAGAAATATTTTTTTTTTATGGCATGAGCTAGATGGTACGTCAAATAAAACAATAAGTTTTTCTATGGAATCAAAATCTCAAGACAATCTATCTATTACTCTCTATATTATTTTAATAATTTCTATAAATAAAAATTCTGATCTTTTTATACCAGACTTCACAATGTACCGTACCACTATTAATTGAATATTTTTTTATTTTTTTCGGACATGATGCTACAAGAAATTTGGTATGTGCCTAAAAAACAGTAGCACGTGGTTTTGATTTGGAGCTTTTGGTACCAAGTCGAGTCATTTTCAAGGAAAAGCAAAGCATCATCTGATTTAATTTGCGCTTGGTTGTGACCTGATACTCTGATAGCAACCTTTGACCTCTTTTTCCCATCAAACTTGTAATAAATACGCATTTTGATGCTGCCTTCAAAATTAATTAAATAAGCTTTGTGTTATAAATATATTAAGTTACGGATGTTCATTTAATTGCATCAAAACTTCTCATTAATGAAGTATGTTTTATTTCCCTCATTTATCAATTGAATTAAATTAGATGGCTTGTTATTTACATTTTCTATCTATAAATATAGGATTGTAAGTTTGTATTATACACAAGAAAAACATATGAATAAGAGATAGCCATCTTTATACATTCTCAATATCTTGTTTATTATTCTTTTTCTTTATTTTACAACACGTTATCAGCACGAGTTGCTCGGAAGAAGTTGCAAAGTTATTCTGTAAGTAATTTATATGATTGATCATTATATCTTTCATTAATTTAAATTTCATTTAAATTATATTTGTTTTAGTTTATAATAATCATTCCTTGAAGTGAATGATATAATAATAACCTGAAGTTATTATCAAAAATAAAAGTTTATCAAGAATCTGAAGTTCTTATTACCCGAAGAGAATAAAAGAATAATAACCTGAAGTTATTATTATTGTTTAGAACCTGAAGTTCTATTTGAAATTTTAATATAAAATTAATATAATAACCAGCAGTTATTATAGGCCACTGGATGAATAATAACCTGAAGTTATTCCCAATTAAAACCTGAAGTTCTATTAGAAACTTTCATATAAAATTAATATAATAACCAGAAGTTATTATAGGTCATTGTATGAAAATATAACCGAAAGTTATTTCAAATTAAATTTTACAATTGCGCAGCCAAGCAATTTAATAATCAGAAGTTATTAAATAAA
This sequence comes from Carex myosuroides, assembly GCA_028015225.1. Taxonomy (NCBI): domain Eukaryota; kingdom Viridiplantae; phylum Streptophyta; class Magnoliopsida; order Poales; family Cyperaceae; genus Carex; species Carex myosuroides. The sequence continues at coordinate 6,724,774 of CM051485.1, read as the reverse complement.
TATTTTATTATAACCTAAAGTTATATAACATTAACCTGAAGTTATTATAACCTTCTCCACCTCATCCACTTTCTATTAGATTTAATTTTGTATTAACTATCTTGTTAATCGTATGGCTTTTCATTTGCTTTCTCTAGCCTATAAATAGAGGTTTTGTAAGTAGTTGATGTTGATACATATATGGAGATATAATATAGAATAAGATTTAGCCTCTCCTCACTTTAATTTTGTTTTGTTTTATAATAATTACTTATTAATTTGATATTACATAAACTTCAGGATAATATATTTTATACACAAATGAATACTTTCTGTTACAAGATAAATACGGTCTATAAAAGTTCTTAATAAATTATTTACAATTCGAGGTGGTCGGTTTGAGCTGGTCAAGTCGGTACTATCGGCCATGCCCATTTACTACATGACATGCTTCCAACTACCTCAGTGGGTGATTGATAGAATTGACAGGATCCGAAGGGGGTTCCTATGGGGCAAAAACAGTGGAACGGGAAGCGGAATGTCACTTACCAACTGGAATACTGTTTGTCTACCAAGATCACACGGTGGTTTAGGAGTTTCAAACCTTAAATTCGTAAACTTAGCCCTACTGCTACGTTAGTGGTGGAAGGCTTACCATGAACCACAAAGCCTATGGTCGGTTACGATATCTAGCATTTGGAAGAAGGGAATGACTAGCCTTAAACCGAAAATATGGAACATAACTGGATCGTTTTTCTGGTCACTACTCAACAAAATCAAAGGGATATTCAATTGGAGCACAACCTGGACAATAGGCGATGGTACATCCATATCGTATTGGTACGACACATGGCATGAAACACCAAGAGCAATCTCCAGAGTGGCCACTGCACTTAGACCATTTACATCACTCAAAGACGCATGGTCAGTCATTGAAATGATAAACCCGAACGAAATGATCGATGGCAACCTGCTACTATTCACGGAGAATGAAGACCAAATTCACTGGCGCTGGGGCAAAACAGGTTCATACACAGCGAGTTCCATATACAAAATTCTATCAGAAGGGGGCAAAATCAAAACCGGCTTCAAGCATATTTAGCGATGCAAGGTACCGCCCATAGTTAAGCTCTTCGCTTATTCGGTACTGTACCACAAGCTCCCCACCAGAGAGGCCTTAAGAAGAAGGGGTATGACACTGGAACTAGGTTGTGTATTGTGCAGAAACTGTCCAGTGGAATCGATGTTGCACCTACTATACCTATGTCCCTACTCGATAGCAGTATGGTTTGAAGTCTCAAACCTCATTGGCATACCACTAATGACACCGGCCCTAACCATAACTCAAGTCTGGGAAAAATCTTGGCAAAGAGTTAGACTGCGGGGTACGACTCCATACAAACAGTGGCTGGTTTGTTTTGTATGTGTTGCATGGCTGATCTGGAAAAAGAAATGCTGTCGTATTCGATAACTGCCGGCTATCACCACCAATGCTTGCAGCAAGATGTGCTCAGGAAATGACTCTCTGGCTTCGTTTCTGCTGAATCTCCAAGAGTCAACCCATTTCGTTTTTTGTAGTATTTGTGTAGCTGATGTTACTTACAACTCAGAGTATAGTACATTGAAGGAATTATAAGTAGCTGTAATAACTTTTCTTATTAATACAATCACTTGTCAGCCACTGACAAGATTTAAAAAAAAAAATTTATTTACAATTAAATGATTTAGATTAAGATATGAAAAGTATAACAAGCATAATAAATACTTTGTTGTATTAAGGATAAATAGTTGCAATAAGTATAGCAAATACTGTATTGTATAAGAATAAATACTTTATTACATAAGGATAAACAATGTTCTATTTATATTTATATTCAACAGACTATCAATCATATGTTGTATATTTCAATCATATCTCTCCAGTGAATTATATCCTTATGATGATAAATATTTATACTTATGAATATTTGTATTTATATTTGTTTGATAAAGCATGAATATAATTTTTTAATAGTAAGGGATAGCAGATAGATCACATAATTTCTTCATATATATTTGCTTTCTTGGACAGATATCATTAAATACTTTATGGTAAAGAGATAAATACTTTTTTGGACAGATATCAACAGTTAAATACTTCAGGATATTACATAAATTGCAGGATAAAAAATTGTAACAATCTTCAGGGTATTACATAAACTTCAGGATAATATGTTGTATACACAAATGAATGTTTTTTGTTACAAGGATAAATACAGTCTATCACAATTATCAACAGTTAAAAGTTCTTAATAAAAGAAAATTATAACAAGTATAATAAATACTTTGTTGTATTAAGGATAAATAGTTGGTGTAACGGATATCAACAGTTAAATATTCTTAAAAAAAAACAATAAATATAACAAATATTGTATTGTATAAGAATAAATACTTTATTGCATAAGCATAAACAATGTTCTATATATATTTATATTCAACAGACTATCAAATCATATGTTGTATATTTCAATCATATCTCTGCAGTGAACCAAATCCTTATTCTGATAAATATTTATCCTTATGAATATTTGTATTTATATTTGTTTGATAAAGTATGAATACAATTTTTTAACAGTAAGGGATAGCAGATAAATTACATAATTTCTTCATATATATATGCAGAACAGTATTTATCCTTAGACATTGTAGTATTTATTCTTATATATTATAGCATTAATCCATATACATTGTAGTATTTATCTAGAGGAGGGTTCAAATGCCTCCATTTTTCATGCCTCTATCATGCCTCCGTTTTTAAAACTTTAATAACTCAAAATTCAAAACTTAAAAGTCAAAATAAAACCGTTGGATATGATCTACATCATTTTATCTATGCACATGTAAACAATTATGACATTTCAATTTTGTTTTGGTTGTCATCAAGAGCTTGTAAAAAACGTACTAATGTGGATAATTTCTAGACGTTGATTTTTCAACTTATTGATTAACGTAAAAACAAAATCGAAATGTGATTATTTTTTATGAGCACATAGATAAAATGATGTAGATCATATCCAACGGTTTTATTTTGACTTTTAAGTTTTAAATTTTGAGTTATTAAAGTTTTTAAAAATGGAGGCATGGTGGAGGCACAAAAAATGGAGGCATTTGAACTCTCCTCATTTATCTATTTATCCCTTTTTGATTCCTCAATATGTTAGTGTGTATATTACATTGTTTACAGATAAATACTTATTTATTGAAAGGGTAATTATATTTTTCTCCATCTATCTATCCCCAATTTCATCCCCCAACTAACTAACTCCATCTTCTAACTATAATTACAAATTCTAAGTCCCTACAAATTAATTAGCAAATTTTCTCTCTTTATTTCTTTCCTCTTTCTCCCTCTCTCTCCCACCTCCGCCTCCACCTTTCACCTCCGCCTCCACCTATCTCTCCTACCTCTCCCTCTCTGCCTCCGCCCGCCTCTCCCACCTCTCCATCTCCGCATCCGCCTCCCTCTCTCATCTCTCCATCTCCACCTCCGCCTCCCTCTCCCTCTCCCACCTCCGCCTTCTCACCTCTGCCTCCGTCCCCCACCTCCATGAACTATTTACACTTACACAACGAGAATAAATATTTGCTCGATGAGGGATGAATACTTGCATGACGAGGTATGAATACTGTGCAACGGACAACTCGAAAGTATATCATCATGGATCTCATTTGAAAGAGAAAATTGTGTAGAAGACGTTGGTGGTTTTAGATTTGCAAAATTTCTCACAGATCGTCAGAAATATTGGTTAGATTGAACAGAGAAAAAAACCACCTCTAAAAACGTGTAAAAGAAGGGTGAGTGATGTGTCCAGTTTTTTTTTAAATACTTGATATCTTAGGTGTGAATACTTGATGTATTATAGATGAATACTTGATTTATTATATGTGAATAGTTGCGCGCTCTTGTAAAATTAATCGAGGTATGCACATATGCTTGTAATACTCTTGATACATGAACTATTTACACTTACATGACGAGGATGAATACTTGCTCCATGAGGAATGAATACTTGTGCAACAGACAACTCGAAAGTATGTCATCAGGAATCTCATTTGAAAGAGAAAATTGTGTAGAAGGCGTTGGTGGTTTTAGATTTGCAAAATTCCTCACAGATCGTCAGAAATATTGGTTAGATTGAACGGAGAAAAAAAAACCACCTCTAAAAACATGTAAAAGATGGGTGAGTGATGTGTCCATTTTTTTTAAATACTCGATATCTTAGGTGTCAATACTTGATGTATTATAGATAAATACTTGATTGATTATATGTGAATACTTGCGTGCTCTTGTAAAATTAATCGAGGTATGCACATATGCTTGTAATACTCTTGATACATGAACTATTTACACTTACATGACGAGGATAAATACTTGCTCGATGATGAATGAATACTTGCATGATGAGGTGTGAATACTTGTGCAACGGACAACTCGAAAATATGTCATCATGGATCTCATTTGAAAGAGAAAATTGTGTAGAAGACGTTGGTGGTTTTAGATTTGCAAAATTCCTCACAGATCGTCATAAATATTGGTTAGATTGAACGGAGAAAAAAAAACCACCTCTAAAAACATGTAAAAGATGGGTGAGTGATGTGTCCAATTTTTTTTAAATACTTAATAACTTAGGTGTCAATACTTGATGTATTATAGATGAATACTTGATTTTTTATATGTGAATACTTGCGTGCTCTTGTAAAATTAATCAAGGTATGCACATATGCTTGTAATACTCTTGATACATGAACTATTTACACTTACACGACGAGGATGAATACTTGCTCGATGAGGGATGAATACTTGCATGACGAGGTGTGAATACTTGTGCAACGGACAACTCGAAAGTATGTCATCATGGAACTCATTTGAAAGAGAAAATTGTGTAGAAGAAATTTGTGGTTTTAGATTTGCAAAATTTCTCACAAATCGTCAGAAATATTGGTTAGATTGAACGGAGAAAAAAAAATACCTCTAAAAACGTGTAAAAGATGGGTGAATGATGTGTCCAGTTTTTTTTTAAATACTTGATATCTTAGGCGTGAATACTTGATGTATTACAAATGAATACTTGATTTATTATATGTGAATACTTGCGCTAGCCAGTTGTAAAATATTTCAGATATTAGAAGGTCCCCAAATAGTAAGTGGTCACCTAAAGTAGTTAGTAGTTATTAAAGTAGTTATTGACTGGGGGATGAAACGGGGATGGATTCCAAGGGATAATTAGGCTCTCCCTTATTGAAATACTAAATACTAAATAATCAATAATCAAAATCATCAAAATAAACAAAACATGCAACAAGTAACCAATTTCAACAAGTAAAAAGTTAACAAACAAACAAATAACCAGTTTTAACCAGTTTCTACATTATCTAAAACAGTTAACAAGTAAACACATAGCAGTTTCAATAAGTAAAACAAGTTACCAGTTTCTACATTGTAGTATTTGGAAAACTTAATATGATAATTTTTCAAATACGAAAAATGAGACGTTGCCTGAAATCGCCTGAAAATATGAGAGATCGCCTAAAAATATGAAAGATTGTCTGAAAATCGCCTCCGATGGTCTCAGTTTAGAAAAAGAAAATTACGGGGAGAAAAGAAAGTTTGAATTTTGAATTTGGAAAGAGCGATACATGATATCGCGCGGAGCAGATTAAGTTAGTTAAGGTAGTTATGGAATTAATCTCTTAATAGAATTATGCGGGGAGAATGAGGGTATAGACGCTTGGAGAGTAATATGATTATTCTAATAAAAACAAAAATACGACATAATTTGTATAAAATAATAATAATCACTATTTCGCACACCGATCTGATTCATCATTTATTAAGAAGTAACGATGTAGTCTATTATAATATTCTTTTATACTATCAAATTCACTTTTGAATAGTCGTCTTCATCCGAAATAGTGTGCTTTTATGCTATTCAAACCATTGACAATAGTGTCAGATATGCAATTTTTAAGAAAAGAAGTTGCATTAGAGAAGTAATCAGTACTTATGAGCACGTTACGAAAAATTAGATTTTAATATTTAGATAGTAAAAAACTGGGGATGTTGCATATCTGTTGAAAATATAAAAGGTAGAAACAGGAAAAAAAAGAAAGAGAGAATACAAGCTTTATTCTATCTACTTTATCTCTAATCAAATAAAGAAAATGATCCCATCTCCACATGCTTCATTAAATAAATATATATGAATGGAAGGGAAGTAGTCAAGAAGACAAAAATATTAGGTTTGACATCGAATCCTTACTTTTCCAACTGGAGGCATCACATCTAAATATTTATTTAATTTAAAGCTACCAAATTTTTATATTTGACATGCGCCAACCACTCGCTTTGGACCGAGACTAAAAATAATTATAAATATAATTAATTAATGGTTTAAAGTATTCAGTAGTTGTTCACATGGCGCCCTCTTTAAGGTTTTGATTAATTACTTTCTTGCTGCTGTCCCTCATGCTGCATTTTAAAATTGATTTGAATCTATAAAATTTGAGAGTGGGGGAAAAGATGTGGCATTGAGAAATGAGCATCTTATGAATATTTTAGTTCTTTATTTGTTTTTCTGAATGTCCCACCATTTGTGTATTTGAATATTAGCACCACGCGTACGTTTCATTGTTTCAATTGATTGAAAATAAAATATTTCCTCTGAAGACGTGCTTCCAGTGATGCAATTGAAAGAATCCTCTCCGGTCTTCAATAAAAGGAGATAAACTAGATTTGCTATATAAAATGAGAAACTTTTTGGGGAAATACTTTTTATCCTTGAGGATTTTCTAAACATAATTTATACAATTTTAGATATTTTATACATGATTAATATATTCGAACTTTAGTTACCATTTGAAAAAAAAAAATAAGAGTTGCAATATATTTCTGAAAAAAAATCATTTTTATCCAATACACGTCCTATAGGTTAGAAATTTGGATACAATATAGGTGCAACAATTCAATTTAATTCAATCAATTGATTACTATCCGAAACAAAATTCGAGTGTAAAATTAAATCCAAGATAGAGTTTACCACTACACGCACAACAAAGATCTTCGTCGAGTTATAGGAGCAATAATCTTCTTCTCCATTCTCGTGTCAAATGTACGCAACAACAATAGCAGTCACGTCTCTACCGGTATCCGTACAAACAAGTTGAACAACAACCGGGAGTTGTGTGCTAGCACACTGAACACACAACCCCATATTTTCTCTCTTTTACTCTCTCTCGGTTTTCTGAAGAAGTGCAAACATAATAGATGGTAGAAAATGAATTGATGCATGTATATTTGTAATACTATGCACCAGTTGGTCGCATCCATTGATCGACACGTTTTCACATATATCTATCCAGATGCACTACTCAAGAGTCGTTTATTCGGAGAGAGTAAAAATTCGGATCCAGATATTCATGCAGCCCAATTAGGTTTACCCATATTTAATTTCAGAAAGAATTAATTCTGACCTAAACAATTTGACCTATAGAATAATTCTAATCTTATCTGCACATACCCTACGAGGTGACACACATGTATTATCTGCGCAATCAATTGGAAAAATTTGATATGATTTGTCATACTATTTAATCTGCACAGATAACTTTATGCAAATTTATAAAGCTTATTTCACAGATAACTTTATGCAGGAGATAAAGTGTTTTCTTTTCCCTTTATAAAATCCATATTTATTATTACTAGAAAAAAAATGTCCTTTTTACAAGAATTTTAAAATAATAACATGTATTATATTTGTGTGGTTGCGCCTTATTAGATAATTAAGCAACCTCTATAAACTATGTACTGTTATTAATGGAGGGGATCAAAGTGGTTTCCAAATTTCCTCTTAAAACGCTAAAATAAAAAACTAATAATAAAAAGCAAGTGTGACCTAATTAAGATATTGCGTTTGAATTAACCAAGAAATTGGCACATTTTTTTATTTCGGATCACAAAACTGGTTTTGTAGCATTCCAATTATTTATATAACTCACTAGAGAACTTAAAAAAATGGTGGAAAGAGCTGGCCTAGTCACCTGAAATTTATTTTATTTCTTTGTCAATTAATCCAACCTGTCTAGGAAATGATCTCACAAAGCTAATCCAAATCCGGATCCCAAACATCCAATAAACTAACTATGCGTAACGTTTTTAAAATGGAATCCGTATCTTCTCAGATACATAATTAGAAAAGAACGGTCTAGATTCAAATTCAGATGAATTACCTGAATATACAATTGGAAAAAAACGACTTAAATTTAATTTCAGGCGAGTCAAAAGAATTTGGTGCCTATTTAGATATAGGGAATATGCTTTAAAATTCGTGCCGTCAGGTAACCTGAGGGGATAGAGATTCTATAAAATAATGAGTGGATCAATTAACTGTGATCAACAGTTTTATAATTTAAATTGAAATATGAGCAATTGAAACATTAATTCCTAGTAATTTATTTTGGACGATACCACTGTCCACTGGTATTCGTCTAAACCTCGGTTTAACAGCTACCGATCTACTACAAGCTAATAGATTTGATTATTATCTGAATTGCTAATCCAACTTTTATAGCAGACATTAAAAGAAACCATATAAGAATTAGAGGGATGCTTCTATGGGCATAAGGACCTATTTGTAAAATGAGCATATTTTTATTTTCAAAGTTCAAACAGTCGATCCGACCGTTCAACATTTTCTCCATATTACAATGTACTTGGAGGTCAAATTTTACATTTGTTTGATTTTTTTTTTACTATTTATTAAGTATTTTACAAAACTAGTCAAATTCAGACCATTGAATTTTGTACCCATCTTAATAAATAGTAAAAAAATTCAAAAAAAATGTAAAATTTGACCTCCAAGTACATTGTAATATGGAGAAAATGTTGAACGGTCGGATCGACTGTTTGAACTTTGAAAATGAAAACATGCTCATTTTACAAATATGTCCTTATGCCCATAGAAGAATTTGCCTTAGAATTAATGTGGTTCTTACTTTAAAAGATATACCCAACTGAAAATTAGTTCTTAGAATGCAACTTAAAAAAGTTAGAAAAGTGGACACAATGATTTTGTTATGGATCCCATCATCAATATCACAGTGATTTGTTCCTCCAAAAGAAAAAAAAAAATATCACAGCGATTTGACTGATTAATTCATTATTTTTAACGATCTTTAGTGCTGTTGATTGCATGTACGTCATCATTCAGTTGACTGAACAATAAAACAATCCATGTGAATAACAAAACAAATAAAATAAATAATAAAACAAAGCAATCGAAGCGAATAATAAAACACTCAAAATAAATAATAAAATTCGGGCTTAATTATCAGTATATATTATGCTCTATTGTTAACTATTCAGTCTTTTTATTTTTGTTTTCAGTTAAAGTTGAAGATCAAGCCACCCGACTATTTAATATTCACAAAAAATTGTCTTTCTTCGAAACAACTTGCAACCTCCCACACATAAAGTATTGTCTTTGTTAGCCACCCGACTATTCAATATCCACAAAAAATTGTCTCTTTTCGGATTTCAAACCTGTAACCTTCCTCACAGAGAATATTTCCTTTGCCATTAGACTAGAAGCGGGTTCTCTATTCAGTCTTTTTATTTTTATTGTTGACGTTAAATTTATTTTTATTGTTGACTTTAAATGTTTTGATATTCAATCTATGTGCTTTTTTATTAAGTTTAAATGCTTTTGTATTTAGTACGTGTCCTTAAATTAAATTGTATTAGTATTTGTCTGTTTCTTTCAATTTAGATGCTTTATTATTTAGTTATCAGTTTGTGTGTTGTTGTTCACTTTAAATGTCTTTCTTTAAGTTCGTCGAAAGTTCATCAGAGCAAATTTTATTATCCAACTTTGGGCTTTGTTATGCACATTAAGTACCTTTGTCAGAATTTCGTTGGAGCACTGTTGGAAGTTCATTATAGCCCCACAGGAAATTGCTTACTGAGAATATTTGACTAGTAAAAGAATCCATTGACTTGCCAAAATATTAATCAATCAAATAATTTGTGATACCAATAGTAGTAGTAGGTTTTCTTTTGTTTTCCGTTCATAAGTAATATTATGGAAGAAATATGATAAAAATTGAAATACTTTATTTCTTTGGGATTTTTCGTGGAAGGAACTTTTGCTTTTAAAAGAAGGAAGCATGATTCATCATTTATTGTACTCAGTAACGCACAATCACGACAAAGAAAAGATTGATTTAATAGATAATTTATCCCTGATGAGCACGTGGAAGACGATGGCTTGATTTTTTCGTGCAGAGTTCAATGTGGACCGTCTGATTGGAGATATATGTGAAATATTGAAATGATTTTAGCTACCGAATTTTTTATTAATATTCCAAATAAATAATTAATTTCACAATATACACCCTTGCTGAACGAGGTCTTTTATAGTACTTGTGAAATAATGATGACGGGATCTTTTATAGTACCCGGCCTAAATACTCATTACCGCTAACCGTGAACCATAACTTTGATTAGTTCCAGAATGAGATTTATAAACTAATTGGGTATACTATTAGTGAAGCAAATCTGGAAATCCAAGCCAGGTTTAATATGTCTACCGATGGCCAACGTGACTACGAATTAGTACCGGTAACAAACCAGGCATCGTTCGAAATAATTTTAGGAATTGTGGCGTCTTTCCCACAAAGGTTACCGGTTCTAGAGTTGTATGTAGAATTGAAAACGAACCATGCCAGTTTTAATTCCCAATTGAATCTGAACAGTCAGGCCCTTGTACCTAGTCAGATCCCTGAATCTCGATCCCGACCTAGTACCAGTCGGAACCCTGAACCCATAACTCGACCCAAAACTGTTCGGGTCCGTAGACCGGTACCGGTCCTTGATTATTCATATGTACTTGTGGATGCAATTGATGATGATAGTTTGGAGAGCGGGGATGAGATGCTCTCAGATGAGTCATTGGATTCCGACGATGATGTTGGACCGAGCAGATAGTCACAATCACAGTCTTGTTCACAGTCCCGCCAAACACAGTACCTGATAACTAGCCGGGAAAATATAAGACATCCGGTTGATAGTTTTAATGACATATCCGGTTTTCAGCCTGCAGATGTCAATTTTCAGACCGCACAAAGAGAACATTCGATAACCCATTGGTCGTAGGCAAAGTGTTTGAGTCAAAAATGGCTTTAAGGGTAGCAATCAATGAGTTCCATATCATGAACAATTTCGGGTGTAAGGTTTCTAAAAGCGAACCTCAACGTTTAGTTGTGGTGTGCAAAGATGATTTTTGCAAATTCAAGTTATGCACGAAGCCTAACGGTCTTTGAGAATCTTAGATTATTAGCAAACATGCAATCCCGCATGCATGCAAAGTATCGACATTGATACCTCGCATATTTAGTCTATTTTAGGCCTGTTTTAGTACCAGATTCGTGCCCTAATTCACCAGAATCATGTGCATTTCATCGATATATCTTTAGAATTTGGTACTGCTGAGTGTTTGTTTGTTTTCTGCAGGCTTGGAGCAAAACACACGAAGAAACGACGATTTGGGATGATCTGGTACGGCCCTTACCAAGTTTGGTACGGGTCTTACCGGACTTAGCCATTTTTCAGCTCATCACGCCTGGTACGGCCTGGCCGTACCAATTTGGTACGGGCCGTACCTAAAGGCGGCCTGACAGATTCAAATTTTGGCAGAGGCTATTTAAAGCGGGGAACTCTCCAATTTCGACATACATTCCATTCCAGATCTATTTGAGAGCACAGTAAGAGAGAGAAAGAGAGCTAAGGAGCTAGGAGCAAGAAGGAAGGAAGAGGAAAGAGGCGAAACTCGACGGATCTAGCTTCCTCCTCTCGATCCCTTCGATTCATGGCTATCTCTATCCCTTTTATTGTATTTTTAGATCAGATCATGTGCTGTGAGTAGTTATTTTAGTTTCTAGGGTTTAGAGATGGATTCTTGATTTGTTTTGACTTTCTTTGACTTGTATCTTGTATGAACTCTTTTGATTGATTGATTGTGATTTCTTTGCTATCTTTTGCTTTGATTGCTGTGATTGTGTATGATGAACCTCTAGGTTTAGATCGAACCTATCAAGGTCATGTGATCATCTCAATCTCTCAACCAAATCAATTGTTTAGGGTAGACTTGTTCGAATTGAAGCCGAGAGGTTGAATTCTCCTCTAATCGACAGATTAGAGGGTGCCTTGGGTCTCCAATCAACCAGTTAGGGTAGATCTGTACCAACACACGAGAGTTGAGGTGTAGAAATCCCTAAAAGGCAATCAATTGCATTCCAACCTAGATCTTGATCCAACAAACGACAGTTGAGGCTTAGGAACCTTAGGTATGGTCAATTGAACCTTTCCAAAGAGTTTAGCACAAGGTACCAGCAAGGAAATGCATCAACTCGAACTGGTAAGCTCTGTTCTGGGAAGCCAGTACGGGTCTTACCAGAGTGGTACGGCCTTGCCTTACCAAGTGGAGTACGGCCTAGCTGTACCAACTTGGTACAGGCCGTACCACTAGAGGCAGATCACAGATGAAATCTGAAACCCTGGAAACGCCTTTTATCCATAATCAAAACACAATTTACATTTCTTGTAGCATTTTATTACATCTTTCTGAATTGTTTGAATTGTTTGAATTGACCTTTTTAGGAAATTAAATACCAAACCAAAACCTTCTCACTTCTAGTTTTTAATTGAGTTTGGTAGATTCTAACCTAGTAATTGCCCGTCCCTGTGGATCGATACCCGATTATACTACTCGATAGGGGTTGTGCACTTGCGACCCTTACTCGTGAAGTGTAAACGCGGTTTTAAAAGGTACGCCCTCAAGCGTACCGAAACTTGCGTTGCGCTTCTGCGCGAACAGACATCACGTGCTGATCATTGTCAGTTTACAACAGAGATGGTTGCGTCTCAGGACGCCACCGCTCGATAAGTCCATGTATAAGCGCCGCATTGATGGCGATATCAGGCATGACTGTGATCTGGTATAAGCCCAATCGAATCAAATACGGCGCGTATTTCTCGTGGTACTCACAATGCATCCGATAGTGTTTGACATTTAAAGCCTCCGAACTCTACATTACAACATAAATAGGAATTATAATATGATTTGATTTCTGACCGAGTTATGAAAAATCAAATAAGTAAATGTATACATCCTTAGAAGCCTCAGATACCCTATGATAACTGTGAGGTATCCACAACAACTGGCTAAACACCTCTTGCATTCTTCTCGTCTCTCTCTCATTAATCAGGTACTTCGTCTGCCATACTACAAAATTCATTGAAAATGTTCATTTTCTAAATTATCATATACTATTTTGGAATTTCTTAAATTATCCTAAACTATTTTGAAATTTTCTAAATTATTCTAAACTATTTTGGAATTTTCTAAATTATTTTAAACTATTTTGGAATTTTATAAATTATTCGAATAATATTCTAAACCTTTTTGAAAATTTCTAAATTATTCTAAACCATTTTGGAATTTTCTAAAATATTATAAACCATTTTGAAATTTCCTAAATTATTCGAACAATATTCTAAACCATTTTGGAATTTTCTAAATTATTCTAAAACCATTTTAGAATTTTTTAAATTATTCTAAACTATTTTGGACATTCCTAAATTACCCTAAACCATTTTGTAATTTTCTAAATTATTCGGATAATATTCTAAAACCATTTTAGAATTTTCTAAATTATTCTAAACTATTTTGGACATTCCTAAATTATCCTAAACCATTTTGGAATTTTCTAAAATATTCTAAACCATTTTGAAATATTCTAAATTATTCTAAACCATTTTTGAATTTCTAAATTTTTAGGACAATATTCTAAACCATTTTGGAATTTCTAATTTATTCGGTCAATATTCTAAATTATTTTGGAATTTTTAAATTATTCGGTCAATATTCTAAACTATTTAGAAATATCCTAAACTAATTTATTATTTTCTAAATTAAATATTAAATAAAATAATTAAAAATAACTGAACTGGAGTACTGATCGATCATACAGTTGGAGAGACGAGACAAGAAGAGAGAAATGGAGAAATGGAGGCAGCGAAGAGAGTTGTGAGTTGTGTGGGAGAAATGGGGGGCTGGGCTGTGATTAAATAGCGAAAAACTACGAAACTGCAGTTTTTATTCCCGGTTTCTAGAATCGCAGTTTTTATTCCCGGTTTCTTGGTATAGAACCGCAAATTTAATCTCCGGTTTTGAAAACTGGAAATCTTTTCTGTGGTTTTGGAAATTCTAGAACCGGAATTTTTTTTTGCAGAAAGTGAGTTTGAAATCGGAAATTTAGTTCGCAATTTAGTCATTTTTGGAAATTCAACGCAAAGAGGTGTATCTTGTGAAATTATTTATTTATTTTGAATATTAATAAAAATTCAGCGCAAAGGGGTGTAGATTGCACAAAGGGGTATAGATTGTGCAAATGGCTTTCGTCTATATGTCGAGAAATATATATTTAATTTTCTCAATGCATGTTTTAAAAAAAAAAAAGAGTTGGAGATCTTTGCTTTTCAAAATTTATCTTTGTTACTACAAAGAATTTCTTTTATTTGAACTATAAACATGCAACCTCTTATTTGATTGGCGAAATTAATACAAGTCATTATTTAAAAAAATAATAAAGTTACAAGTACTGATATGTTCATTAGTTAATGATTTATAATACAATTTAGAAAGCGTACTCATTAATTTGTATAATTTATCCCCATTTTTAATGGTTTAAAGAGAAATTTTTTTTTTTTTAAGGTTGGCGACAAAGTACCGTCAACAGATATATTGATATAAAGAAAATATTTATGAGGAGGGTTCAAATGCCTCCATTTTTCATGCCTCCACCATGCCTCCATTTTAAAAAACTTTAATAACTCAAAATTTAAAAATTAAAAGTCAAAATAAAACCGTTGGATATGATCTACATCATTTTTTTTATCTATGTGCTCATAAAAAATTATCATATTTTGATTTTGTTTTTATGTGAATCAATAAGTTGAAAAATCAACGTCTAGAAATTATCCACATTAGTATGTTTTTTTACACGCTCTTGATGACAACCAAAACAAAATTGAAATGTCATAATTTTTTATACGTGCATAGATAAAATGATTTAGATCATATCCAACGGTTTTATTTTGATTTTTAAGTTTTAAATTTTGAGTTATTAAAGTTTTTAAAAATGGAGGCATGGTGGAGGCATTTGAACCCTCCTCAATATTTATTTACAAGATTCTTCCCACCAAATGATGGCGAATACCCCTTTTGATTAAAAGAGAAATTATCTTACGGAAGGAACTGAATTATTGCATCCTAACAAGAGAAGTCAAACATAATAAAAGCTTTATCTTGTTGAATTGCATAGACATTTTTTTTACAAGAAATAAAAAATAATATAGATACTTTGACGTGACTAAAGATAAAGGAGAGTGACTAAAACGCGTTGTTTAGCCACTTATTGATAGAGATATGAAGTGCATTATGTGCCATGTGATTGTCACCAATCATTAATTTTTTTGAGTTAATGAAAATATCTATTGTTTTCGTTTTCAATATCCGTTCAAAACCATTTAATTATTTTCCACCGAAATTAATTGGCGATTTTTTTTTCTCAAGATAGGGTGGAATTTTATTGGCTCAAATTAACAAAATACAGCTGAAATTATCTAAAACGTTAATTCATCAAAATTTGAAAGAAAAAATTTTAACTTTTAAAAGTCAGTAATTAATTCGTTGTTGGCCGGAAAAATTTAAACTTATAAATCGAATATACCTCTATATGACCTTTAATGTTGGGATATATAATTTTAATGGATTGTCAATGTTCATTGTTTCCGGACGCCAAATATTAGTGAATCAATATAGATTAAAAAATTATGAAGTCAATTTGAGCAATTAATCAATCCAAAAAATAAATACAAGTTTGAGATCTGAATACATTAAACAATGAGATATTAATTTGAGTATATGATTGCGAATAATGCACGCTGATGATAATGACCCACATAACATGGTAAATTTCCCGGTTGCTTCTTGCACAATCACATAGTTTATATAATTAGTAAGAAATGTGGATGTCCCTTTCAATTTCAGAAATAGCAACATGCTTCGTTGGTAGCCTTTCGCTTTCAATTTCAAAAAAATTCCGCAACAATAAAAAAAGAGATGCATTGTCTTTGGACCACATGACAAAACCAAATTAAATAAATAGGTACTATAATAAGTTAACACCCCGTGACACATAAAATACGGTTGGTTTGGTTATTGAAAGCAAACCATGTTTTAATAGTACTTGTCATTCAGATCCTCTGCATTGTAGTAGGGGTGTTCAAACGGTTCGGTTTGTTCGGTTTTCAACCGAATCGAAAATTTTCGATTTAAATGGTTCAGTTTTTCAGTTTAAATCGATCGGTTCGGTTGAATTTTTGAATTATTTCGGTTTAAATGAATCGGTTCGGTTTAGTCTTTTCAAAACCGACTAAACCGAACTGACCGAATTATATTGATTCAAATATGGTTTATATTTTGTTTAGTTCAACCATAACTTCCTTTCTTTTATTTTAGTTTAAATATTTTAGAACATCTACATGTTTTGTATATAATTGAACAACTTGCGTATGAACATGTGTAATTTTCGTTAATAATGGCAACTAATAGGTTTACTTCGGTTTGTTCGGTTCGGTTCTTAATCGGTTTATAAGTTTAATCGGTTCGGTTATGTTCTATTTTTGAAAACCGAAGAAAAATTTGGTTTGGTTATTTTAGTTCGGTTTCAACCGAACTGACCGTTTGAACACCCCTAATTGTAGACTTCTCAGCATATCTTTTAGGTAATAAAGTATTGTTACTGAATGTTTTATATTAGAAAAAATAATACATAATTTTTACCTGAGATAAAATATGAAAAACACTCAAGATTTTGCTAGTATCTCTTATGGACTAGTCTCGGATACAAAGTAAACTATATATATAAAAAAACTACTGTAATTTTTTTTATAGCTTTGGCATATATTTTGAAATCTCTGTATCATTTCATAAAAATCAAGTATATGAATTAATATGTGAGGTGTGTATTTATTAACATACCTAATTATAAAAATATACATAGATTTATGTTTTAGAGTTGTTTTGGAAGGTGATGTTTGTATACTTTCAATTTCTGATATAAAAAAACGAATTTGTATTAATGGGTGCTATGTGATATTTTCTTCTATTAGATAAATTTTCGTTATATATTATATAGCGATTACTTTTGTAAAAATAAAATTTATATTGTGAATTTTTTGAGAAAGAACTATATTATGATTTTAGTATGCTTCACATTATGAAAATAAGAAAACATAATCTTATTTCCATAGAAATGGATCAGCTTATTTCAATGCTAATAAGTGGACCGAATAAAACTTCACTCACATTTCATATTTCAAATTAATTCGGTTGTACCCAAAGCCAACAACAACAAAAATACCTAAACACATATGGACACACCGCCATCTGGTACAGAATATCTAACCGTGTCCCTCAGTCTGTGCGCTGGTGCGCGAGGGGGGCCAAGTCAAAGGAAAAACCACATGCAGGTTTATATCTAAGCGTGCGTATTTGGTGGAGAGGTCAATAAGGTAATGCTAATTACACGCCACCCCATCGGCCCATCCCCATGTTCCCTCGTGAGCTCTTATTTTTTTAAACAAATTAATTTAACCTCGCTAATTGATCTTAACTCAAATCGGGCATTTAATTAATCAAAAACCAGATCGATCCATGGGAACCCCCGCCAACACGTGATAACCCTTTGGATCCCGCGCGCGCTCGCATCGGACGGTCCCTGTTTCTCGCAGCGCTAGTGTAGCGGGTCCCAGCTTAATCCTTCCTTCCCAGTTTTATTCACGAGTCCCATCTTGTGAGAAAACGAGCTTGGAGTCCTCGGGACCACGTGTTGTTTGCTGCGTGGATGGGTCCCACCTCTTAATAGGATTGTATTACCAGGTGACCCTATCAAGCTAACATCCTCTCCATTTTAAACATAGGCACTTAGATCATGAGATTTATTTTTAAGAAAAGTTCCTTAAATTGACAGCAAAAAGAATTTTTTATGATAATAATTATTTATCTATGCTAAAAGAATGATTTATTCTGTATAATATTTACAACTACACAGTAAATTGAAAAAAACTTCCGAACATATTATTGATTTTCTTTTTTATTATTAGAATTTCGCTCGGATTGTTCTCGCGTAATGAGGTCAGAGACCAACATGTGATATAAGGACACTTCCAGTTTAAAATAATGGAGAGCATTAATGCTGAAAAATAAACAATGTGGGAAGGAATCTACTTTTACCTCCCACGTGGGCGGCGACCGGATCAGCCGGTTAATAAGCAGGTGCGCAAGAAATTGTTACCTGGACCTTGTTCATAGAAATTTTTAAGCACAAAATGTACTTTCTCTGCTTCACGAGAAGTGGTAACGTAATGTACGACCTAGGCTGGGTGTAACCAAGTATTTTGTACCGGAACCTTAGAAGGGTCAGATCCAGCGTGTATGGGCCCCACGTGAAGAGCTATAATAACCACCGATCCGGAGCCGGCCTCTTTTGGTGTGCCTTTTTTTTTCAAAGGATTTACTGGAATTTTAAAAAGGTTGAGATAAAAGAATAAGGTAATATAAGGGAGAAAACAAAGACGCTGTCTCGCCATTTCATTTGTGGAAAGAGAGAGACGAGCAGGAGCGAAGAGACACTAGGCGATAAAGGGAAAAAGGAGAGAGAAGCTGGTAGAGTAAGATTTTCAGCGAAGTATTGCTCAAGCAGAAGGATCTAGTCCCCTGAAGGTGTAATTTGAAGTTGTTCAGGGGTTAACTCGAAAGATCTTCCATGGAGAGAGACTTCTTGGGTGTAATTGGGAAAGAATCAGGTGCTCTGTCGAAGGACGACGGGAGAAGTAATCTTCAGGATTCTGGTACTTTATCTCGTACTTACATCTTAGTAATCTTTTAATTTTGTTGAATTTGTTTGTGGTTTAATTGGTCTACTATTAGAAGTTTTCCCCTTATACGTGCTCCAAATTATTTGAATGATTATAGTAGTTTATAAGAATATTTGTAATATTGTAGGAGATAATAAGTTTTCCCTAATTAGTTGCTTCTTGGTGATTTGGTCCGATTTCTCATAACAAAGCTAAAGTATGTGTATTTTTTTAGTAAATATCAGCTGTATGGAGGTTTGCTGTGATATCTCATAATAACTCAAAATACATATACGTCTCTCCAAATCAATCGGTTTGTTGAAATATGCTCCTGAACTTATTTGATTCACTTATTATATATAGAAAGTTAAAAAAAAAAAGGAGATATATTGTGTTGCCTTTTTGGTGTTTCTCTGCTGCTAAACTTGGGAAAGAAAATTTCCATGGAGGAAAAAAAAACTTGAAAAAAAAGAAAATAATATTTTAAAAAATCTGAAAAAAGTCTGATGTTCTGTTATTTATTGATTGCAGTGTTTTATCGAAACGGGTCAGGTGTACAGTGGCCTTCCTCCAATAAGGCATCTCCCTTGCCTCCTTTCATGTCAATCAAGACAATCAGAGAAGAGAAGTCGGATCAGTTCTCCATTTCCGGGTTTCAACCCAAACCCGATAATTTTAACAACAATCCCAGGACCTCCGCCCCTGTATTACCGCAACAGGTGACCATAACCACCTACTTTCATTTTCATGTACATAATACTAGTACAACACAGGTTGTACTTTATTTCGTATCAATTCAATTAATTTGTATCCTTTTTTTTTGGTATTTGCAGTATGCAGTGCATGGATGTGGACCTTCAGTGCAGAATGTAAATGGGTCTAGGGTATTTCCAGTTGTGTCTCACCAGTCGGTTCCATTTATGCAAAACAATCCTTTTGTGAAAGTTAATAATAGCCCCCCAAGTTCGCAAAATGTTTCGGTTACGCCTGTGAAACAGCAGCCTTATGGTGGCGGGCTCAATTTGAACGGCCATTTGGTGGGATCTACTGTTGGAGTTTTTGTGCAGAGGTATTCAAAGTTTAAAACCTACTTAATTGTTTCAAATATTAATTCGCTCATATCAGAGACTTACATATATGTTTCTTCATTTCAAAGGGAGCTGCCGAAGCCTTCTCCTATTGCACAAATGACGATATTTTATGCTGGATCTGTTTGTTCATTTGATAACATCCCAGTGGATAAGGTATCATTCGTCCCATAAATTCTATAATATTTGACTCCAAAAGTCTAATTTAATTAGACATATGGATAATTAATGACATTTCAAAACATTCTTAATTAATAGGCGAAGGAGATTTTGATGCTAGCAAGCAAAGCAGCAACTGTTATTCATCCATCTATTGAACCCCCTAAAGTAGAGACTTCAGTTAAAGTTGTAGATGCAGACAGTTCGAAAAATTCAAACTTGATGCAATCCCAGAAACAAAGCCCGATTTTAATTGCACCATCTTGTCCAGTTACATCAAGTCCAATTTCAGTAACTCCACATGCAGCAACTCTTTCTAGGAGCACTTCTAGTTCTAACAACAGTGATTCTAATGTGACCAAGTCTTTGAGCCCATTGGGCCCCTCTAGTCAGCCTGAGCCTTCTTCATGCTTACCTTCGAAATTAAATCCTACCGCTTGTCCACCTGCCAGATCGGGTTCTCCTGCAAATCTTACTACTGGATTGGGTACTGCAGCAATTCGACCATCTGGATTAAGTACCACAACTGCCGCTGCTATTATGCCAAGAGGTATAATTTTTCTTCAGTACCTGGTACAATATAAATTTTCCATTACATATTTGGTACTGCAGCAATTTGACCTTCTGGTATAGTGTAAGCTAACTACATGGTTACTATTGTCTAAAATCATTAGTTTAATTTTATTACAGCTGTTCCACAAGCAAGAAAGGCATCTCTAGCTCGATTCTTGGAAAAGCGAAAAGAAAGGTATAATTCCAATAACTCTCCTAATTTGGTTTAAATTAAACTAAAAGTTGCAAGAGTATTTATGTTCTTTGTATCTTTGGTTTTCAGAGTAAGCAGTACGGCACCTTACTCCAAACCGGAAAATGGTGATGTATGTCATAGTAACAACAGTTTGATCCCAAAACCTGTTGATCTATCAAGAAACTGTGATGATTCGATTTCTTTCGGTCAATCAAACAATACCAGTTATACAACAGATGCGCCGAGTACTGAGTTACAGATATGACGCTGCCAGTAGTCTCGCTTTGACCCCAATTAATGCAAAAATTTAGTATCATTCGCATTAGACCGGGCAAAGAGGAGCAAGATGGTGCATAGTATGCCTGTGTTTAGTGAAATTTTTGGATAGGAGCTACTTTTACTGTTTCACAAGTGAAATATCTCCCTTGTATTATCAGTTAATCACTGCCACTAACAGGAAAAGTCATCACTGTAAAACTCTTAATTATTCTTTTTTGTCTACTGGTGGTAT
This sequence comes from Carex myosuroides, assembly GCA_028015225.1. Classification (NCBI taxonomy): domain Eukaryota; kingdom Viridiplantae; phylum Streptophyta; class Magnoliopsida; order Poales; family Cyperaceae; genus Carex; species Carex myosuroides. The sequence goes on along the minus strand of CM051485.1, from coordinate 6,703,274 downwards.
GTATTAATGTAGAAAAAAAAACATTTGCGCAAATCTCATTTTCCTGCTTCCCTTGACTCACCTTCTGTATGTTCAAAATTCGAAAGAAAAAATAAGGGATGCTAACTATTGTTAGCGTATATGGCTCACTTCTTAAATGTGCATGACTTGTCTTTCTTTTGAAGCGACAAAAATAATGAATTCTACAGAACAAAATCTGAAGAGCAAAAATTTTAACAGTGCACAGGCCTTTTTGAGTTGTGCATTAAATAATTGGTTGGGACTAATTAACGTGCACCGGCCGAATTCACATCATTACCTGATTCAAGTAAATTATGATAGGAAGGTTCTTTTAACATGACATGAATCTCAAAACAGACCTCCTCCAGTCTCTATAGACACTGGATTGAGTTTGGTCCAAATAGGATTAATTTAGGCTGTCCGTTTCAATTTGTTTGAGTCAGGTACATGTGAGATACGGATCCGCACCGGCCTACTTTAGTTGTGCATTAAATAATGGTTATAAACCAATTAACGTGCAACTCGCACGAGCGTACTTCATTTCTACTCGTGCTGTTTTGACTGGATAAAATGAGGAATTTATATCTCCAGGTAAGTATACTTCTGAGTTTAGATCCGGACCGTCCGATCTGCTTTGGTACGAATATTAAAAGGTTCTGTACATTCGCTTTGAGTCAGATTGGCTCAAATTCTGATTGGACGGTTCGGATCAAAACTCAAAAATTGAGTTACCAAAGATATTAGATATCGGACTCCGGAATGAGAAGGCCCAGTATCATTAGGAAGAATGCAGTATTTATGTTATGTCATACTGAATTGCTTGTTTTATTTAATTTATCAAATGATGGAATATAGTAGTCCACCAAGCAAGTTGGATTATAGGCCGTTGCAAATGAAAATCAAGATGTGCATAGCTCCGTTTCAGATAATTTTGATTGCGGTCATGAACGCTGTTATAAAAACTCAAAACGATTTATGTCCTCCAACAAAAGATAACTAATTTTCTGAATACATAATAGAACTCTCCATTTAGTAGTGATTTTGGACGAACAGAAAATTAAAGCCGCTTAATTTACAATAATTTTATTAACTGCGGACTTAGTGCAGTGGTAGGAACCATCGTCTTTTGAAAAGACGCATGTTCAATTCTCGAAAATAAAAAGATACTGGAGTGTACCAAATCTTTTAATAAAAAAGAAAAAGAAAATTCAACATTTTTTTACTCGGTTCTCCATTCGTCCACAAAATATACTAGGACAAGGTGGAAGATCACTCGAACAAGAGCAATATAATTATTTAGAATTTGTTTGGCTGTCACAGAATTATGTGAGATAAGATTTTATTGGTATAGAAACTCATAAATTTAGGAATCCATACATGTGGATTTACACATAAATGATTATGAAAAATGTCATGAGATTAATTGTGATAAATAAAAGATCAAAAGCGATGACGGCATGACGTTATAAGCTGACCTGACACTCCAACTTGTCCATAAACTAATAAATGATAGAACAAAGTAAAAATTATTAACACTATAATTTGAGTCCACATTTACGACTCAGATTGTAGGATCATTTTTTTTAAATCTTAATCGTTCGATCTAAATAAATGTGTCTCATCAACTAGCTAACAGTATTTTATAATAAGTATTTTATGACGGTATGAAATTAATGTGATTTGTTTATTTTAAATTAAATAGTGAGAATAAAAAAAAAAACAGGAATTTTCTACTCGAGATAGAAAAGGCGTATCTAATCTTACTATTTTCATCCCCTTTATTCAATGAATCCATATCGTCCCAGGTACCTGAAAAGGGAATCTTTTACAATTACTTGATCTGGACCGTTCTTTTTAACTTGGCACGCATCTCAAAGCCCAACAATACTGCCCCGTGCGCTAGCCCGAATCCCAAACCGGCTGAGAGTTAATCTCAAACCGTAAATAGCTAACTGTAAAAGAGAATCTTTTACGGTACCTGGGAGGATATGGATCCTTTATTCAATTGGGGAAGTACTTTCGATGGCCTCTTCATATTTTAGGATATTTTATTTTCTTAATATTTCGAATCTATTTGTTCCCTGTTCAAAAAAATGACTCGGAATACGAGTACTTGAATAAATTGATTCTTATTCAAAGAAAAAAAAAAACTCTGGAAATATAACGCACTCGGCACTCCATAGAAGAACTCTTTTAAAAATAATTTTGGGCCGTTAGAAAGAATTTTGATGGGCCATGTAAATGCATTCCGAGAGTTCTACATATGTTTTGATCCGGTAATACTGGAGGTTATATTTCTAAACTCACGTTAATTAGGGCTGGATCTTGGGCTTTTGCTTCGGGTTTATCCAAAGTCGAGATCCGTACATTTGTTGCGGGGACAAAATTTAGGGGTGGTATATTTATTTTGTTTATCCAAACTCGATTTTGGTTCCTATTGTTTATCCAAACCAATGTTGTAAATAACGGTATGCGCTCGTTGGATGGACAAGGTATCACTAAGAGATTAATTGGGAATAATTGAAAATAATCGGTAAAAATCGGTCGATTAATTGGAAAATTCCTTAACGGTTTGATCACCGCCAATAATCGACCAATTAATCAGTCTAAACGAACGTTTTTTACAACACTGATCCAAACAAGGGCTGCCAGCAACGAGTCCGAATCCCCTAAAGTAACCCAAATTTTGAGTTTTGGATCAGGACCGTTCGATTTGAATCCGGCACTCGGGATCGCCTTGGGATTCGAATTTGTTGCTCGAGAAGTGTGCGCTCCACTTCGAAATGGATTGTCGCGGATTTAAATCGGACGGTCCCGATCTAAAACCTAAAAATTAGTTACTTCACTAGATCTGAATTCGCCAGAAACCCTACCGAAGTAAAATATTGTAGAAATCCCTCGTGTACGACAAAATTTTTCTCCCATAAGAGTAAGACCAAGGGATCCATATCCTCCCACGTAACTGACTCAAGCAAATTGAAACGGACGGCTCAGATTAATTCTATCTAGGTCAAACTCAATCCGGTGCCTATGGATACTGTAGGAAACCTGTTTTGAAATTCATACCATGTTACTTTAAGTCAGGTAACCCAGAGGTGATGTGACAGAATATTTAAGTTTAGATCCGGACCGTTCGATTAGAATCTAGACCAATTCGGTCCGAAATAAAATGTACGGATATTTCATATTTGTGCCATAACATATCGAACGGTCTAACTCTCAAATTAAAATTTCTGTTACCTCAGGTGATAAGAATTAGATGCTTCTCGAGATTTCCACTCCCGAGCCCGACTGGAAGAGCAAACAAGTTCCATTAAAAGCTGAACTTTAGCCCAGTGAAATTAGTGAGGAAAGCCATGGAAAAAGAAAAGATAGCCGACCTGATAGCCTTCGTTTCGTATATGAAATCCAATCCATCCGCCATTAACGACCCTTCTCTCGCCTTCTTCAAAGACTATCTCCTCAGGTTTCTCTCTCGCTCTCTCTCCCTAGCTTATTCCCTGTCCCATTTAACTACAACATGATAGCGAATTGATTTTTTTTTTCTTCAGTCTCGGAGCTCCGATTCCTGCAAAATCTACTCCGGTTAGTGCTTCTTCTCTTCTCAATTTGTGTGTGTGTGTGTGTGTGTGTGTGTGTGTGTGTGTTTGTATTAACTTTACTTTTGCATTGGTTGAGGAGTTAATAACTGGTTGGCAACAATTGGGACCTATATTTGTTACGTACTTTCTTTTTTTTTTTTTTGATTGAAAAGGCCGAAGCCCAGTTTCATTGAACTGAAACAGGTTATTTGTTACGTACTCAGATGTAATTAGAACTAACTGGAAGAAGTTTTGCCCAATTCTAGGTAATTTTAGGGGCGGGTGGAGTAACTAAGAAACAATGGGGGATTCTCACATATTATATACTGATGTGCCGCATTTTAGATAAAAATATTAAAAATACAATTCCCGTGGCAGCTTCTGCCAAGACTTAAAAAAAAAAAAATTGACTCCCATATTTCCCTGCAAATTTTCTTATACTGATCCCACATCTGTCCATAAAACAAATAATTAGTAACTTTGTGAGTATATTGACCCTCATATTCTAAAATCCTGCCTCAGAAAGGAGAGAGGGTGAAAAGATAAGAGAAGAAGAAGAGGAGAAATAGATACAAAATATAATTTCCGTTCATACCATCTTTCAAGTTCCAGCTTATATATTACAAACTTAACTGTAGTAATTTCTGAAAATTTACATTGCGAAATAGCTAAGAAAGTAAGAAATTCTGCGTTGACCAGGGTCAGAGCCAAGCTTTCTAGCTATGAGGGTCAAACACACATTGGGTCAATCATATAAAAGTTTCATGCTGAGTATAGGGGTCAAATTTACAATACCCATAGCATTTTACTCTAAACTATATAGAAAACCATGTATAAGCATAGAAATTTTGAAAATGAATGGAGGTCAATTGACCTGCATTCACTCCATGTAGATCTGTCCCTGGCATTGCCCTTATCCTTCTTCTTCTAGTTTTCTTCTGCTAGCAGGCCCAGCCTTTTCAGATCTCAAAACAGCTTCACAAGCTTAGTGAACGTAATGCTGACAGTGTAGGGTCCTTCCTCCAGTCTCTATCTTAATCAACCCTCTTTCCCCTTCAACACAGTCAAGGGTCACGGACTTCTACTCAGCCCAACGTCTTTTCTCCTCTTCTTTCCTAACTTGGCTAAGTAAAACTGGAGAGCTAACAACATCTCCCAAATTGGACTCATCCATGGCTGTTGTTATAATTTGAGATTGAATTGAAAGAGGAATGATTTCTTCAATAATTGATTATTCATTCCATTGCTTGCAAGAGTTAATATATGCTACTTAGCCGTTATGATATTTCCTAATTATTCTACTAGCCGTTAGGCTTTCCCACTACACAAAATCTAATCCAGCAGATTGATCGTAATTTGATTGGATATTAATGTGATTGATACTATAATCTTGGAACTTGGAAGTTATTATTGTTAAGATTGAATTTAGCATATGCTGCTAAGTGTCTCCAGCTATTGTGTCTCCAAGTCTTGCACAATCTTGAACAGCTGTTAACAATGGGATTGTTTGTCTACCCTTCTATTGATTTCATTTATTACAGAGGTCACCAAAGGCCGAGCAAGACTTTAGCGACTTAGAGGATGAGATTATCGAGTCGGATCTTGAATTAGATGGTGAAATTATCGAACCTGAAAATGACCCGCTACCACAGGTTAATTATATTGATACAAGTTATCTGACTCTCATAAAAGGTTAATTTGGTCATAAGTTGGAAATAAATTACAAATTAGGTGAAATGTTTATTATAATTTCAGATGGGAGTTTTCGCAAAGGAAGTGTCTGAAGAGGATCGTGATGCTGCCCAGATGCACAAGTCAAATGCTATTGAAGCTCTATCAGAAGGCACGACATATATGTTTTCTAAGTTATTCTTTTTTACTTTTTTTATTCCACCATTTCAATTTTTTTTGTAACTGGGCCAGTGTGTTTGACTTCTAGGCAACTTGGAGGAGGCTATTAGCCAGCTAACCATGGCTATCTTGTTAAATCCCACTTCATCCATCCTTTATGCAACCAGAGGTTTTTAATTCTAACTCAGTAATTGTACACATCTTTGACTTCTTTATGTAATAAAAAAACAAACACATTTATGTTTTCTTCGTTTCTTTCTTTTTGTTTCAATTTTCAGCTAGTGTTTTTGTGAAGCTCAAAAGGCCAAATGCTGCTATAGTAGATGCCAATAGAGCTACGGAGGTTTGTTTGCACTTCTTTTAGCATTGTTTTATGCTAAATAGCTGTTTTTTCATATGTTTATGTCAAGTTTCAGAAAACAGAGTATCATTCAAATTGTGAAAAGTTGAACTAATATAACATGCTAAGCCCTCTAAATCAGAAGAAGTACCCTTTCATGTGAATTTCTCTTATTGTTCCTGGTGCTATTTTCTAAAGAAAATTATTATTTGTAGATTAACCCAGATTCAGCAAAGGGTTACAAATCTAGAGGCATGGCAAAGGCTATGTTAGGAAAATGGGAAGAAGCTGCGAGTGACCTCCATTTGGCTGCTAAGCTCGATTTTGACGAAGAAATTGATGTTGTTCTCAAACAGGTTATTCTTTTAAATTCAAACATGCTCTTGTTAAAAGAGGAAAGAATTTTCACATATCATACTCCTGAATTCCCTACAATTGTCATTATTGTAGGTTGAACCTATAGTGCACAAAATAGAGGAGCATAGGAGAAAATATGAGCGCTTGCGCAAAGAGAGAGAGATGAAGAAAGCTCAAGCTGAAAGGCAACGTAAGCGTGCGGAAGCAGAAGTAAAAGTTACAAACAGAATTTTTATTAAAGACTTGCCAATTCTCTTGAGAAATATTTTTTTTTTATTAATGGGGGTCATTACTTTCAGAGTCATCAGAAAGTAAACAAGTCATCAGAAAGCAAACCTTCGGTGAGCTCCCTCCCTCTGTCCCTCTCTCCCTCTCTTATTCGATACATATATACATGTAATATATGTACGATATGTATCAGAAATGCCACCGGGTACATCAAATATATTTTGAATATAAAAATGTTACCTGATATGGTTGAACCTATGCCTGGATATGCGTATTCATACTTGCAAGGCTACACAGTTGGACTCTTACGAAAAGATAATTAGCAGTATATACTAATTAAGATTGGGGGAGCTGCGCTGGCACGTTAATGGCCATGTACATTGCTGCACCTTGACCCCACCGCTGGTGACACAGATATAGAAATGGGACAACAGTAGATGTTCCTTTTTTTTTTTTTAATTGGGACTCCTGTAGGAAGTTCCATTAATCTAGAATTGTGCACACCAATAATAAGCGATAGAATTATTATTAGACTTATTGTATCCTAGAATTATATGATACTTGTAGTTTTATCCGTGCAGCATAGGAATTGTATTTGATTGTCAACTAAGAATTTGTAAAAGAGAATTTCCACCCATACATACACAAACTGTATTTTTTTATTGACTTGTGCTCTTTCCTTTTCAGGCTTCCAATGGTTCTCCGGGTTCTCAAGATGGTAGAATGTCATTTCATTTCATTTCTTCGTCGTGTTTTTTTTTTTTATTAATTTGACTGCTTTAAAATTATGAAAAATATCCACTATTTCAGGCCAAGTTGTTGTAGTGCGCTCTCAGCATGACCTTACAACTAGATTAAAAGCTGCTTCCAATGCATCTAGATTATCGATTCTTTATTTCACTGCGACATGGTGTGGCCCATGCCGGGTCATGGCGCCTCTATTCGTGAAACTAGCCCAGAAGCACCCGCAAGTCGTTTTCCTGAAACTCGACATCGACCAACTCGGCAGTGTTGCACAGGAGTGGAATGTGACCAGCGTGCCTACCTTCTTCTTTGTTAAAAATGGCAAAACGGTTGACACAGTTGTAGGTGCTGATAAAAATGGGCTTGAGAGGAGCATTGCGTTGCATGCTAAATAATGCATGATGTGTATTTTAAACTTATTTGGAGAAAGACTGAACATGTGACTATACTCAAGTTTGTGCGGTCAAATGTACAATTTTAGTGAGCTTTTGTGTTCTGACAAGATAGTTTGCTCTTAAATGTTCTGAAAGATTATTTTGAATAAACTTCTAATTTTAAGTCTGGTGTATATTTATGTTATCTGAGTCTAAGAGCATTTTTATTTTTATTTTTATTATTTTCACAAAGTTTTTTGTTTGGGTTGAAAACCTTATTTAACTTTTTATTACATTATTACAGGATACATTTTTATATGTGGCGCCTAGCAAACCAGTATCTACAGCATTTTACCATGTTAATTGAAAGTAGCATTTTTCTAATTTAGCAGCTGATCCTTGGCAAAATTACTTTATCCAGGCTCCGATCTATTAAGCCAGGCAATTTATTTTATAGTCGGGGCTAGACTGAAATGAAGGGTTGTATAAAATTGTAAATAGACAAAATATGGAAGGATAATAGCTAAATTTCTCAAGCCTTTAGCATAAACATTAAACACAAGTTTAAACTTGTGACCCCTCTTTATTTAGTTTACAAAGAAAAAAAAATCTAAAAAATGGAGATAAGAAATGACTAATAAAGCCCGGTCCAATTTACGAGTTAAAATAATGAATTTTGTGGGCTTTGAATCACATTAAAACAGCAACAAAGTCCATTTAATTTCTACAAGAGGTTGTTCGTTTGTCGCAGGATTAATGAGATTTGACGGGAATGAGAATCCATTCGAAATGAGAACTCATAAGTACGGGTACGCAGTATTTAGTAGATTGCACAAAACTATTAAATTAACAAATCTATTCAGTGAGTTCATACAAGCTCTAAATTGACTTTGTTTAATAGCTAAACCATTAACTAAATTAACATACTGGGAGTAAGTTGAAATTACGTATGTTGGAAATACTGAGTTTTTTTTATTCAAACAAGGTAAAATACTAATAATATTTTATTTAAAAAACCCATAAAAACTATTTACCATAGAATATCCTAGACTCTTTAATTAAACACCGTCAGTAGATTCGGATAAAATAAATAAGTAGAAGATTCAAGTGGGTCATATGACGCTAAATAAATAAAGGTGTTTAGGAACAGTGGAGTTTCCAAATAACCAAGTCTCCTAACAAACCCACTATTAACAAAACCACAAATTAATTTAGATAATCAAACAATTCTCTACCATCGGCGTGACATCAGCATTATGCGAGCATTGGATCGAATAAGAAATACATATATTAAAAGTTGCCAAATTTTGTACTCAAGTGCCCTCCTTGACCAATGATATCATCAATTATTAAATGAGATTCACTCATGCTTCAGTTCATACATGATTAGCCGACATTTTTATTAATATCCAAAATTAAATACAAATTGTTAATTATACTCACGTTAGCTGAGTTTGTTTACAAATGCCCAAACCAACCATTAAATGGTCAGTCCTCTTTTTTTCTCTACCGGTCATTAAATGGCCGGTTATCTATTTTTTGTTGTTGCTATTTCAGACCCTATAAATACTCATTTTTCTCTCTCCTCCCTTTCACAACGCACTCAACTCACAGAAGAGAGAAAGAGAAAGAGAAAGAGAGAAAGAGAAGGTAATTTCTGAGGCAATTTCCCAGCGGCTAAAAAGATGAACAATAGCAATCGAGGTAGATCGTCATATCGTGGCCTAGTGAGAGGAGGGTCGATTAGTGATCGAGGTAAAAATGAGGAAAAAAAGAACAACTGTCAAGTATGCCGTGATAAAAAGAATTGTCAAGTATGTATGATGGATAAATTTCTTAGACGGCCTATTCGGTATGAAATTTCAGATGATGACTTTGTGAAAAACCCATACGGCTCTGGTTTAAAAAAGAAGAAGGTTGATCCAGAGCCTCCAACATCGGACGATGAGTTTGTTTCGTGTACTTATACTGGTAAGGCTAGCACTTCGTCTGTTGTGACTGATCCAGATCCGGCAATATTGGACGAGGAGTTTGTTCCATGTACTTTTAAGGCTCATTGTAAGAAGTAGTATTATTAGGGTTTAAAATTTGAATGCATTTGAGATGGAGGCATTTTAGTTGGATGAATTAGGGTTGTAAAATTTTTGAGTTTATTTAGACTTAATGTATTGACATGCATGTAGACTTGATATTTCTCTACATATGAATATGGTAAAAAACAGTATAAAGTTATAAAAACTTACAATCAACTAACTCATAACTTAGTCTTAATAAAGTCCACAAAAATTGCAAATAAAATAGTTCTGAAAGCGGCATCTAAATAAACAAGTTTACAACATGCATCAAATGAGAAGAATTTAAATCACCTATTACTACTATGTCTAAAATTAAATCCGAGAAACCGACTAGTTGCAGAAGATGGCCTACCAGATGGCTCTGCTGGGCTTCCAGATGACCCTGCTTGGCTTCCATATGCCCTTGTACGCTTACTAGTTGACCTCCTTGGTTGGCTTCCAGATGGCTCTCCTTGCACCCCAACCGCCTCTCCTCCTATGACAACTGTCTCTCTCATTGCTTCTACAAATATAGTAGATGCATCTAAACTACTTGTAGCTGTGCTACGCCGTGACCCTTGAGATCCTGACCTAGTTGCCTCTGTGATAACTCGCTCATTTTATGCTACATTTGCTGCGTTTCTGGCCTCTGCATTGCATTTGTTACTTAGTAAGTTGGTCTAAATTGAAAATAAATATAATTTTTGATGAATGTTACATACCTCTTCGATTCCTATCAGTAGTGGAACGGCGAGCTTGATGCCCCCTTCGCCTACCTTGCATTTCATTCATGGTCATTATATGACGGGTGTGTTTCCTCCTTCCAACCCTAATTCACGCCTTGCTAGGAAGAATTCTAAGTTCGTTACAAGTAGGTCATTCTTCCATATTGCCAAAAGAAACAAACACCCCACTCCAAGTACTTTCAAGATAGTTCACAGTATACCAGTCTGCAACAAATTGGTAAGGGCTCCAGTTTTGTTCACGACAAACCGCTAAGACATGAGCGCACGAAATAGATGTTAAATGGATACCTCTGCATGTACATTCTATTTTGTTGCCGAGTGTTGTGTATTTTGGATATAAAGATAATTGGTCTATTTGGTACACTTCTGCTTTAAATTTATAAAACCTTAAATACGCAAAGTTAGATTGAATTGCAAGCGCACAATCTATCCTTGTAGTAATTATGGGTATCAATCCAAAGATAACGGGAAATATTACTTTTTACTAAATTAACTAATTCTAAAATAGTGCAAATAAAGTAGAAAATGGGGGTTTGTTGTAAAATTAGTTTTTGGATTCAATACTCGATTGAGAGTTGAAACTAAAACAAGACAATTTAAAACAAACAAATAAAAGGAGTTTGTGATTTAAATGGATAAGAATCTAGGGGCTATCGGCATACAATCATTTGGTCAAATCTACATTTACTTGATATTCTAAACTCATGTTTGCAATTATAGGGTTTCTAAGCCATAAATATCAAAAAGGGTCACTTTCGTGAATTAATAACGTGTCTAGATAATCCGGACTTCACGATTATAAGTGTAGGTTAGCCTAGTTTATCCCTAAATACTAATACTTCACGGTTAAGTTCTTCATACGATATTCGGTTCAATTCTAGGTGTTCCAATCAAATATAAGGCTTCACGATTAAGTCATTCACCTCAATTCAACCTTTGTTCTTGTGGTTCCGGACTAAGAAATAGATTTGGTCATTTCTAATCTTAATCCTAGAGTAATTCATGTATACAATTTGGTACCATTAATTATCGTTTCTAGCATCTTAAGTTGATTAGACTCAAGCGGGAAATTAACAAGCAATCAAATCATACAAGCACGTGAACTGTAAAATGAACAAGAATAAACAAACATGCAAACAATCATCATAAAGAAATTAATCCAAGTAAACATAGATTCAACACAAATTCATGTTTTTAGCCTAAGCCCCTAGAGAGGAAATCTAGCCTCTCATGGTTGAGTTAACATCCAAGAAAGTTACAAAAGAAAGCATAATGAAAACAAAGTAAAACAAGTAAGAGAATAGACTACACCAATCTCTTCGCTCGCTGCCTTCGATCTTCACTTTTGCATGCTCGAGAATCCTTCAAACCTTGCTCTTAATCGCCTTCGATCACGAGGAGAAGATAGAAAATGTGTAGAGAGATGTGGAAGTTAAGCCTAGAATGAAGAATGCCTTCTCCTGCTGCCCCCTTGCCCATATATAACTCATTTCGTGTCTTGGGAAACAATCTCCCAAAATCTGGCAGCAAATCTGAGAAGATATCATGAATTAAGGTATTAATGGCATTGGTGCGGCCTTCCTGCGGCCTTCACAAAATCCGTGTGGGTTGCACAAACTGGAAGTCGGCTGGAAATCGGCTAAGGAATGAGGAATCGTGTGGCCTTCATGCGGCCCGCACGGCCACCCGCAGAACTCTCGATTAAATCAATGCGGCCCGCACAAAGTTGGTTTTCATCTGAAAAATGGCTAAGGAAAAGGGGTCGTGCGGCCTTCATAAATTTCCTGCGGCCCGCACGAGTACCTGCAAAACTCTCGGACAAATCAGTGCGGCCCGCACAAATGGCTGTTTTGCTCCTTTTTGCTCGATTTCTGCAATTTAGACAGAGGAAAGGCAGTAACTTGGTTCTATGGTGCATTCTATACTAAACTAGACTAAAATACAAGGGTTTTGGTATAGTTTAGGAGGTAAAACCTCGACCGAAGGTATATATAATTGAGGCTTATCACCGAGCCCGCGTGTCACAATGTACTGAAACTCCCTATGAATGATGTCTATACTTCCATTGGCGTCGCGATGGGTGACTGGAACGTACTCATTTGGGGATGGAACTTGGTACTGACCTTCGCCATGCGTATAAGGGACCAAATGCATTTATGCAGCTTTGGTCCACCATTTTCTGATCTTTTGCAAAACCTGGTCGGAAAATAACTGATTTGCATCTTTTAAGTCCATTGCTCGCTTTTGCCGCTTAACAAACCATTTGTTGCACTCCGCATCCTCCACAATGGCAGCTACGGGCATTCTACGGCTAACCCAAAAGACATTTTTGAGTGACTTGAAGCCGTTTGTTGTCATTATACCACAGGTTTGAAAATTTTTCTCATAATTGGACGGCTCCATCACATAATTGGGACGTACTTTGCCCACCTTCTTTAAAGATGCATTACACTTTGGATTTAGCTGCACAAAAACAAAGAGGTGTTACTTCATTTTCCTCATAGTCTTATAAAATAATTAAACGAAATGTTATAAATTAGACATATCACAGCAAACTCTTCGAACATCTCTTTCAACCTTCCTGGCTTCTTCTTCTTGGCTCCTTGTCTGAACCTCCATCCGAACTACTTGTCATTTCCACAATTCTGGACCAGGTTGTCAGCAATATGCTGCATACAAAACTTGTGAACAAAAAGGTCTGGAGACCATCTGTATTCTGCTGTCAGTGCACATTTGATCCCCTTGTGCTGGTCAGATATAACACAAACAAATTTTTCAGCTTTAAGCACTTCATTCCTCAATCATTGCAAGAAAAAACTCCAATTATCACTATCCTCCTTCTGTACAATTGCAAATGCAATAGGCAACAATTGGTTATCGGCATCATAGCGCAAGCTATCAAAAGCCTCATCTCATACCGCCCAGAAAAGAAGCAAGAATAGACATGGACCAAAAGCCCAGGCTATGGCCCTGAATTGAACAATATCTTCAATAAGCATTATGTGTTTATCTCGTATCGGACAAGTCAGAAATTGGTACTTAGAGCCGGGATTCTTGTCACAGATTCCCATAAGCAGTGGTTTCAGCAAGCTGTATGAATCCTCCCAACTTCCAAATTGTCGGGCTATTGCAAGCTCACGACCCCTCCCAACCACAGTCGGTTGTATTTCGGAGTTACATTGTCCTACCTAACCCTCAAACAGTTTGCCACTCCTTGGATGCTCATACATTTGTCATCCTTAATGCTGGTCTCAATGACATCGGCAATGATTGATGCCGTAAGACATTCATGGTCGGTCCTTGTATATTCAGACCGACATGTGTGAGGCTTGTCTTGCCTCGTTATAACCCATGCATCTCCAAAACCCATTGTTTTTCCCTTAAGTTACGGAGTCTTGCACACCACCTGAATCCGATCCCTGACACTTTTCTTCATTATAATCTCCTAATTCTTATCAATATAGTACTCTCTAATCATCTTAATCAGCTCTTTTTTGCTTTGAAAAAATTGTTCTGGCGCCAGCTCACCTTTGTACTCAATATGTCTCACATAGTAAGCAATATATGTTTCTTGAAAAAAAAATATCATTGAAGTCTGTGAACGGGTGCGTATCAGTCCGACCACTAAGCGGCATATTCCCATATTCTCTTCAAATGGGCACTGGACCATCTTCATCACAACCCTCCAGGTGATCAGAGTCACATTTTGTTCTCACAAATTCATCCCCAATTTGCAGATCTTTCTCCGAAATTTCGTTAAGTTTTTCAAAATCCGATCTAGTTTCGTCGTCTAATGGTGTCGGTCTTGGTGAGGTGATGGTGGTGGTAATGGTAAAGGCGCCATATGCACGGGTCTAGGTGGGGATCTTGTATGGGGTTGTAGTTGGGGTGATAGTGGAGTGAAGTGACTGTATGTTTCGGGGTCAGGTACGAATAAATGAACCATGGGAGTGTATGGTTCTAGTTGTATTGTATAATTAGGCGCAACTGAATTTTGGCCAGAACTTTCAACCCCTAACTCTATTAGAACTCTCTTGATGTATATTTCTATGATAAAATTTTCAATGGCCTTTAACCGCCCGTACAAACCTCTCTCCATGCAGTATCACATAGTACTTTCACTATGGTATAAGTCGGGGGTGTTCCATCGTTCACTCGGGTAGCCAATTTTAAGTTTCACTTTTCTGCGTTATAACCGGTGCATTCGTAAATCTGATTTTCAAGTTCCAAAGTGAGATATCATCGGGAATCATGAATGAATTAACTGACTTTTTGGAGTAATAAATTCCGTATGTATTAGTAAGAAACTTTCCACCACAGTGTAATGAAATCAAGGCCATGGTCAACAAACTACATTTTAGTAAATGATAAACAATTGTCAGGTTACCAATTTAAATATATAAGTTGTTGAAAAAAATTAAAATTAAATAAAACAATTATAAAAAAATTAAAATTAAATAAAAAAATTACCTGAAAATCGCTTCAAATCGCTTTCTCTTTCTCTTCTGTGAGTTGAGTGAGTTGTGAGAGAGATGAGAGAGAAAGATGGATATTTATAGAGTTTGAAACAACAACAAAAAATAGAGAACCCAACTAACGTGGTTATAATTAATAATTTGTATTTAATTTTAATATTTATAAAAATATCGGTAGATTAGTACTACTTTTTGCTTATCTTTGTTTTTTCATTTTTTTTTTCTTTTTCAAAAAGAAGGGGTAGGCAAGAATGCTAGAAGACTGTAGAAGGAATATAATGTACACGGAGAATAAAGTGGATAAGGTTCTAAAAATGGAGGGGACCTGTTAGTCCCACTGATTGCAACGGTCGGCGTTTGGATTTTAGAAAAAAAAATGTTATATATTGCATTTTAAACAAAAGTAATATAAAGGATCAAGAACGAGTTAATTAAGTGAGCACTAACATGCACACTCATGCTGTATTCATGGAACAGAAGTTTAGATGATAATGTCTTATAATAATTAAAAGCATTCAAGAGTCATTACAAAAAGTAGGGAAGTGGTGTGGCTGATATACTTTCAAATTTTAATTAATTCTTTCAAAGACATCAGATTTCATATGTTTTGTTATGCTTAAGTACCCTTTTAGTTGATTATTTGAAAAGAGTTTACATTGCTAGCTGGTTGACAAAGTATATATGACAATTTAGTCCTTAATAAATTATTACATTTTCGTAATGGCTTCCTCTATGGGTAAAAATCCTGATTTTGCACCTACACAAAATGAACGATCTCATCTTAAAACGAAAAAGAGTGTCCGGCACCACATGGAGGATTAAATTTTAAGTGGACTAAAGCAGTGGCAGAGGGAAGAAGAGAGAATGGAAGTCAATTGATTTCTATTTTTTTAGATTTTTATATTTACGTATGATTTTCTATATAATTTAGAAGATTTTTTTTTGACCCCTATAGTTCGAAAGTCTGGCTCTGTTCCTGGATTAAGGAGTACTTGTTCGGTAAAATCGGATTAAGAAAAATAAGGAGGTAAAAAAAAAGATGCTAAGGAAGCTTAATCTAATAAAATTCATGTCTTAAGAATCCGGACAAGTGATCTAGAGGAGGCTTAATCCGGACAAAAGGAACAAATCTTAATCCATAGTAAGGAGATGTTTTTGGGTGGAATTAAGAGGTTAGAAGTCTAAAGAAGATTTAAGGAGTTCTCCAATATTTTATTTGAATGGAGAGTAGATGAGAAGAGAGGAGAGGAAACTATTTTATTTAATTGATTATTGATTGGTTTATTTACTAAGAGAGTAGTTAGTTTAATGAAATGATTCATTTAACTTCTTTTTAACCTTCTAAAACTTGTATTTTGTTACTTTACTTTAAACTGAGTAAGGAAAATAAGACAAATACAATAAAAAAATATAAATATATCAATCTCTCTGTTTTTTTTCTCTCTTCCTGCCCTTCGTTTCTTTTATCGTACACCTCACGTGAATAAAAAATGGCATAAAAGTTAACATAAATTGGTCAATTATGAAGCCCCTCAAAATAAATATACATGATAATGATTTTGCTTGTTCGAAACAAATTGCTCACGTCTCGTCTAGTACGCTGACACGACTTTTAATGCATAAAAAATAATAGAATTTTACATTTGACGAATAATTAATTCTATACTAATTTTAAATTTGTTTTGAATTTTAAAATGAAAAACAAAGATAAATCTAATAGCAATTTTTCACTAGCTATCCAACCCTCTAATATATGTTCTTAAATTAAATCATTAAGTCTTAAATTCATACATCATGCTTGTTGTCATGATTTCGAAATGAAAAGTCGCATTAACCAGTAATGGGGCGACTTTCCCTGTGAATATAATTATTTTTTCCTTTTAACTTTATGATGCTTCAGAGACCGTGATTTTTATTTTTATCCAAAAAAAATATATTTTAATATAAATAATCAGGTTTTTAAAATATTTTTATTTTTACCCAAACCGCTAGGAATCCTAGCGGTCCGAATTAAAATTTCTGACCGCTAGGAATATCAGCGGTCTGAATTTTTAATTCGAACCGCTAGGATTCCTAGCGGCCCGAATCCTTAATTCAAACCTAACCCGCCCGTGACCTTTCTCTTCTTCTCTGTGTCGCCTCTCCGCCAGAAAAACCGAAAAAACAAAATCGCCTCTCCGCCAGAAAAAAGGAAAAAAGAAGAAGGCCGCGCCTCCACCCCTCCGCCTCGCCGCCCCTCCGCCTAGCCGGCGCTCCGCCCCTCCTAGGCCGTCCCTCCGCCCCTCCACCTCTTCACTTAGAATTCTGATTTGTGCAATTTTTCTGGTTTGTGCAATTTCTCAATCTAAACTTAGAATTTTCTGTGTAAACTTAGAAATAGGTTAAGGAATTGTTCAAGGAATTTGTGCAATTTCTCAATTCTGGTTTGTTCAAGGAATCTGTGTAAACTTAGAATTTGTGCAAACTTAGAATTTCTCAATTCTGTGTAAACTTAGAATTTGTGCAATTTTTCAATTCTGGTTTGTTCAAGGAATTTAAGGAATTGTTCAATTTAAGGAATTGTTCAAGGAATATATATAGCTTTGTTCAAGGAATTGTTCAAAAAATTGTTCAAGGAATTGTTCAAGGAAAAAATTGTTCAAGGAATTGTTCAAGGAATTGTTCAAGGAATATATATAGCTTTATATTCAAATACAAAATTAAATTGTTCAAGGAATATATATAGCTTTGTTTATGTAAATATTGTCTATTTTATATAGCTTTGAATCTAGTTAGCTGTATCGTTTGAAAATATTGTCTATTTTTCTTCTTCGATTTAAAGCGTGAGAGAAGGAAGATTCAAATTGTAGTGCAAAGAGAAAGCAATTCAAAATATATATGTTTGCGCAAGTATAATTCAAATTACTTTTAAATATATTAGGCTGCAAAAATCATACAATTGTATAAAATATTATTATATAATACGAGCTTATTATATAATATGAGCTTATTTAGCGAAATTGTATAAAATATTATTATATAATATGAGCTTATTTTTGTTCTTTACTTCTATTTAAAAAAAAAACTATATCTATTGTTCCAAGGTTAATATGTACTATATGTATCATCAAATTTGTGTGATTAAACAAATTATACTCGCAACTAATAAATGAGTTATTTTTGCTGGTTGTATATTTGAAAGTTTATTTTGCATTAATTTGTATGAAATGAAATTAGTTTGCATTAACTGATTTCATACATTTCTAATGGAAACCTTATCTTTAAAAAAAATTCAAATTTATAAAAATATGCTTGTATGGAGTGGTTCTTTGTTCTTATTGGCACAATGCATGTTATGATTGACTCCATAGTCATCTTTTTGCATATTAGCGTATTTTAGCATATTTTTACCGCAATTAGCATATTTTAGTCAATTGTAGCATGTTTAATTTTTTTTTAACATAGGATGGCTAGGGGACGGCCTAGGAGACCACCCGCAGCCGACCCGGTTGATGAGCCCATTCCCACTGACAGCAAGGATCATTTCAGTCCTTTATTATGGATGCCTCACGATGAGCACCGAGTCTCAGAGGCATCTAAAGAGGTACTTGATTACTTTTTTTTTTTTAAGTTTGTATTTTGTTGAATTTTTGTATTTTTAGGTTTTCATGTTGTTTACTTTTTTGAACGCAGAGTGAGGCAATTATAAATGCCAGGGGTCGGTATCCTGACATGCAGTACTACTCGGTCATGGAGGCGTATCTGCAAAATTTGGGGGTGCAGCATTTGGTCGATATTCTACAGTCGGAGACTAAGTCCATTAACGCGTCCCTCATTGCAGGACTAGTGGAGCGATGGCGCCCCGAGACGCACACGTTCCACTTACCTTTTGGAGAGATGACAGTGACTCTCCAGGACGTTAGTGCTCTATGGGGTTTGCCTATCCAGGGCGTGCCCGCTGGTGGCATATCTGACCCCACAGATCCAGATGACATGACGATTAATTACATGCTCGCTGAGTTGTTGGGAGCGGAGCCAGATATACGCAGCAACGGGGGGAAGTCCAAGTACTGTCTGGACAAGACGAAGCTGCGAGCTATGTTTGCGAGAGGTCTAGGTAGCGATTCCACTCAGATCGAGATTCAGAGGTACTCATACAAACTATTTGTATTACATTTATTTTGTACTCTGTTTCATGCGGAAAAATGAGTTGCTCTATAATTTTGATATTACAGATACACACGGGGATTCGTGATGGACTGTTGAGTATTTTAGATATAATAATTTTGTACTCTTTTGCCTTTAATATTTATAAAACCTTCGTACTCAATGAATAGGTTAGTTGCAAGCGCACAACCTATCGATTGTAGTATTTAGGTGTCGATCCGCAGGGAGATAGGGAAATACCAATTTTTAATAAAGAAAACTACTTCTAAAACAAAACAATAAAAGTAAAGTGGGGGGGTTTTGTTCTAAAATCCTAAGGTTGGGTTCAATACCCGAAAAAGAGGAGTTTCAAACAATAAATGTAAATAAAATAAAGGAAAGAAAGATTGGTTTGATTTCAAGGTTAAGGAGATCTAGGGGTATTCGGTCTACAATTCCTTGCTAATTCTATTTATTCGGTTTGTTTAAATTCATGTTTGATTTGATGAGGTTTCTAACCTATGTTAGCCTTTGGAACAAATATTAATACAAATACTTTGCGCTTTATGGATTAATGTGCCTCGAATTCTAGGGCTGTCACTAACCTAGAGGGATATTTAATCTCATGCTTCAAAGCATATATCGATATTTGTTCTAAGGTGTCCTAATTAGGATTTGCCTTCGCCTTTCGGTCCTTCACCAAAATCCTAACCTTAATTTCTATAGTTCCGGATTGGATATCAAAGTACGGTCGCTTCTAACCCAACCCTAAGGTGTGTCTTTATGGTTTCAATTAGTAGTCTCCTCATGACCAATGCCGGAATTTAATAAATTTAAAGCGGAAAAACACGATCAACGCGACTTCAAAACTACTTCAATTCAATAAACCATAACCAGGTGAACTCAAAGGAACGAGTACTAATGAAATTCATAAAGAATAAATCACAGAAATTAACAATCAAATCCGATAACACAATCATAATAAAAACAAATATCCGAATAATCTAGAATTAAACAAGTTCATGCATTGACCTAAACCCCTAGAAAGAGAACTACTCTCTCTTGGAGAGATCCATAACAAAGATTGGCAAAAACAATAAGAAATAAGATAAAGAAATGATTACACCCTTTCTTAGATCTAAAACCTCGATCTTGCCGACTCCTTGCTTGAATCTTCTTCTTCTCCTTCCTTGAAAAGCCTTCGAGAATTTCTGCAGGATCTCTCTCTCTCAATTTGTGGAAAGATGGATATAATAATGGATCATCAGAGAGATGAAATTCTTCTCCTTTTATAGCCAAAGGCCTTGCCCAATTTAGAGGATAGTAGTGGGGTTAGTGGGTGCACTCCTCAGACTGCTATGGCTATTTTTGGCATTCTAAAACGTGTTCCTTGTTGGCCAAAAATAGAAAACCTCCTGAAAATGCGAATTTCTGGCTGTCTGCGAGTCCAGTGCGTCCGCACTGGAGTTGAGTGCGGGTGGTCTTGGTCGCACCGACTCCAAATCCCCTTTGGTTCCAAGTTTCCTTTTCTGGATTTTCTGCAAAATTTCCTGAGTGCGTCCGCACTGGATCTTAGTGCGTCCGCACTGGCATGTTGTTTTCTGTTTTCCAAAGAATTCGAAGATTTCAAAAATAGTCTAAGTACTGAGTGCGTCCGCACTGTCTGTGAGTGCGTCCGCACTGGCCTTGAACTTCTGTTTTTCTGGAAGATTCTGAAAGTCGCAAAAATCGGCTAAGTAGTGAATGCGTCTGCACTGAAGGTGAGTGCGTCCGCATTACGCTCGGACTTTTCGTCTGTGAGGTCTGCGCTGCTGGAAAATCGGCTAAGTACCTAGTGCGTCCGCACTGGTGGAGAATGCGTCCGCACTGGGCAGTTTTTCTTCATTTTGCACTGTTTCCTGCATTGAAACATCGAGCGAACGCAGTAACTTGATTCTTGGTGTATTATATTCGCTTTATATCCAAAATACAAGATATTTGGTGTTATTTTATGATAAAAACTAGATCGACGGTGTATATAAAATACACCTATCAAATACCCCCAAGCTTGAACTTTGCTTGTCCCTAAGCAACATTTAAACTTTGAAATATAATTCGATCTATAATTCAACCTTATATCAAGTATATATTTCTCAAAAAAATTGAAAAACTTGTATGATCTTGCCAAAATTTAAAAACCTTCATGCATATTTCCCAAATCCCAAGTTCAACCCTCGAATAATTATGAATCAACCCACAATTCGATTACTCTAACTTTTATTTCCTTAAAGGCTTTGAATTTGTGAACTTCGTATACCCAAATTTAAAAGATATGCCATTTAAAATGTAGAATTTTCAAAATACCCCCAAGCTTGAATCAAACTTGGGTAAGAATAATTACGGACTTCGTGTGTTGATACATGCATATTCTTTTGTTTTTGTTGCTTTTGATTTTCTCACTTTGAACATTTTTTCACGATTTTAGCACTATTTTCCCCATCCTCATTTAAGCACCGGTTAGTTACAAGTAGTTAACCGTACCCAACCGTTCTAATTCAAGGGTGCTTTGCATGCTCTTAGTCTAACCCTTCCACTAACATGAATGTCAATTTTATCGGGAGACTAGCGGAGCAAGAGTGCTAAGGACTCATAACCATAAGTACGTCATGAAGCCGTATCATAGGTCATTGGAATCTCATTTTTATTTTCTAAGAAATTTTCAATTTTACCTAATTTCTCAACATATATGCACATATCATGAATACACACATCCTAAGCATTCTTTCATACTCACAGATATCCTAATTTTTCTAAAAGATTTCCAAATCTAAATGGCTTCTCTAATAAATTTAAATTCCTAATTTCTCAATTTCAAACACCTTTATTTGCACAAAGTTTTTCGCCGAATTATGTCGTCATTTCAAAATTATTTTAAGGGTTTTACTAAAAATTTGAAAAATCGTGCAAAAATACTTTTAATTTTTGTCAATCACTCAAGTTTATCAAAAAAGTTTTATTTTTGCCAATTTTTAACACAAAATTTTTTTTAAACATGATTTTATACTTTATGCATTTTTAGACAATTAAGTCCAATTATGCAAGACTCTATTTTTCATAACCTCGTAAAACGTCTTGAAAAATTCGTAATCGCAAGCAATTAAGTTCAAAATCACAAATCCTATTCTTGGTCAAGTAAAAAACAAGGTTATAAATCCTAAAAAGTTTCGAAAAACTGAATAATAAATATGCATGCAGATACAATTTCTTCCCATCCTCCAAGCTTAAATAAAGCAGTGTCCTCAATGCGAAAAATAAACTAAAAAGAGAGAAGAAACATGAACTACTTTACTGGCGTAATATGGTGGTATATTGCGCGGGATCAATCCTCGTCGCGGTCCATGTCTTCGGCCTCATTCTCTTCTTCTTCATTGCCTTGAGCTGCTGCTGCGGCTTCTTGTGCAAGCCGTGCCGCCTCACGCTCCTGCGCCATCTCGTACTCTCTCCTTTGAGCCGCCCGTCTTTGATACGGCGGTGTCGGCGGATCATCCTCAAAATGCGGGTTTGAGTGCATACAACCTCGGCGGGAGTAGTAGGTCGCTCAGGCGGCCTCGGCTTCTACCTCATCAAATCGGCGGTCAAAGACATCCATACGGCGATCAAAGGCATCCATACGATTACCAACATTGATGCTCAAACTGTTGATGGAGGTGTTCATGGTCTGCATAAAATCCCAGATTTGTTGGTTGGTTGGCATGCCTTGTGCTTGTGCGGCATCGGGTGTGGCTTGCTGTGGTGGTTGTTGGGGTTGCGGCGGCGGTGGTAGCGGTGGCTCGAGTGGCTCATCAACAATTTTCCAAGTGTCGGTATCCAAGGGATCGATTTGAGTTTGTAGAGGTAACCGGTGCCGGATGTTGTCCTTTGGACCCAAGTTGATCCAAGCCTCTTCAATGTCGTCCCAACGGATGAGCCTCGCCCGAAATAGACCATCTAGGTCGACAAGCGTGTACCCGAGTACCACATCTTCACCGGTCGGTATTAGCAAGTGCCGGGCAATCTTTGTGACGATACTGATACCTCGCATATTTAGTCTATTTTAGGCCTGTTTTAGTACCAGATTCGTGCCCTAATTCACCAGAATCATGTGCATTTCATCGATATATCTTTAGAATTTGTTACTGCTGAGTGTTTGTTTGTTTTCTGCAGGCTTGGAGCAAAACACACGAAGAAACGACGATTTGGGATGATCTGGGATGATTTGGGTCTTGATCCAACACACGACGGTTGAGGCTTAGGAACCTTAGGTATGGTCAATTGAACATTTCTAAAGAGTTTAGCACAAGGTACCAGCAAGAAATGCATCAACTCGAACTGGTAAGCTCTGTTCTGGCAAGCCAGTACGGGTCTTACCAGAGTGGTGCGGCCTTGCCTTACCAAGTTAAGTACGGCCTAGCCGTACCAACTTGGTACGGGCCGTACCACTAGAGGCAGATCACAGATGAAGTCTGAAACCCTGGAAACGCCTTTTATCCATAATCAAAACACAGTTTACATTTCTTCTAGCATTTTATTACATCTGTTTGCATTGTCAGATTTGTTTGAATTGATCTTTTAGGAACTTAAATACCAAACCAAATCTTTCTCACTTCTAGTTTTTAATTGAGTTCGGTGGATTCTAACCTAACAATTTCCCGTCCCTGTGGATCGATACCCGATTATATTACTCGATAGGGGTTGTGCACTTGCAACCCTTACTCGTGAAGTGTAAGCGCGGTTTTAAAAGGTACGCCCTCAAGCGTACCGAAACTTGCGTTGCGCTTCTGCGCGAACAGATACCGCCAATTCAAATCATTCCACCCGATCGCATGTTGTGCGACACATTTTGCATGTGTTTTGCCAAGTTGTACCCAATGTGCGGCATGTACGCCATCTCGCCATTGTTGCGCCGAAGCATGCTGCAAGCATATACCATATCTCCGAGGTTGAAGACCGATGCGCTCTCCCCACGGGCAAAGAGAGTGTGAGAAAGTACCCGCTGGAGATATCGGAGGGCCGGGTGAAGAACATTCTTGACCCTCTGCTGGCCGAGGATCACGTCTTGGCATGTTAAGACGCGGAACTGGGCCTCGCTCATGTCATGGTAGAAGTCGAGAATGGTGCGCATTTCGCTGACATTGACGATGGATAGATTGAGTGCGGCCATGAGTTCGGTGGTGTGCAACATATGTGAGAAGCCTCCAAGGTTGAATGTCAACGTTCGTGAACCCCGGTCGAACTCGTAGGAGGAGAGGAATTCGATGGTGATGGCTTCATAAGTGTTGACTTCGTCACATAGAAACTCCCACAAGCCAAGCCGCTCGGTGAGCATTTGCACCGACTCGAGGAGTCCGAGTGTTTCGAGTGTCTCTCGGCATATCCATCGAGATGGCTCGAGGGTACGGCAGGACTGTAGAAGGTTACGCCTCAATTCTTGACTTTCGTTGAGTGGCAAGGCGGGTGGGTAAGGAGGTGGTTGGCGACTGCCCTGTCCTTTCTCAAACCTTTGTTTCTTGGCACCTGATTTCTTCGGCATTCTAAAAAAAACTTGAAAGAATTAAAATTTCGAAATTTTTGATATAATTTGGGCTGAATGCGGACGCACTGGTGGTTAGTGCGGACGCACTGTGTACTAACAGTTCAATTTGGTTCAATTCAGGGCCATTTCTGATATTTCCCGAGCCTAGTGCGGACGCACTGACTCTCAGTGCGTCTGGTCCTGGCCGCACTGAGTACTTAACCAAAAAAAATGGGAATTGTCTAGGTCGCAATGCGGACGCACTGGTTCTCAGTGCGGACGCAGTGGGTACTTAACCAAATTTTTGAACATTTCGGGGCTAGGTTGGAAAAGTCCGAGCGCAGTGCGGACGCACTGGCTCTCAGTGCGACTGGTCTGGTCGCACTGAGGACTTAACCAAAAAAACTGAAAATTTGGGCTGGTTAGGTTTTCCCCCAAGCTTAGTGCGGACACACTGAATGGCAGTGCGGGTGGTAGCACTCGCACTGGGGTACGAATTTGAACCGATTTCACCATTTTTGGTCGATTTTTCCGATTTTGGTACCATTTTTACAGATCTAAGTAGTAATTGACAAAATTAGAGTAAGGAGAGATCAAACCTTGTTGTAGATCGCGAAAATTTCGAAAAAATGCGAAGAAATCCGAGTTTTAGCGAAGCGGCGCTTGAAAAACTTGAGAAAAGTGGGTTTTCGGTTTTTGAAGAGGGAAAGAGGGAGAAAAGAAGAGAGAAGGGGTAGAGAAGAGAGAGGAGAGGGAGATTTTGAAAGAAAAACGAGGTTTTCGGGTTTTGGGAGAGAAAAATCGAAGATTTTGGCTTTAAAATCGAAAAGGCGCGAAGAAAAATGAAGAGAGGGTCGGTTTAAGAAGGAGAAGAAGCCGAGTGCGGACGCATTGGACCTCAATGCGGGTGGTCATCCGCACTCGCTCAAAAAAAATTCGAATTCTGAAAAAATTGAAAATTAAATTTAGCGTACCTCGGATGCGGACGCACTGAACCTCAGTGCGGACGCATTGCGCTCGGTATGGCCAATTTTTATGATAAAACCTGTCTGAAAAATTTTCTAAGTAGGTGGTGCGGACGCACTGATGTTTAGTGCGGATGCACTCAGGTTTTTTTCATGAATTTTTGACCTGAAAATTTAGCTGAGTCATTAAAAATGTAAATTTTTGAGAAAGTAAAAATAAAAATATAAAGAAAGAAAAAGTAAAAACTTGGGTTGCCTCCCAAGAAGCGCTCAATTTTACGTCGTGAGCTCGACACGATTAGGGCTCACTATTGAGTGTGTGGATCTTCTAGGCCTATGATCTCCTTGTCGCCTATAGGAGTTGCATGGTTGAAATGTTTGAGGCGATGTCCGTTCACCTTGAATGCCCCGGTTTCTTTGCTCCATATCTCAATTGCGCCATGGTTAAATACCTTCGTTATTTCGAATGGACCCTTCCATCGTGATCTTAACTTCCCGGGAAAGAGCCGGAGGCGTGAGTTGTACAACAAAACCGTGTCTCCTTCTTGAAAGTTGCGCTTTATGATATGCTTGTCGTGCCACTTCTTTGTCTTCTCTTTGTATAGCTTAGCATTTTCATAGGAATTAAGGCGCAATTCTTCTAGTTCATGTAGGTCAAGAACCCTCTTTTCACCGGCAGCCCTCATGTCGAAATTTAGGGCCCTTATTGCCCAATATGCCTTGTGCTCGAGTTCAACCGGCAAATGGCATGACTTTCCATATACTAGCTTGAAAGGAGTCATACCTATGGGTGTTTTGAAAGCGGTCCGATACGCCCAAAGAGCTTCATCGAGTTTGAGTGACCAATCTTTTCGTGATGTGTTCACCACCTTTTGTAGGATACTTTTTATCTCGCGATTGGATACCTCCACTTGCCCGCTTGTTTGAGGGTGGTATGGTGTGGCTACCTTGTGCTTGACTCCGTATTTGAATAGGAGACCGTCGAATTGGCGGTTGATGAAATGAGAGCCGCCATCGCTAATCACCACCCGAGGTACTCCAAACCTAGGAAAAATAGTTCTTAGAAAAAGTTTTCTTACCACGGCGGAGTCGGCGGTTGGGCTTGCCACGACTTCTACCCATTTTGACACATAATCGACCGCTACAAGGATGTACTTGTTGTTGCAAGAACTCGGAAAAGGTCCCATGAAGTCGACCCCCCAAACATCAAATAACTCTACCTCTAGAATTCCGTTGAGAGGCATCTCATGTCTCCTTGATATGTTCCCGGTTCTTTGGCATTTGTCGCACCTAAGCACATAGTCTTTTGCATCTTCAAAAAGCGTGGGCCAAAAGAACCCGGCTTGAAGAACCTTGGCGGCTGTTTTGTGGCTTGATGCGTGTCCTCCATAGGGAGATGAGTGGCAACAATTGAGAATCTGTTCGGTTTCTTCGTGAGGTATACATCGCCTATGAATTCCATCTACCCCCAGTTTAAAAAGCAACGGCTCATCCCAAAAATATTGTTTGACATCCCAAAAATATTGTTTGACATCCCAAAGAAATTTCTTTCGTTGTTGGAAGGTTAAATCTGGGCGTATGAAACCGCATGCAAGGTAGTTGACGAAATCCGCATACCATGGCGCCTCTTGGTGGTTGACTGCGTAGAGTTGTTCGTCTATGAACGAGTCGTCTATGAGCATGTCGTCATCCTTCGATTCGTTGGTAATGCGTGATAGATGGTCCGCCACTGAATTTTCAGTGCCTTTCTTGTCCTTGATTTCGAGATCAAACTCTTGGAGTAGGAGGATCCATCGGATTAGGCGTGGTTTGGCATCTTTCTTGTTGAGGAGGTATCGAATTGCCGCGAGATCGGTGTACACAATCACCTTGGATCCAACCAAGTAGGATCGGAATTTGTTGATGGAGAATATAACGGCCAAGAACTCCTTTTCGGTGGTTGTGTAGTTCATTTGCGCCTCATCTAGGACTTTGCTTGCGTAATAGATCACATGTGGCTTGTTGTCGATCCTTTGCCCTAGAACGGCTCCAACGGCGAAGTCGCTTGCATCACACATGATTTCGAAGGGCACATCCCAATTAGGAGGTCGGAGAATTGGGGCTGAGATTAGCGCCTTCTTGATCTTATCAAAAGCAACAATACACGGTTCATCAAATATAAATTCTGCATCTTTCATTGTTAAATTAGTAAGTGGTTTGCAGATTTTTGAAAAATCTTTGATGAAACGCCGATAGAATCCCGCATGGCCCAAGAAACTCCTCACATCCTTCACACATGTTGGATATGGCAATTTTTCGATCACCTCCACCTTTGCTTGGTCAACTTCTAGGCCTTTGGAGGACACCACGTGGCCTAGAACTACCCCTGTTTGCACCATGAAATGGCATTTCTCCCAGTTTAGCACCAAATTGACCTGCTCACAACGTTCTAAAACTTTGATCAAATTAGATAAGCAATCATCAAAAGAGGTACCAAAAACTGAAAAGTTATCCATGAAAACTTCCACGGAATTTTCTAATAAATCTGAAAAAATAGCCATCATGGCTCTTTGAAATGTAGCTGGGGCATTGCATAAACCAAACGGCATCCTACGGTACGCGAATGTACCGTAAGGGCAAGGAAAGGTCGTCTTTTCTTGGTCATCGGGGTGAATAGGGATTTGAAAGAATCCGCTATACCCATCTAGGTAGCAAAAATGGGAATGATTAGCTAATCTTTCGAGCATTTGATCCACGAATGGTAGAGGGAAGTGATCCTTCCTTGTTGCATTGTTAAGTTTGCGGTAATCGATGCACATCCTCCATCCGGTGATCACCCTTGTGGATATCATTTTGTCGCCTTCGCCCTTCACCACGGTTGTGCCTCCCTTCTTTGGTACTACATGGACCGGACTTACCCATTTAGAATCGAAGATTGGATAGATGATGCCGGTATCAAGTAGCTTGAGGATTTCCTTCTTCACCACTTCTTTTAGATTCGGATTGAGCCTTCGTTGAGCTTCAATTGTGGGCTTGTGGTCGTCCTCCATTAGGATTCTATGCATGCAAAGGGATGGGCTAATTCCGGTTAGGTCGTCGATTGTGTAGCCGATCGCTTTCCGATGAAGCCTTAGCTCGTGTAAAAGCTTCTCGGTTTGTTCTTTGTTGAGCTCGGAGTTGACAATCACCGGATATGTCTCGCCCTCTCCCAGGTATTCATAGCGAAGGGTAGGTGGCAGTTGAGTTCGACCTTCGGTGGTGCCGAGTTGGGCGAAATTCCTTCAATTTGAGCCATTTCGGTATGAGTGCGGACGCACTGGTGGTCTGTGCGGACGCACTGGTAGATTTTCTGAAATCTGCAATACATCCTGGTTGGAAATGTGCTGAGTGCGGACGCACTGAGGGTCAGTGCGGACGCATTCCTCTCGGACTTTTTCCTCATCTGCTCCAAACTGTGGCTCAACAGGTGAGTGCGAGTGGGGCATCCGCACTGAGAATTCAGTGCGGACGCATTGCGCTCGGATGGTTGAATCTTCAGTTCCCTCATGCTGAGTGCGGACGCACTGGGCGGTAGTGCGGACGCATTGAGGGTCATTTTCACCAATTGTGTTGTTTTTGGAGCCGGTTTCTTCCAGAATTTGGTCCAGTTGTTCATTGACCATCTCCTTCTCCATATGGGCAGCTATAATGGAATCTAAAACTTCCACTCTACATATAGAATCATTATCATTTGACGGAAATTTGATGGCATTAAACATGTGAAAAATTACCTTTTCGCCCCCAATGTCAAAGGATATCTTTCCTTCTTTGACATCAATGTTTGCACCTGCTGTGGTAAGGAAATCACGCCCTAATAGAAGAGGGGTATGAGTATCCTCCTCCATCTCAACCACTACAAAGTCCACCGGGACAAAGTACTTACCAATCATTACAATAACATCCTCCGCAATTCCTTCGGGATACCTTACCGTCTTATCGGCTAGTTGTAATGACATCCTTGTATCTTTCAAATCAACAAGATTGAGCCTTTGATAAACAGTTTTTGGCATGAGGCTCACACTTGCGCCTAAATCACATAGGCACCTTTTGAATTCAGTATTACCAATCATGCATGGAATCACAAAGCTTCCAGGATCCTTTAATTTTGGAGGTAGCTTGTTTAAGAAGAGAGCGCTACACTCCTCATTAAGGGATACCGTGCCCACTTCCTCAATTGTTCTTTTATTGGATAAAATTTCTTTCAAAAATTTCGCATAAGTGGGCATGTGAGTAATTGCTTCGGTAAAAGGGATGGTAATATTCAATTTCTTGAGGTGTTCTACGAATTTGGCATATTTGGTCAAGCTTGCTCTTAACTAACCTTTGAGGGAATGGTATAAACCTATGTGGTGGAATATACTTAGGAGTTTTATTTGGTTTTACCTTGGCCGGGTTTGATTTACCCGGTTCTTGAGATTTTTCCGATTCTGGTGCGTCCGCATTAGGAATGGTTGCGTCCGCGCTGAGAGGAGTTTGAGGTGGTTGTGCCTCATTCGGTGGTTGTTGAGACTCATCTCCGCTGGGCATCTTTGGTCCTTCGTATTCCGTGCCGCTTCTCAAGGTTATGGCTTTTGCTTGCTCCCTTGGATTGATATCGGTTTTGCCCGGTAGAGTGCCTTGTTGACGAAATGACGAAGATGCTTGTTGTGCTATTTGGTTTTCTAGCATCTTTGTCTTAGTCTCTAAGAACTCGAACCTATTGTTGAAGTTCCTCAAGGAATTCGAAATTTCGGTGTTGGTGTTCCTTTGTTGGTTCATGAACTCGTTTTGAGAGAGAACAAGTCCTTCTATCATTTTTTCTAATTTACTGTTTTGAGAAGGTCCTTGATACGAGTTTTGGTTCGACCGGTTTTGATATTGATTGGAATTACCTTGGTATTGGTTGGAGTTGTCATTCTCGGTCTTCCACTTGAAATTGGGATGGTTCCACCTTGTGTTAGGGTTGTATGTATTTGAGTTATCATTTGGCCTAACCTTATTGTAGATCGGGTCGTTCCTCTTATCACCTTGATTGTAGAACATTGCATTGACTTGCTCGACTTCCTCTCCTTCTACGAGGACTTGGCAATCGGCGGTGATATGAGTCGCCTCTCCACAAATGCCGCATGAAGCCTTCTTTGTCACGGATTTGGCGTTTTGCATTTGTGCCATTTGATGTTGCAAGGCATCTATTTAGGCTTTCATGGCGGTAACTTCATCGGTTTTTAGGACTCCCGGTGTGGTTTGGGTTCGTCCACTTCTCTCGGCCGTCCATTTCCTTTGGTTGATTGCCATGTCCTCGATCATTAGCATGGCCTGTTGGGGATCCATCTTGGACATATTACCTCCCGCGGCGGAATTCAAGTGAGTCTTTGTGGCGATTGTGCACCCTGCAAAGAAGAATTGGAAGAGCAACCACATGTCGAGACCATGGTTAGGGCACAAGCGTTGAAGCTCGGCCCATCTATCCCATGCCTCGGTCAAAGATTCTCCCTCGGCTTGCTTGAAGGTCGTGATCTTCGTTCGAAAGTGCTGGGTTTTGGATGGAGGAAAGTATTTTCCTAAGAATAGCTTCTCCATGTCGTCCCATCTTCTTATGTTGTCACGATTCACGGTCCTTAGCCATGTCCTTGCATTGTCACGGAGGGATAGATGGAAGCATTTGAGCTTTAGGTTGTCGAGCTCTTCTCCTTCTCGAGCGAAGGTGCCACATGACTCTTCAAAGACCGCCAAGTGGGCGTGTGGATCTTCGTTTAGGGCTCCTCCAAACTGACTTTGGCCAAGCAAGTGGATGAGAGACGGCTTGATTTCGCGTGGGTCTTGGCCTTGAGGTATAAAACCGAAACGGTGGCCTTGTTGATGGTTACGGCCATTTCCGTTGTTTGGATTGATACCAAACAAAGGATTGTTGTTGAGAGTTGGTGGAACATTGTTGTTGTCGTGTGGATGTGGAGGCGGTGGGTTGTTGTGTGGAGGAGGAGGTGGTGGATTGTTATCGAGATCACGAAAGGCTTGGTTGATAAGACCTTCCGGAAGTTCTTCCTCAACGAAGTTGCGTGGCATGCCGTATGGTGGATCTAGACCCGCCATTGGTTGAGGAAGAGAAGTTCACCGGCTTTGATCTTCGCGGTTTGGCTCCTTGTGACCGGTGCCAGTGCTCAAATCTATAAGAGAAGAATAGAGATGAGATGTGAAAGAGAGAGAATAGAAATAGAGAGTAGTAAATTGCAGAAAATTAAATAAGGAAAGTAAATATTTTTTGGATTTTTCTAAATAAGGAAGTAAATTTCAGAAATTATAAAAAAAAAGAAATAAACTATTTTTGGGTTTTTAATTTTCTGAAAAGTAAATAAGGAAACTAAGAATTAAAAGTACTTTCCTAAAATAAAAACTAATATTCTCCCCGGCAACGGCGCCAAAAAGCTTGTTGAGTATTTTAGATATAATAATTTTATACTCTTTTGCCTTTAATATTTATAAAACCTTCGTACTCAATGAATAGGTTAGTTGCAAGCGCACAACCTATCGATTGTAGTATTTAGGTGTCGATCCGCAGGGAGATAGGGAAATACCAATTTTTAATAAAGAAAACTACTTCTAAAACAAAACAATAAAAGTAAAGTGGGGGGGGTTTTGTTCTAAAATCCTAAGGTTGGGTTCAATACCCGAAAAAGAGGAGTTTCAAACAATAAATGTAAATAAAATAAAGGAAAGAAAGATTGGTTTGATTTCAAGGTTAAGGAGATCTAGGGGTATTCGGTCTACAATTCCTTGCTAATTCTATTTATTCGGTTTGTTTAAGTTCATGTTGGATTTGATGAGGTTTCTAACCTATGTTAGCCTTTGGAACAAATATTAATACAAATACTTTGCGCTTTATAGATTAATGTGCCTCGAATTCTAGGGCTGTCACTAACCTAGAGGGATATTTAATCTCATGCTTCAAAGCATATATCGATATTTGTTCTAAGGTGTCCTAATTAGGATTTGCCTTCGCCTTTCGGTCCTTCACCAAAATCCTAACCTTAATTTCTATAGTTCCGGATTGGATATCAAAGTACGGTCGCTTCTAACCCCAACCCTAAGGTGTGTCTTTATGGTTTCAATTAGTAGTCTCCTCATGACCAATGCCGGAATTTAATAAATTTAAAGCGGAAAAACACGATCAACGCGACTTCAAAACTACTTCAATTCAATAAACCCTAACCAGGTGAACTCAAAGGAACGAGTACTAATGAAATTCATAAAGAATAAATCACAGAAATTAACAATCAAATCCGATAACACAATCATAATAAAAACAAATATCCGAATAATCTAGAATTAAACAAGTTCATGCATTGACCTAAACCCCTAGAAAGAGAACTACTCTCTCTTGGAGAGATCCATAACAAAGATTGGCAAAAACAATAAGAAATAAGATAAAGAAATGATTACACCCTTTCTTAGATCTAAAACCTCGATCTTGCCGACTCCTTGCTTGAATCTTCTTCTTCTCCTTCCTTGAAAAGCCTTCGAGAATTTCTGCAGGATCTCTCTCTCTCAATTTGTGGAAAGATGGATACAATAATGGATCATCAGAGAGATGAAATTCTTCTCCTTTTATAGCCAAAGGCCTTGCCCAATTTAGAGGATAGTAGTGGGGTTAGTGGGTGCACTCCTCAGACTGCTATGGCTATTTTTGGCATTCTAAAACGTGTTCCTTGTTGGCCAAAAATAGAAAACCTCCTGAAAAAGCGAATTTCTGGCTGTCTGCGAGTCCAGTGCGTCCGCACTGGAGTTGAGTGCGGGTGGTCTTGGTCGCACCGACTCCAAATCCCCTTTGGTTCCAAGTTTCCTTTTCTGGATTTTCTGCAAAATTTCCTGAGTGCGTCCGCACTGGATCTTAGTGCGTCCGCACTGGCAAGTTGTTTTCTGTTTTCCAAAGAATCCGAAGATTTCAAAAATAGTCTAAGTACTGAGTGCGTCCGCACTGTCTGTGAGTGCGTCCGCACTGGCCTTGAACTTCTGTTTTTCTGGAAGATTCTGAAAGTCGCAAAAATCGGCTAAGTAGTGAATGCGTCCGCATTGCGCTCGGACTTTTCGTCTGTGAGGTCTGCGCTGCTAGAAAATCGGCTAAGTACCTAGTGCGTCCGCACTGGTGGAGAATGCGTCCGCACTGGGCAGTTTTTCTTCATTTTGCACTGTTTCCTGCATTGAAACATCGAGCGAACGCAGTAACTTGATTCTTAGTGTATTATATTCGCTTTATATCCAAAATACAAGATATTTGGTGTTATTTTATGATAAAAACTAGATCGACGGTGTATATAAAATACACCTATCATGGACCTATTTGGTTATGTCATGTTTGCTGATTCTAGTGGTGATACCATCCCGATGATGTATCTAGAGCTGCTGCGAGACCTTCAGCCGTCGAGCGGCAGGTACAACTTGGGTGGGGCTGTCCTAGCACATCTCTACTCCAACTTGTGCCACGGTTGCAAGGTCAGTATGCTATTTATGTCTTATTTGAATTACCTACCTTGTCATGCACTTGTTGTATTATTTTAATTATTTAACTTGTCACTGACGGCTGGTATTCTTCAAAAATATAGCGAAAAACTAAGCAAATCTACGGGCCAATGCTTCTTCTGCAGCATTGGTCGTGGTCACGGCTACCGGTGGGGGTACCTGAGCCGAACGAGGATCCATGGGGAGAGCCCGAAAATGGAAATCGACGGGCATTCGGCATGAAATGGTACGGACATCACTTGTACAAGGACAACCCTCACGGAAAGACAGCAGGAATCAGGACGGTCCGATCTCAGATTCAGAGTCTGGGTGAGACGCAGGTGCGCTGGACTCCGTACCATGAGCTATACACTGAGGGGAGGCTGCCGCAGATTGTAGCGGATGATCAGGAGATGTGGCTCTACAGGGGACCGCTGGTGTGCTTCTGGATAGTGGAGCACCACTATCCAGATCGGGTGCTCCGTCAGTTTCATTTTCCTCCACTCATCCCCGCAGATCCAGACGTCCCGAGATATGTGATCATGAGGCTACACAGGTAAGTTGTGTTCTTTTTAGCATTTTTGTACTTAACATTAGTTCTTGTCTTTAAATTGCAACTGACATATGAATTACAGGATAACACACGGTAATCACTGGGATAGAGATTGGAGTGAGCATCACTCGGAGTACTACAGCAAGGCGGGCGATATGAGTGCCAACTTATGGCAGATGCCGGAGATTGATACGATGCAGTTCCAGGGAGATCCCCTATTGAGATATCAGGCTTGGTACCTGCGGGTCGGCATGGCTTCGGTGTATATAGAGGGAGATTACGGCGAGTTTCTTCGCTCACAGATATTCGAAGACGATGGTTATACCCCTACTGGCCGGAAAGGTGTTCGCCAGGTAATGCATCTAAAACAACACATTTTTGTGCGTTATGAACATTTTATCATAACCTTTATTTTTTCTAACGTTTTTTTTATAGCTGCTGTTAGCGCTTAAAGGTGCCGCGCGTTCAATCGTTTGTCTTGGAAAACGTGGCTACAGAGCGTTCGGGCACGCGATGTTGAACTTGGTTGCCCCATGCATTGCGAACCACGGCCAGGAGGCAAAGCTGGTCACCATGTTACGAGACGCCGGAGAGAATATTGATTGGCGCGCAGTACAGCCGGACGAGCCTGACGCGCCACCTGTTATGACCAGTGAGATGCCACCGGAGCCATCAGAGCAGCCAGAGTGGGATTATCATCGTTGGGTACTACACATGGCCGGTTGGCACGCCTACCGTGACGAGTACGGTCGTCCAGTTCTTCCCCCGGTGTGTGATTCTTTATTTTATTTATTCTTTTACTGTAAGTAAAGATAGTTAAAATTTACTAAATTTTAACTATCCTTGCAGGGTCCTGCATACATGCCGACACAGCCTGAGCATCATGAGTCTCCAGAGATCCAGTCTGTGCAGGATGACAGGATGAGTTTTAGCCTTGCAGACATTTATGCCGACACAGCCGCCTCCCCGCCACCGCGTCAGCCGTATTTAGAGATGGCTCACGATTGGGAGGCCTCTGGTAGCCGGACTCAGGCTGATTATGAGTCCCAGTTTGTGGCATCCATATTCCATACTCCCACGCCACCGCCAGCTACCGACGGGGCCTCGGATCCATGGGATACAGCACTTACGATGGGCAAGCAGGACAGCCTCGAGGATCATATTACACCAGCTCGCGTCGCGCAGGCAGGACAGCCTCAGTGGGAGGATTGGCATGAGCGCGTGTTCAGTAGAGAGAACAGGGGTAGACCACCTCACCGATTCTCCCCTTCGCAGTACGATGGATAGAGGGTATATTTTATTATGTTTTAGTTTAGTTGTGCTATGTTATGTTTTATTATGGTAGTTTATTTTAGTTTAGTTTGATAGTTTTAGTGTAGTGTAGTTTCGTTATGTTTTATTATGTTCTATTTTTTTAGTGTAGTGTAGTGTAGTTTATTATGTTTCATCTTATTTTTTATTATGTTCTATTATGTTTTATTATGTTCTATTTTTTTAGTGTAGTTTATTTATGTTTCGTTATGTTTCGTACAACAAAAAGAAATAACATCCATTGACGATCATAATAGTATTAAAACATACTATTTCAAACTTAATATAAATAACATCCAGAAATAACATCCAAAATATAAAATACAAACTTAATATCTGCTTCAAACGATCATACAACATACTATTTCGTCTTACCGGTCTTGAACGTACATGGAACAAAATCATCGTCCGAGGTTGACGATGACAGCTCGGTAACAACAGACGACGTGCTAGCCTTAGTCTTAGCCTTAGTCTTAGCCTTACTCTTCGTCTTAGGCGTCTGTACATCATCTGTTTTTTTTCCCAATCCATAGCCGTAGGGGTTTTCTACAAAATCATCATCAGATATGTCATTTCGTTTAAAATCATCAGCAGATCCTTGCACACATTTCCTAGACCAAATTGGACAGTCCTTTCTCTTCCTTCCGCAGCCCCAATTGCATTTCTTGTCCTCGCTCTTTCCTCGATTGTTACTGTCCATCCTCCTCGTCTGCAATTTATTTGGAAAATAATAATAAAAAAAACTGCAACATAATAAAATACATACAAATAAAGGTCATACAAACCTCAAAGGAAGGCCCCTGAGCCAAAGTTCATACAAATAAAGTTCATACAAATAAAGTTCACAAAATAAAGTTAATTCCTACGACTCCTTCTAAAAGGAAGGCCCCTGAGCCAACCAGATCCCCATGATGATGTGCTCCTTCTATCTTGTTGCACTGTTTCGTCTTGCCGGTTAGCTGTACCGGACGGTCCTGCTTGCGCTTCGTTAGCTGTACCAGATGTGCTCGTCCTTCCTAATTGAGATGTGCTCCTTCTAGCTGGTTGCACTCCTTCTTCTCGCTGGTGTGCTGTATCGGATGGCCTTGCGCCAGATGTGCTCCTCCTACCTGCTTGAGTTGTGCTCCTTCTTCGCTGGGTAGTACATGAAGGCCCTTGCATTCCAAAGAACTCCCCTCCTGCCCGTACTTCTCCCATTGCCTCCCTAAACATCATATTTGCATTTTCACGGTCTGCTGTACGGCTTCTGGCTGTGCTTCGCCACTGCCCTTGCGATCCACTCGCCTCTGCCATAACTCGCTCATTCTCTGCTACATTTGCTGCGTTATGAGCCTCTGCAGCCCAAATATGTTAGTTAGTAAGCTATTCAACATTAGAACTAAAAATAATTAGGATTGAATGTGACATACCTCGCCTCTGCCTGTCAGAAGTGGAACGGCGAGGACGGTGCCCCCGTCGCCTACCTTGCATTTCATCCATGGTCATATCTTGACGGATGTGTTTTCTCCTACCACGCCGTAACCAATCTATGTTTGGCTCAATTTTAGGGGTAGTGGTTGTAGGCCAATCTTCAGGATTGCCATAAGGAACAAACAATGCATTCCAAGTACTCAGAAGGTAGTCCACCCTATACCAGTGGGCAACAAATAGGTTGGGTGACCAGTTTCTATGACGACAAACCGCTAACACATGAGCGCACGGAATTCCAGTTAATTGGATACCTCTGCATGTACATTCCACTTTTCTCTCTGGCCCGAATGTCACGATATACTGGAACCTTCTATGAATAATTGACATAGTTCCATCCTGCGTTTGGACCACTGGAACATATTCATTTGGGCCCGTGACTTGGTAATTACCTTCGCCGTGTGAGTATGGGATGACATCCATTTTTGTAGCTTTCTCCCACCGTTTGGCGAGCTTAACATGTACCCGTCTGGAAAAAGGCTGTTCTGCATTGCTTTGCTCCGTCGCTGCCTCTCGTCGTTGAACAAACCACCTATTGCACTTGGCGAATGTCTCCTCTACAAGTGCAGCCACGGGCAACATTCGGCTATCCTTGAAGACAGCGTTGAGGCACTCAGAGCCATTTGTTGTCATGATACCAAATCGGTGCCCTCCATCACATGTCTGGAAATTTTTTTCAAAATTTGACGGCTCCATGACATCATCAGGACGTACTTTGCCCACTCTCCTCAGAAAAGCATTGCACGTCGGGTTTTGCTGGAATAGAACAAAGCAAAATTAGACAAAATGCATCTAAAAGAAACAAAAATGATATAAATTAGACAATATTAGACATACCGAGCAAAAATCTTCGAACATCTCTTTCAGCCTTCTTGGCTTCTTCTTCCTGGCTCCTTGTTTGAACCTAGTTCCGTACCATTTGTCCTTCCCACACGCCTGGACCAGGTTATTTGCAACATGTTGGATACAATACCTGTGCACAAAATTATCCCTATCCCATCCGTATTCAATTTCAATGCAGCTTTGATACCCTTGTGTTGGTCCGATATAACACATACGAATCTATTAACACCAATCACATTAATCCTAAGCCATTGTAAGAAAAAACCCCAGTTCTCTTCATTCTCCGTATGTACAATTGCAAATGCTAGAGGCAGCAATTGGTTATCGGCATCATAGGCGCAAGCCATCAAAAGTCTGCCCTCATACCGCCCAGAAAGGAAGGCTGCATCTATACTGATCACCGGTCTTAAGTAATCAAATGCGGTAATGCATGGTCCGTAAGCCCATGCCACGGCCCTGAATGTCTGCACACCTTCTTTGACCAGTCCTGTATTTTTATCGATGCTCGGACTTGTCAGAAATTGGTATTTTGAGCCGGGATTCGTGTAACATATCCCGATAAGCAATAGTTTCATAAAATTGTACGACTCTTCCCAACTCCCAAATTGCCGGGCTACTGCAATCTCACGACCTCTCCAAAGTTTGTTGTATTTCGGGGTTATACTGCCAAACCTAACCCTCACGCAGTGTGCCACACTCCGGATGCTCATAGTGGGGTATTCCTTAATGCTGCTCTCGATGATATCTGCGATAATTTATGCCGTGAGTTGTGCATGGTCCGACCTGGTGTACTCAGATTCGCATGTGTGAGGCGTGTCTTGCTCAGTTATCATCCATGTATCTCCGGCATTTGTTGCTCTTGTCTTCAGTTTGAAACGACAACCCGGAGTGCTACATCTAATTTCTAGCCGGGATGTGTCACTTCTCCTCGTATATGTCTCC
The DNA here is from genome assembly GCA_028015225.1 of Carex myosuroides. Taxonomy (NCBI): domain Eukaryota; kingdom Viridiplantae; phylum Streptophyta; class Magnoliopsida; order Poales; family Cyperaceae; genus Carex; species Carex myosuroides. The sequence goes on along the minus strand of CM051485.1, from coordinate 6,664,298 downwards.
TTGTTCTTGTCAACATGGTACTCTCTGATCTTTTTCGTCAGTTGCTTTTTACTTACGAAGTATTGGCCTTTTGCGAGCTCACTCCTGTACTCAACCCGACGACCATAGTAAGAAACATCTGCTTCTCGGAAAGCAGATGTGTCATTGAAGTTTACAAAAGGGTGAGTCTCAGAACGGCCACCTAACGGCATATTCTCTCTATTCTGCCTCACAGTGGGCTGTGGGTATTCTTCTTCTTCATCTTCTTCATCTCCTTCATCATTAATGTCACAGTCTCCTTCCCCCAATTCATCCCCAGTTTGCAGATTCTCCTCCGGTACCTCGTTTATAAATTCAAATTCCGACTCGTTTGGATCTTCCTGTACTGGTGGCGGTCTGGGGTGAGGATTTGGTTCAGGCCCAGGTGAGGATGAAGGACCTGCATACATGGATATAGGTGGGATAAAAGGTGGAGATTGTACTCGTTGTGGGACAAAAGGTGGAGATTGGGGTGAATTATTGTATATTTGTGGTTCCGGTTCTGGTCCAGGCATTACGATAAAAGGAGTGTGTGGTTCATTATCTTCTTGATAATGTTGGGCAGCCGAATTTTGGCCTGAACTTCCGGCCCCTGACTCTTCGCGAATTCTGCGTGCAAAAACTTCCAATAATGATTCGCCAGACCTCAAAACCTGCGCTATTAGACCTCTCAATGCCCCGTTATCTCCCAATGTGATTTTGACATACTTTCCTGCGTGGACCATTCGGGCCTGAATTTGTAATTGGCAACGATTCCTATTGTAGCCGCTCGCTTCATAAATAAGCGATTGTAACTGCTCAAATGAGAAATTTTTATCAACCCAATACGTATTTGCTGCAGGTTTGGAGTAACGTACTCCATACTGGTCAGTTATGAACTTTCCTCCAAAATGTATTGAAATTGCAATAGACATGGCCAATAAACTACATTCATAAATGACAAATATTTGGTCAGTTTACTGATTTCAACTGTGAATAGTCGTATATGAACATTAGTGAACAGTAAATACGTATGTGAACAGTAGTGAACAGTAGTGTACAGTAGTGAATAGTAAATACGTATGTGAACAGTAAATACGTATGTGAACAGTAAATACGTATGTGAACAGTAAATACGTATGTGAACAGTAGTGTACAGTATTGTACAGTAAATACGTATGTGAACAGTAGTGTACAGTATTGTACAGTAAATACGTATGTGAACAGTAGTGTACAGTAAATACGTATGTGAACAGTAAATACGTATGTGAACAGTAGTGTACAGTAAATACGTATGTGAACAGTAGTGTACAGTAAATACGTATGTGAACAGTAGTGTACAGTAAATACGTATGTGAACAGTAGTGTACAGTAAATACGTATGTGAACAGTAGTGTACAGTAAATACGTATGTAAAAAAAATTACCTGACTTGACAGACAGAACCGTCTCCTCCTCTTCCTTCAGAGCTCCCCTCCCCTCCCTTTCTCCCTTCCTCCCTCCTCTTCCTTCAGAGCTCGGAGCTTCCTCCCTCTTTTTTTTCTCTCTCTCTTCTACGCAGCTCTCCCCCCGTAGTTATAAGTTTTCAAAAAAAAAAAAGAGATTCAGACCGCTAGGAATCCTAGCGGTCTGAAATTTTAATTCGAACCGCTGATAATCCTAGCGGTTTGGATAGAAATAAAAATCTTTTAAAAACCTGGTTATTTATATTAAAATATATTTTTTTTTGGGTAAAAATAAAAATCACGGCTTCAGAGAATCACTTTCTATTAAAATCCGAATAAATCAAATAAAAATTCAGTTCATTATTAGAGTGAAGTAATGCTTCCGAATTTTTTTCAGTTAACATTTTAAACAATAAAATCTTCCGACTTTGACATTACTATTTGAAAATTTTCATTATTATCCACTATGACTATGCAGATAATAATTGCGCATCTCCGGAATGTCACGCAACTATTATCTGCGTAAATATCATTTGGTTTGCAATTAATACCTGCAATTAACACCGAAATTTTTATTTATAACATGTAAAAAAAAATAAACCAAATAACCATCGTTTGGTGGGATTTTGAATTCTAGCACGGCCGCATCGGTATTCTGCGGACCCATTTTTTTTTTTTGTTTTACCGAGGCATAGGCCACACAGCTGCATATCTTAAAGTTTTGGTTTTTTTAATATTTATTGGTTTATAGGGATGCGTGCCAATGTTTGAAAACGGAATGAAAGTCAAAGTTAAAAACGGGATGAAAAAAAATGGGTCCACAGAATGGTTCTGCCGACCTATTTAAGGGTCCGCATCGGCATTCTGCGGTCCCGCTGAAATGGGTCCGCAGAATGCCGATGCGGTCGTGTTAGAATTCAAAATTCCACCAAACGATAGTTATTTGGTTTTCTTTTTTTTTTAAATGTTAGAAATAAAAATTTCGGCAATTAACACCATTTGGTTGCACTTATAGTAGTTGTGTGCCGCCTCCTGGAGATGCACAACTACTGTCTGCCTAGTGGTTAAAATTCGGAAAATGCTTCCGGTATTCATAAAAAAATTGAAAACACTAAATGTATTGGAAAAAAATATAATGCATTTTTTTTGTTAATGTGAGCAGTGGCGGAGCCATCATGTACAGGGGTAGGCAATTAAAATCAGGTATGAAGTAGTATAAATATGTTGGTCTGTCTACTCTTGAAAATTAAATTGCCTACCTCTGTCCTTTGACAATTCAATGCTACAATCCAATCAATTCAATCGAATGAATTAAATTGTAAATTGCGACTGATAATTGACTAAAATTGTTGAGTGTTAATGTTTTTCTTTATTTCTGTTTAAATACGATTTAGAATTTGGTGAGATTAATTAAAATGATTCAAATATATAAGTTAATTTTGTCCACTTATCCGGTAATCTGGTAATCTGAAACCATTTGCTCACCTCTGATTCAAATTCTGACTACGCCACTGAATATGAGTGCAATAAAATAAATCAAAATAAGATAAAATAAAACGAAAAAAGTCATCCATGCATGACAGTGGAGACCAGTGACACAACGTTGGTCGGTCAAACTAGAACATTTAATTATTCGATCTCTCCGAGTCAAAATTCCCATTGACAATTTTACTTTAAAAGAAAATTTGAAAATAAAAACAATCAGAAAAGGGGGAAAACCTCAACGCGGTGAAAGGGGTCGGTCATGGGACAGAAGGCAAAATGCAATTATATTTGTTTAAATCCGATTGGTTAATTGGTGCATGTGCATTTTGTTCAGTGAGTGATACATTAGTTAGCAGTTTCAGATGTAACCTTTTGCCTATAGTGGAAACATTGTCTGGCAAAATCATGTAAATCTAGACAAAGTGGTGCAACTCATTCCCACCAACTCAGGTTTTGGACCATTCACCTCTCTTTTACTATTCACTACCACTAATCACTGTGTATCTATATCTATCTATCTATCCCTGTTCATGCAATCAACCAGACGGAACTAGAAAATTATAACTAGAAAATTAAATTATAAGGCTGAAAAATTAAATGTAGTATAGAATTTCATTTTACAAGAAAGGCCGAAAGGTATTAATGCATATTAATTTTTCAAAATTTAATGAATACAATTACAAACTTTAAATTGAGAGTTAATCTTTGATCTAGTGGTAAAGACAATCAGAGGCGGATCTAAGACATAAGTAAAGGTGGCTAAGTTATCCCTATGGTTTCAAAATTTTAATTATGCATATAGAAAATTAATTGAATTTTATCTTTTTTAAATTTTTTATATAGTCCAGCAACCCTCAATAAATAATAAATGTTTAGTTGTAATCTAGTGATTAAAGCTTTATTTTGTAGGTGAGAGTTCTTGGGTTCAATCCCACTCACCACAATTGTGTATTTTAATTTTCAGCCACCCTTATTAAAATTTTATAGTTTCGCTCCTTGCAGACAATACTCACTGTGTGGAAGGTTGCATGTTCAAAATCTGAAAGAAACATTTTTTTTGTGTGGATATTAAATATTTAGATGACTTGACCTTCAACCTTTACTCAAAAAAAATTACAAACTTTAAATTTGTGGGAAAACTAAGCATCCTTTCTCAACACTAGGGCCCGATCAACCTTGATCTATTTTATTGCTAATTAAGTTTATATTGTAGTAAAGTTACAAAAATTGTATATATCCTCTAGCACTATAGTTTTTATTCTTGCAAATTACTAATCATAAGAAATAATTATAAAGGCCAAACCCATTTTTTTAGCCTTAATGTTATCAATCACCAGCTCCCTGAGAGATGAATAAACACTAAGATTTAATTGTTTTTTTTTCTTTTCACATTAATCAGATTCAACACATATATAAAACTAAAATTTCCTCACTGGCGGATTTGAAAAAAGAAAATTAACAAAAATCAAGGGTTATTCAAACTGTGAGCATATTGAGGTTTTCTATTTGGCTGATTTACTATTTACTTTGAAAAAGTTATAGTTTAATATTCACTTTGAACATATTAATGTTTTTTGGTAGTTCTACCGGCATATAATAAATAAAAATTGAAAAAAAAAAAAAATCCTACGGTGAATTCAGGAGAATATAGGAACTTATTTGTAAAAGCACTCTGAAGACAAAAATATATTTACATAGATTGCCCCTAGTTGACTCGTTCAGCTTTTTTTTTTTTTTAAATTTTATCTTTTCACGTTTTAGCTTTCTGTTGCTGCCTTGCTGGCATGCTATAAACTTTGTCCTGTACCAAACAATGGTTTGGATGTGATATTGTGATGTAGTATCAGATCGGTGCCAATAATTACTGGTAACAGAAAGTATCGTTGGTTGTGTTATTTGATGAGGCCGATAATGGCCAATTAATTTTTGTATTTTTTAACATTAAATGAGAGTCAAAATTATTCAAATATCTTTCAGACTTTTGAAATAGAAAAGTGTTAATTTAAATATTAAATTTCGATCTTATAATTTATTATATATAGGGCATAATATCTTAATCATTAAAATAGAGGTAATTATTATTATTAGTTTAGTATGACTGGAACTTTTTTTTTGACAATTGTACACCGGTACATGTACTGTGCGGTAGTGTCTTTGTAAGGCTAAGAACACCATAGTGCGAATGTAATAAGCAGTATCAATTTTAATGAAACAGCGAGCAAGAAGTTAATTTAAAAATAAAAAATAAAAATCTACGGACAAAAAAACTCTGATAATTAGGATATATTCTTAAAAAATTTAGAAGAAGAAAAGATAATGAAATGATAGGAGAACAGTATGCGAAAATAGATTTGAAATCTACATTCTAAATTTGGAAGGGACAAAATGGTCCTTTTGAGAAAATAGAGTTAAAATCTTTCCCTCACTCTCATCTTATTAAAGTTTTAAACCCATTTTAAAATGACATTTTAATTTTCTTATCCTTCCCTCCTCTAAACTCATTTTAAAATGTGTGATAGTCATGATAAAGTCAAACTTTCAAATTATGGGGTCCAACATAGATATGAGATTCAATCATATAAATTTTTTCTACATAGAATGAGGCTCAATTTTACATAACCATAATAGTTTAATCTAAATTGTATAAAAAATCATACATAAATATAAAAAATTTAGGATCACTTGACCCTCATCACTTCTACTTAAATCCGCCTACTTAGCTAGATGTCCAAAACAGTTCACGCTGAAAAAAATCCTCATAATTCTTACTTTGTAGCGTTGATTTTTTATTAATAACCAATACCGAAGACTATGTACTAAAATATCTGTCATTATCAGTATTTATTCTTTATAAGAATCAACATTGATGATGTACTCTATACTAGCATAGTGTCGATGATCATATATGATATATTCTTACATCATTCCGAAAGAAGAAAAATTAAGCTATCCCTTTAAAATGAATAAACGTGTTGTCCCATTAAATGTTACCTAATATCATCAACATATCCAGTTGTTGTTGTCTCATGAAATGTTACCTAATGTTATCAACATATGCAGTGCATTTGAGGAAAATTACTCATGCTCAATTCATGGAACACAGTTACAAGATGTGATATATATGATAGATGCACATGAACCATCCAAATCTTTCTTTCATTTACAGCTGTTTCTCCTAATACACTGACCGCCCGCTCAACGGGACGGTGACACCGCGTGTATAATTTCTGGCAACATTCAATGCAAACATTTTTAGTCTCTATCAATAACAAAAAAAATATATGAAAATCCAAGTAAATAAGATAAACTAAAAAAGAGAGCACACTTCACTCTTCCACTGGCTAAGCTATCTGGCACAAAATTAATTCCTTTGCCTTTGCCTTTTGTCGCTGAGTAGGTATACAATCATTGTTATCTTTAACACAACCCCCTTTTTTCTCTCAAAAACTGTACCTGAAAAAAGTGGTTTGGTAGACCCTTTTAGTATATGCTAGTTTCTTTTCCGATAAGGTGACAATTGACAAACAAAATTGCAATATATCCTCTGATTGCGAGTGCCAATTAGTGTACAGTTGTCTTATAATGTGACAAATTATAAGCTTTGTGCTTTGTATTCCACATTTTTTAATTAGCGTACGGTTGAAAGTTGAAACGACGTGTCATATTTCTTTCTTGAATTACCAGTTTTTTTTTTTTTTTTTGAATTACCATGGATTTGACGGTTGATTATATATTCTAATATTCCAACAAATTAAAGGATAGTTTTATTATACATTCATCTTTGATGTTATATTTATTTAATATTTTTTTAAGTCATTGTCCGAACTAAAACAATTAGATTTATAAAATATTTTTTATTATTTAAATAAGACACATATATATCAGATTTCAGCTAATTCAGTAATCATTTTTAAGAGTTAAATTTCAGTTGTTCTTTAATGCATGACCGAATAAATTATAGGGTAATTATATCTTACCTCATATATCCATCTTCCATTTCATTCTCCAACTAACTAACTACCTTTTCTAACTATAATTCAAAATTCTAACTACCTAATGGCCCTACAAATTAATTACTCAATTTTCTCCATTTATTTTTTTCCTCTTTCTCCCTCCCTCTCCCACCTCTCCCACTTCTCCCTCTTCACCTCTGCCTCCACCTCCGTCCGCCTCTCCCACCTCTCCCTCTGTGCCTCCGCCCGCCTCTCCCACCTCTCCCTCTCGGCCTCCTTCTCCCACCTCCACCTCCATCTCTCACCTCCGCCTCCTCTCTCTCCCACCTCCGCCTCCGCCGGAGTAGATCCATCACTGTCGACCGCCGGGTCAGATCCGTCTCCGCCGGGTCAGATCCGAGTTATTTGCAAAGAACAAAGCTTCATTAATGGTGAATTAGAACAGTGCGTACTAAGTACATATGGATGAATACTTAATGTTTTAGAGATGAATATTTCAACGTTTATGGATGAATACTTAATATCTTAGGCATAAATACTTTAACTTATATGTATGAATACTTGATATCTTATGGATGAATACTTTTTATTTGTTTGGTATGCACATATGTTTGTAATACTCTTGGTACATTAACTATTTACACTTACACGATGAGGATGAATACTTGCTTAATGCGGGATGAATACTTGTATGACGAGGTGTGAATACTTGTGCAACGGACAACTCAAAAGTATGTCATCATGGATCTCATTTGAAAGAGAAAATTGTGTAGAAGACATTCGTGGTTTTAGATTTGCAAAATTCCTCACAGATCGTCAGAAATATTGGTTAGATTGAACGGAGAAAAAAAAACTCATCTCTAAAAACGTGTAATACTCTTGGTACATTAACTATTTACACTTACACGATGAGGATGAATACTTGCTTAATGCGGGATGAATACTTGCATGACGAGGTGCGAATACTTGTGCAACGGACAACTCGAAAGTATGTCATCATGGATCTCATTTGAAAGAGAAAATTGTGTAGAAGACATTCGTGGTTTGAGATTTGCAAAATTCCTCACAGATCGTCAGAAATATTGGTTAGATTGAACGGAGAAAAAAAAACTCATCTCTAAAAACGTGTAAAAGATGAGTGATTGATGTGTCCAAATATGCTTCTATTGCAAAGATGAATACATTTATATACATGGATGAATGCTAGTTGTGTTACAGACGAATACTTTTTTTTCAAATTTCTAAAATGAGCTGAAGGTAGTTAGAAGTCCCCCACTTAATTAATGCGTTGACGGTTATGCGGTCCCCCACTTAATTAATGCTCTGACAGTTGTGCGGTCCCCCACACATGTTGTTTGTCCCCTACTTTCTTGTTGTAATATATCCAAATATGTTTCTATTGCAAATGTGAATACATTCATATAGATGGATGAATACTAGTTGTGCTACATATGAATACTTCTGCAAATTCCTAAAATACACTGACAGTTATAAATTCTAACTAACTAACTACCTTAATTAATGCAACTAACGGGGGATGAAACGGGGGATTGTTCACGGGGGAGAGCTAGACGGACCCTAAATTATAAATTGGGATGTATAATAATTGAGGATAAATGGTTCTTTAATCCATGATTTCAATTTATATACTTTGACAATTTCAATAAGGATAAATGCAAAAAAAGAAATATGATGCACCGTAAATAAATCAAACAATTATGGTTACATTAGGATAAGTCATAAGCACCTTAGTATTAATTAGTGCTGCAAATTATATATTTAATTAACAGAGTTAAAAAATTAAATGAAAAGTTTCTCGAATATATCTTATACTAACTTTTAATTTGTTCAAAAACTTAATTAACATGCTGTAGTGTATAGGACCATTTTTGTACTGATTTTATAAACACCTGCCAATTGTGATATTAGCAATTATCCACAAACCAAGTAGATCGTCATAAATGATGAAATGCCACTGAGGCTAAAGCATGGCCCTTTTGTGTAGCTTATTGGGGCACTTACAGAGGCTAAAGCATGACTGTCTGTGTCTGCTTCTGAAAAAGTGGGGCCCAACACATCCACTTTTGTGGGACCTCACTTCGCCTGATACGTGGGATACATTTGGACCAGTAATATTTTCTCTGTCTTTTTTTTTTAAGCATTATTAAGCCTTTGAACAATTCATCAATTAGCATAAACAGTTACACTAGTGGAAAAGTTAAAATTGTTGAGATTCAAATTCAAATCATTAATTAACATAAACAGCTACAGTGGAAAACTTAAAATTAAGGGAACTATTAAAATATCGATTTTATAATACAGGATTTGAACCTTTGGTGAATACAGAAAAATTAGCATGACATAGAAATTGTAAATATTTGCACAACCAATGTGATTTCGAATTCACGTGTGAGGCTCGATTATTTATAAAAAAAATTAAACTTGAAGTTTGTTTTATAAGTAGTTGCATGAAATAGTAATTAAAAATATTTGCACAAAATATGCATTAAAAACGAAAATGACTTTTTTTTTTCTAAAAAAAACTACAATGATTTTTTAAAGTTTTTTTATTATTAAGAGGCCACGGTACACACCATTAGTTTTTTTAATGCTATTTTCAAGAATTGAATTTGTGTCTCTCTAAAAGAGACGAGGATTCGTGCTACAACACTAAGGCTCTGTTCGACCATGCCTTGGGAACTGGAACGGAAATAGGCTCCGGTCCAATTTGAATTGAAACAGTACGCGTGGGGTTTTTTTCACGAAGTCAAAGTGAATTTTTTTTCCCCACGCACACAGTAAAGCGCCGATTAGAACCTAAGTCTACAGTTTAATTATTTTTTTAAATTAACATCCGTAATTAATTTTGAATAATTTTAAAAGATTTTGATAATTCGATATGAACATAAAACATTTGCACATACTTTAAGATCCTGCTGGTATGGTTACGCGTGTCTACCTAAGCTGGAATCTGTTTCCCTCGTGTGCTTGATGGTACACTTAGGGCCTGTTCGGCTGCATTAGGGGAAAGGGAATGGGAACAGGAATGAAAAATTTTTGAACTGGATTTTACTGTTCACGTGGGAAAAAAAAAATTCAGTCTGAGTGAATTTTTTTTCCCACGTGAATAGTAATTTCGTTACTGCAGCCGAACATGCCCTTAGGGTCTTCGTTTGTGACCGGATTATACGGGATGAAATTTAATGGGATGGAACTCACTTTTAAAAAAATGAGAACCCATGAAATCCGGATATAGACAGAATTGATTATGAGAATATACTAAAATGAGTGTTCGGTTGTATTATACAATTAGTTGTGAGAAATCTTAATTTATTTTAAAAATATGTATATCTACTAAATTATATACCTCTAAAATTTGATCCAAAAAACAAATTAAATTAAGATATACATATTTTTAGAGGTATATAATTTAATAAAAAAAATATGGAACAATAATTTTAAAAATCAAGATATACAAGAAAACAAAGTAAATCAAGATATACATATTTTTAGACGTATATAATTTAATAAAAAATACTTTGTTTTCTGTATCAAAATTTTAGAGGTATATAATTTAGTAGATATACATATTTTTTTAATAATTTAATTTCTCAGAAAAATAAAAAAAATTTAAAGTTAAAACTATAGATGTATAAATCAATTAGATATATTTGTAAAATTTGGATAAATTTTAATTTTTATCCATCAAAAAATCGTTTAATTTGAACCTTTTAAAACTTTAAATTATATAATGAAAGACTAATGATATTCAATTGACTAAAAATTAATAAGCTTTCTTATTTAAATGTGTTGTTAAAAAAATCATATGTCCGTCAGTGCCAAGGACAAAAATTGAAAAGATGTCATCTATTTTTCTTGTCGTTATTTGTTCTAGTTATCTAGAGTAACATGCGCCACAAGAAATTGAAAAAAAATATATATATGTCCGAACGGTTGTAGGACTGCAAAAAAAATTGGTAGTTCGTAATTCGATTCGAGTTTGATTCGAAAAAGTTCGTAAAAAATTTGATTCGAAATTAAGTTCGTTCGAAATTAATTCAAACCAAACTTAGTTTGAAATTAATTCAAACCAAACTCAAACTGGACCTAGTTCGTTCGAAATAGGTTTGCAAACCAAACTTAGTTCGAAATTAACTCAAACGTGAACTGTTAATTTCTGCTGATAATGAACTTTAATATTTTATTTAGGATAATATTTGAGTTTGTAATAATTCTAAGACTTTGGTTATTGTTGTGTACTTCTATTGATATTTAAATTGTACTTTGAATACTTTAGATATTTGAAAACTTTGGTGATGTTGCTCATGTTGGCTATTTGGAGAACTTTAGATACTGTGATTGTACTGAACTTTGATTGATGTACTAAACTTTGGTGTTTGATATAAATTTTGGTATTTGTTGATAGAAACTTTGGTGTACTGTGTAATTAGAATTCATAATGCCTGAGTTTTTATTGAAGTGTTGTAATTTCGAACTATGGCTCAGCCATAAGTCATAACTCGTAAGTCGTAACAAAATTCATAAAAGTTTGAAATTGAGTTTGTAAAAAAATTGATTCGAAATTGAATTCGTTCGAAATTAATTCAAACCAAAATTAGTTCGAAATTAATTCAAACCAAACTCAAACTGGAGATAAGTTCGCGGTTCGTTTGCAGCCCTAATCGGTTGTACCATCGGAACCATGTAATGCCAGCTTAGCAGATATTAAAATGTGTATTCTATCTATGAGACTATAAATACACATTTAATATTCATAAAGAGACTGAAATATTTAAAAACATAAGAAAAAAAATCAACTAAATTCTTGTGATAAAAAATAATTAAAATTCAATATACTTGATTAAACTTTTTGAAATTACGAGAGTAACTAAGAACATGTTGTCTTTGTTGAAGATTCGCCAGCGCTTGTAAGTCAATGAAACTCATGTGAAAGCCATATCATGCTTGTGGTAATTGACATTGGCCTCGTAGTGAGGCTGCGACTATATATATATATACTCATATGCTTATAAGTTTTTGTTGCGTTTTGAATATCCAAATAGTCAATCTAAAGTGCTCAACATGTTCTCCATATTAATAAGTGTTTGGAAACAAAATTTTACATTTTTTGAGATTTTTTTACTATTTTTATAGAATTTTTCAAAACAGTAGTTTAATATGGTAAAAAAAATAATAAAAAAAAAATCTGAAAAATGCTATTTTGAAAAATTCTAAACAAATAGTAATAAAATTCCAAAAAATGTAAAATTTCGTTTCCAAACACATATTAATATGGAAAACATGTTGAGAGCTTCAGATCGACCATTTAGACATTAAAAACACAAAAATGACTTATAAACATATGCTCTCATATGCTTATGTAAGTAGAGTAGCCATTCACTAACTATATATATAGAGAGATAGGCTATGGTGAGTTGCGAACTAAAACGTCGTTTTACTTCACGCCATATTTTCATTTTGAAAATCCAAACACCCGATCCGAACTGTTCAACTTTTTCTAAATATTGAAATGTGCTTGGAGACTAAATTTTACATTTTTTTGAATTTTTTTACTATTTATTAAGCCACATTGAAATCGCTGATCCACTGTGAACAGTAAAAAACAGTAAAATTTTCTGGACCACCAGATCAGTGATTTTCAAATTGGCTTAATAAATAGTAAAAAAATTCCAAAAAATGTCAAATTTAGTCTCCAAGCACATTTCAATATTTAGAACATGTTGAGCGGTTCGGATCGGATGTTTGAATTTTCAAAATGAAAATATGAGCATGAAGTAAAAATGACATCTTACTTCACAACTCACCATAGCCCAGCTCTATATATATATAGAGTATGGCTAATTTGCTGCTGGCAGCATTTCGGCCAGCTGCTGCCGGGGCTATATTTAGCCATACGATGCTCAAACAATAAATCCAAACCGTTAGATGTGATCTCTATATTAAAATCTACTTGGAGACCAAATTTTACGTTTTTTGGAATTTTTTTACTATTTATTAAGCCACTTTGAAAATTCCAGATCATATGGTCCAAACTGTTTTTACTGTTCACCCTGATCAGCAATTTTCAAAGTGGCTTAATAAATAGTAAAAAAATTCCAAAAAACGTAAAATTTGGTCTCCAAGTAGATTTTAATATAGAGATCACATCTAACAGTTTGGATTTGTTGTTTGAACATCATATGGCTAAATATAACCCCGGCAGCAGCAACTTAGCCATACTATATATATATATATATATATGAGTTGGGCTCTGGTGAGTTGTGAAGTAAGATGTCATTTTTACTTCACGCTCATATTTTCATTTTGAAAATCCAAACAACCGATCTGAACCGTTCAACATGTTCTCTATATTGAAATGTGCTTGGAGACCAAATTTTACATTTTTTGGAATTTTTTTACTATTTATTAAGCCACTTTGAAAATTGCTGATCCGGTGGTCCAGAAAATTTTACTGTTTTTACTGTTCACAGTGGATCAGCGATTTCAATGTGGCTTAATAAATAGTAAAAAAATTCCAAAAAATGTAAAATTTAGTCTCCAAGCACATTTCAATATTTAGAAAAAGTTGAACGGTTCGGATCGGTTGTTTGGATTTTCAAAATGAAAATATGGCGTGAAGTAAAACGACGTTTTACTTCACAACTCACCATAGCCTATCTCTCTCTCTCTATATATATATATATATATATATATATATATATATATATATATATAGGACAGTGCTACGGTGCTACGACTATATAAGGGCCCTCCGTGCTACGGCTCACTTTTTGAGTTTTCAAAATTCTAACGGTCGATCCAAACCGTTCAAGATGATCTCCATATGAATATGTACTTGCAAACCAAATTTTACATTTTTTAGAATTTTTTTACTATTTATTAAGCTACTTTGAAAAAACACTAATTTGTACACAACAGTAAACTTTTCTGGACCATTGGATCAGCGATTTTCAAAGTGGCTTAATAAATAGTAAAAAAATTCTAAAAAATGTAAAATTTGGTTTGCAAGTACATATTCATATGGAGATCATGTTGAACGGTTCGGATTGACCGTTAGGATTTTGAAAACTCAAAAAGTGAGCCGTAGCACAGAGGGGCCCTTATATACGCGTAGCATATTAGCCAGATTCTATATATATATATATATATATATATATATATATATATATATATATATAGAGTATGGCTAAATTGCTGCCGGCAGCATTCTGGACAGCTGCTGCCGGGGGCATTTCGATCATTTCCAGTGTTCAAACAACAAATCAGAACCGTTCAACGTGTTCTAAATATTAAAATCTACTTGGAGACCAAATTTTACATTTTTTGGAATTTTTTTACTATTTATTAAGCCACTTTGAAAATTCCAGATCACATGGTCCAGAATTTTGTTGCACTGTTCACCCGGATCAGCCAATTTCAAAGTGGCCTAATAAATAGCTAAAAAATTCCAAAAAATGTAAAATTTGGTCTCCAAGTAGATTTTAATATAGATTGAATATATGTATAAAAAAATTTGTTGTTTGAATACCGGAAATGACCGAAATGCCCCCGGCAGCAGCTGTCCAGAATGCTGCCGGCAGCAATTTAGCCATACTCTATATATATATATATATATATATATATATATATATATATATATATATATATGAGGAGGGATCCACTTACAACATCTTACAATAATTATGTTTTGTAATTTTCAAAGTCCAAACAATTGATCCAAACCATTCAACAGGATATCTATATTAAAATGTGCTTGGAGATCAAAAAAAAAAATTCTAAATTTTTTTACAATATATTAAGTATTTTACAAAACTGTTGTTTTTTAGTAGTTCAGAATTGTATAAAAACATCACTTTTGTAAAATACTTAATAAATAATACAAAAATTAAAACAAATGTAAAATTTGATCTCCAAGCACATTTTAATATAGAGATCATGTTGAACGGTTTGGATCGATTGTTTGGATTTTGAAAATTGCAAAACCAAATTAGTATAAGATGTTGTAACTTACAAATGTTGTAAGTGAATCCCTTCTCTCTATATATATAGTGCATACTGTTCTGTGCTATATTTTTAAAGTTTAAAAAGTCATTATAAACCGTTCAACATAACTTCCTCATAAAAATATACTTTTAGATCAATTTTTTTCATTTTTTAGAATTTGTTCACTATTTTATAAATAGATAGAAAATCAGTTGATCTAAAAAATTCTAAACCATTAATTCAAAAATAGTGATTTTCTATCAATTTAAAAAAAATTCAAAAAATTTAAAAAAATTTAAAAATTTTAAAAATTTTAAAAATTTAAAAAAATTTAAAAATTTTAAAAAATTAAAAAATTTTAAAAATTAAAAAAAAAGAAAATTTTGGTCTGTAAGCTTATTTTCATACGAAATCATACTGAACAGTTCGAATTAATTGTTTGTACTTAGAACATTAATATATTTATCTATAGTACGGACCAATCCGCACTATAGTAGTACCATAACTTTCTCTAATTTTAACTAAGGATTTCATAAGTATTCAAGACTGAAACTGAATATCCGCACTAATAGAATGACGTCACATTGTAGGATTCTTTTATAAGAAATCGGTGGTTTATCCACTTTTATTGGAAAAAGAAAATTATTAAAGACGTCATGCCGGGTCAGCCATGGCGGAGAATAATAGACCATTGACTAGTCATTCATAAATTTGTCAAAAATGTTAGTCTTCATGCATTTTTATAAATTTGTCAAAAAAGTCGAGTCTTCATGTGTTAAACTTGTCTATAAAGTTAGTCTACAAGTCCACTAATATTGGAATCCGATTTTTCTACAAACATTCAACCAGTAAGTTCCTGCGCTCACCCAATTTGAAGTTTGTTCATCTTAATTTTATTTCTATAAACACTTCTATTGTAATGTAAATTAGAATAGAAATATCGGCTGGATATTTATTTTCAAATTTGGAAGATTATTTTTTTTACTTGGTGCTTTTATTTTTCTTCCGTGCTTGACTGCAATATGTTTTTAAGTTGGATTTTTAATATCATTTTAAAAAGTTGGATATGTATTTATTCTTTGTTTATTAAGCAATTGATCTCATATGTAGTGATTTATGATATATTATGATTGTTGATTATGATCGAACTAAATGTATACTAATGTTTTAGAATGTGATGTTTTTTAGATCTACATGATAAAGATAGTTAATAATTGGCCTGAAATTTTTTAACATAAAGATAAAATTAAGTCTTTCAACTTTAACACCTGTTTGGATGGAGAGTAGAGGAAGTGATGGAATGAAAAGAAAAGAAAATTTTCTCTCGAATCGTGTTTGGTTAACAAAATTATGTCGGAGGTGAAGAATATATGAGAAAAAATATTTAACACTGCATACTTGTAATTAATATAATTAATTTCTCTCCCGATTAGAGGTGTAACAGATGAAAAAAAAATGTTGCAAATATTTTTAAAAAAATGACACAAATACCCAACCCTACATCTTACCTATATAATTCTCATCAAAGTTTCTTTGTCACAAACCTACAGCAGTCACCGAATTTCTCATTAACTTTCTAAATTTTAATTAACCAAACAAGAAATAAAACAAGAAAGAAAATTAAATTTATTTTTTCTCATTAATCATCCAAACAATATTAATCTTCCTTTCTATTCCATTATGTTCCCTTCTATTCTTCACCTTCCCTCCCTTCCCATACTCTCCATCCAAACAAAGCGTAAACATTTGTAAACAATCTCTACTCAGAATTTTCAACCTATGATAATTGCCTCAAACTTTTTGAATTTTAAATAAAATCAGTTTTTTAGTGGATGTGACCACCACTCTCTTTTTTGAATATTGAACATTATTAAAATGTTGAAGTATATTGTGGTTCTTACCTTTTTTTTAGTGAAGTAGAGTTTAAGTTTTTTTTTTCATAAATCTAAAATAATGTTTTAGATTTTATTTTTATACTCTGTTTTGTTTAGATTTTTAAGAGATAGCAACATCTGAAAGGCCGGATCATAAGTTAAGTCAGGATCATTAGTTAAGTCAGAGAATGCTTAGTTATTCCTATAATTTTAATAGTTTTAATCATATGCAATGAAATTTAATTAATTTATTTTTTAAAAGTTTTTATATAGTTCAGCCTCCCCATAAATTGTTAAATATGTATTTGATTAAAATTTTATTTTGTGGTTGTAGACATATGAGTTTTAATTTTCAGTGATCACATATTTTATATTATGCATTGTACGTTTCATCTTCCAATTAGTTTTTTCTAGTTCCCTTCAAGATATGTTTTAAAAAACTTTTTTGAGTAAGTTTGGAGTCAAACTATTCAACTATTTAATATCAACAATAAATTTTTCCATTTAGATTTTAAATTTGCAACTTCTACACAGTGAATATTATTAAATATTAGCTGTCATTTGTTTCTAAAACTTTGAACAACTACTCTTCTATACCATCCTAGGTCTAAGCTTTCGATAACTTATTTTAATTAGAAGATCTAATTAGATGAATCAATGTGGGCCGCTCAAGAACCTTTTTGTTTTCTTTCTTTCATTTTCTTTTTGTTTTCAGCATATTTTGCGTCCGTAATCAATTCGCACGCCGGGGGCCTGTTGCTTTTAAAAAGAACTTTGGATCTCTTCTAACTGCAATATTGTAGAAAATTGTGCGTCGAATGGTTAATTATATTTTGTTGGATATATATTTTACGAGGAGGGTTCAAATGCCTTTATTTTTTATGCCTCCATTATGCCTTTATTTTTTAAAACTTTAATAACTCAAATTTAAAACTACAAAGTCAAAATAAAACCGTTACATATGATCTATATGATTTTCACTACATGCTCTTAAAAAATTATCACATTTCGGTTTTGTTTTTATGCAAATCAATAAGTTGAAAAATAAACATCTATAAATTATCCACATCAGTACATTTTTACAAGCTCTTGATGACAAACACAACAAAGTTAAAATATCATAATTTTTTACACATGCCTAGATAAAATGATGTAGATCATATCTAACTGTTTTATTTTGACTTTGAAGTTTTAAAATTTGAGTTACTAAAATTTTAAAAAATGGAGGCATGATGGAAGTACAAAAAATGAAGATATTTGAACCCTCCTCATATTTTATTATCTAGTTGATCATGAAGTCTACCACATATATAATTACTTGACGATGTATGTTCAAACTACTCCATTATCTCAGAACTATTATAAAATTATAATGGATCATGATATTTTGGTGCGTATCTATATTGTGACATAAGTTGTCCCAATCTTTTTTATTAATATTTCAAAACTTAATTTTGATTTGTTAACTTTATTTTTCTTCTTTAGGTATAATATTAAGATGCCAAAAGTGAATGGACTAAATAAATCATAATTAGTTATCTTAGTGCTTTCATTTTTCAGCTTCTTGATTTTTAATAAAATTAACTAAACAATGTTGAACTTTACTATTTAGGGTTGATTGAGATTAGATCTGGCAGCATCTGCCATGATTTCTAAAAAAACAAAATTGAGATTAGATGAATTATAAGACCAATAGATATTTTTTATCCATTATACTAATTAAGCAGCTTAAATCAACTTGAAATATATTTAACTTCAGAAATTCAAAACAAATGCAGATTTTAAAGTTTAAGAAAAAAAACAATTTAATTTATTTATGTATAAACTTATTTCGCGTAAGTTATTTGAAATTACATGAAATTAGCCTACGTGTCTCTTTCAAAAAAAAAAAAATACATGAAACTATAATGGATATTTCAACTTTATTTATATTTTGTGAAAGTATGAAACCAACCGTTAGACCACAAATACATTGCATTTATAATTATCAAACTTATCTCGATTGATGAAGTACATATGAATGAAATAATAAAAAATGATAAAATAATATCACTTCACATACTCGTGTGCTTTTAGTTATTTTAAATAATTACACATTAATTTTCAAATAAATGAGTCAAATAAATAAATAGAGTTTAAATTGTATTCTGAAACACTTATGTTTAAATAATACGCAAGTTCAATTCATACTGAAACACTTATATAAAAAAAAGTTGTATTCTGATGGAGTAAAAAAAGCTCTTTTTATGTCCAACATCAATATATAGGTTCAATACACGGAAAGACACACCACTTTATTAAAAGAATAACAATATTATTTTGTCCTTGATGAAAATAAATGACTTTAGAACAATTATCTATATTCTATAATCTATATATAACTTTCATTCTGCTGTTGGAGAACTACTTTCTATCCTAAAGGGGCTCACTACTGTGACTTGTGATGTTATAGCCTACTGTTAGCTAGTGACCCGCTATATGATATGTTTATCCATACGGCCGCACAAAATCTGGTAATTTCTACCATCTTTTTGTTAAAGGACCAAGGAGTCATTTCAGAAAATGAAGAAAAAAAGGGGTAGGAAAATAAAAGTCTTCCCTCTCTAAGCTTTACTAGTTAGCAAATAGCAACGGCTCTATTTCGCTTGATAGTCGCCGCCTTTCTCAGTTCTGTATTCAATCGTTGACATGCGCGCGGCCAGTGCATGTGGAGTCAAAAAGTAACTAATCCTTGCAAAGACAAATCTTTTTGTTCAGTTCCTCATATTTTGTGGAAATTTATGGCGCCATATACAGCAACACGCCAACACATATATATGGCTTTACATGGAGATTTTTCCTTTGTTTTTTTGGGGGTCTGAACTCGGTGGATAGAGCAAAAGATGAATAAGATCTTTAACGAGTGATGCTATGTTACTATGCATAATGCGAATTGGTCCATACTACATATAAATATTTTTGTTTTCAAAATTCTAATGATCGATTCAAAGCGATTAGTAATGATTTCCATGTGAATACGTACTTGTAAATTAACATTTATATTTTTTGAATTTTTTTACTATTCTTTTAGATGGGTAGAAAAACACTGTTTTCGAATGGTCCAATTTTTTCAGATCAAGTGATTTTCTACCCATCTAAAAAATAGTAAAAAAAATCTACAAAAATATAAAATTTAGTTTACAAGTACATAT
Source organism: Carex myosuroides (assembly GCA_028015225.1). Lineage (NCBI taxonomy): Eukaryota > Viridiplantae > Streptophyta > Magnoliopsida > Poales > Cyperaceae > Carex > Carex myosuroides. The sequence continues at coordinate 6,644,350 of CM051485.1, read as the reverse complement.
TCATATATGGTGACAATGTTAAACGGTTCGGATCGACCATTAGAACTTTCAAATAAAAAATTTAAGTTCATAGCGCGGGCTAATATGCACGTACCATAGTCTCACACATCTTCAAAAGAACTAGACTTCATCTCATCTCTCATTTGTTTGGATGTAGACGACGACTGACGCAATCGAACAGCAGAGACGTCAAACATAAAATTATATGGATATATGTTAGTTATTAGTATATCAAATAGTAGAAAAATCAATAAATGTATAAATAGTTAGGATATATACTGATACAATTAATGCCTACTGTTAACGTCAGACACAAATTAATGTTGTAACTAATTAGTCTTGTTACGTTCTTTAATTATGTTGACATGTGGTTCTTATATATTTTTAATTGTCTTCTGTTATGCGCAAAATCTAAGCTCAAGCAATATGCAAATGATAGTTCTCCTAAGTTAGATGTGAGACTTGATATGTGGGGGCTGCATGCTGGTCATTGACAAATATATATGTAACACATAATTTGCTATTTTGTAGGTCTTGGTTCAAGTCATATATAACTCATAAGGGCATAGACGATAAAATACATTAATTTGAGACCATCCAAAGTATTTAATTTTAGTATGCCTCCGCAATTTATTTTTTTATTAACAAGAAAAACATATACGGTGATGTACATTACTTTACCAAAAGGAGAAACAAAAAAAAGAAAAAGAAAAAGAAAAGGAACAAACGAACCCACACTGTAATTTTTTAGTTCTTTTAAATTTTTATTTATAATCCTTTCTAAAATAAACAACAACTAAACACACAAGAATTGATGGTTATAAACATTAAGATTTAGAACAACTCCAATTTCCATGCTTCCTGATCAAAAGCTGATTTCTGGTACTGTGTAAACGGGTCCGGGTCCATATCCGTGCTGAGATCCCATGAACCCATTATGTCATCCAAACCCATTAGGTACATCGACTCCGGCCAATCCATACATGGCAAGGCCATCTCTTGATCACCTCCGTTCGCCGAACAGGAAACACCACTCGACGAACATGTCGAAGGCGAAGACGGTGAAATGACAGGTGGCGGCGATCTAACAACGATTTCGTCTGGTTGTATCAATGGCACCTCATCTGTGCAAAATTCGTTGGAATATTCCTCTGTTGGTTTTGTTTGGTTCTCTTCTTCTTCTTGTGCTAAATTTGAAGGAATATCTATTTCTTTCTCCTGAGGTTTCGGGTCGAGTTTATTTACAGGGTCATCAGGCTGTTGGATCGGTTTATGGGTTATAGGATCAATACCCATTTTCTTTAGCTTCTTTTTTATGTGAGTGTTCCAATGGTTCTTTATCTCGTTGTCAGTTCTTCCTGGAAGATGCGATGCAATTTTGGACCATCTAGCATATACCAAAAAATAAAATAAAAGAAAAGTCAGAGAAATTAAATAAGACATTTATGTCTGATACATGCTGACTAGTTTGATTTTTTTTTTGTTATTTTCATTCATCATTTCGCTAACATGGTATCCAAGCTTATATCTATAATAAATCGATGATATTTTTTTTGAAAGAGAATATTCTCCTAGAACTGTGATATATTCCTCAACGTGAAAAATATTAGAAATTAAGTAAAAATATTTATTAAAAAAATATTAACAAAATAAAAATTAAACAAACCTGTTTCCAAGCTGAGCATGAAGATCGATCACCATTTTCTCCTCGTACTCAGAAAGCAATCCCCTCTTTAAATCCGGTCTCAGGTAATTTGTCCATCTAAGCCTACAGCTCTTCCCACACCTCAACAGGCCTGAAAGAAAACAGAGCAAATATTTGAACTTTATTCAAGAACAGAGCAATCTATGACACAAAACGCTAACAGATTAGGTGGACATAAAATGTACTAATTAGTTGGATATAATTAGATTAATACCCGCTAGTTTAGGCACAGCTCTCCAGCAGCACTGGCCATTGTTGAGTATAAAATTTATGAGCTTTCGATCTTCCTCTGCTGTCCATGGCCCCTTCTTCAACCCCACCTTTTCACAACACGGCTGCCTCCCCATTTTAGTTTCCTATTCTAAAGAGCGAGAGAGAGGAGAGGGAAAGAGAGAGAGAAGAGCACAGGGTGTCTTTGGTGCGGAAAGAAAATGAAGCACCATCGAGTTGCTTTATAAGGTGATATGGAGAGGGGCAAAGGAATTTAGGAAGAGAGAGGAGAGCCCACGTGTCAGGAGGGGAAGATTGTGGGGTCGCACGTAGGGAGGTGGTTTTTTGGAATTCGTATCTTCTGCATTAACGTACGGTGCGTTAATAGATCTGGACCATCCGATTAAAATCCGCACTAATATTAAAGGGCCCCGTCCCCCGTGCCACCTCATCTAATGGCGACTGCTGTTAGTGCTTTATAGAGTTTGATTATATTTCGGTTTATATTGCTGTGTAAAAAGTTTATATAATTTGGTGAAAGCTGTGTCTTTTTTGCTTGCATTGCAAGTGCGAACTAGAATTTCCCGAATTTGCCCGAAATGACAAGAGTGTTTGGTCAGAACCTTTAGCTCTGGAACTTACCTATTAATATTATTACTATTCAATAGCTCTTTTTCTTTTTTCCAAATTTATTCAGATTTGTGTTTCCTTGTTGTCACTAAAAATTTCTGTTGAAGTGGTGCTGATATATATAGTAGATCTTGGCTTCTTTTGTATTATGAGCTTTTAACCAGTACATTCTGGTTTATATCTATTCAAAAAATTTCATTCGCGTATTTCAATAAATAAATTTTTTCATGCACAAATATCAACAAATTTGAATAGTTAGGATCGGAAATGCAGAATTCTGCTTTTCTTTTCTTAGAAAAAAAACAGCAGAGTCGGATCCCACTTTTTGTTAGTAGGAGGCAAAAATAAAATAAATTTAAATTCAGGTAAGAAGAAAAAGGGCAGCAGAGATCTTGCACGTATCGGCAGTTTATAATTTCACTAAGTTTTGTTTCCATTTACATTTCAGTTGTTTTTTATTTCTTAAGAAGAAAAAGGGCAAAAAGTGAAAATAAGAAAAATACAACTTTTGTACCCTCCTCTTCTTCGGGTGGTTGTACAATTTTTTTCATTTCTTTTATTACACAACTTCTAATTTGAAGTAACAAAAAAATATATATTTGCCTTAACCTACTGTTAAAAATTTGAACCAGACAAAATTATTATATAAAACTTTTTAATTTCCTCTCTTTCTTTTGTTCCCCTGCCTTCCATCCAAACACGGTGAAATGTCTCCGAACATTCCAATTCAAAAGTACCGCGACTTTTATGATTTCAGATATTTGTGAAAATAACACTCTCGTTGTCACATATATACACATGGTATCAAAAAAATTCTGCATTTCGTCTAGACTCGTTTAATCCCTTCTTCAGAGATATTTCTCATAATGGTATTTGAAGAGTGAGGCTATGGTTTTATGCATAGCTATATTGGCTCGCGTTATAAATTTAAATTTTCAGTTTGAAAATCTTAATGATTGATCTGAACCGTTCAATATGACTTTTATATAAATATGTACTTGTAAACTAATTTTATATTTTTTAGATATTTTTTACTATTTTTTAAATTGATAGAAAATCACTTGATCTGAGAATTCTAGACCATCCAAAAACAATAATTTTCTACTCATATAAAAAAATAGTAAATAAATTCTAAAAAATATAAAATTGTTAAATACCATAACCTCACTCGTACTTGAATATCCCAACATTTATTACTTAAAATTAAGTCCTTACATGCAAATGAACATTGTTAAAAGTAAATTAAATTTTTTGAAGCAGTGAAAAATGTAGTAGACATCTCATAATTTCTTTTTAAGTATGATCACCTTCAATATTTCTGGAGACGTATTATTTCTGACCCTCAGATCATTTGACTCATTGACCGTACATTTCACATTACCTGTTTTTCTGCTTGTAATTTTGGCAATATACGCGCTTCCATTTTTCTGCTTGTAATTTTGGCAGTATACGACTATACGCGCTTCCGGACATTTTTATTAATATCCAAAGTTTAATAGAAATTAATTAATATGATCAGATCTACTGGGAAGTTATAAAAATATCTATACCGGTTATTTTATGGCCGATACTCAATTTAATACATTATCGGCCGGAAAATGGCCGGTACCCATTTCTTTTTTAGAGACTATGAGAGCATGCTGAAATCTAACATTAAAAATTCTAAATATTTGTTAGATTATTTCTTTTGATATATAACTAGTATATTTAAACTAAAATAAGCTAAATTACTTGAAATTATGTTAAATTACTCTAAATTACACTATTACGTTAAATTATATTGAAATACGCAAAATTACAATAATTACAAAATGAAAGATACTCAATTTTAGAATGCTGGTTATTGTCAAATTAAATTCACTAGCCGCATGCGAACACTAAACTACGTTTTTTTTAAGTACTAACTTTTAACAATTTCACTATGCTGCATACGACACTGTCACTAGCCGCATACGGGTTGTTGTGTGTCTACCCCAAGGCGCCATTGCTCCCGTCTCGTCCCAAGCTTTCTGAATTGGGGTCATACGCGCAAATCCGAGTTTCCTAGCCAAAGTTATGGCCGTTTAAAGTTAAAAAAAAATAATGTTTTCGTGCAAAAACACCAATGACGCACCGATGCTTTATGCACGGCCTAACGACGGCAGAAGTGCATCGATGTTTCATTGCAAAAACATCAGCGACGCACTGATATGTTTTTAGCACTACCATGCTTAATTGTCAATGCTAAGTCTAATAAAACATCGATGTTTCATTACAAAAACATCATCGACACACCGATGTTTGTTTAGCACTACCTGGCTAATAAAACATCGATATTTCATTACAAAAATATCGATGATGCACCGATACAGGCAACTTTGACACTGACTATCTAATATGAAGCATATGAGCAAAACCCATGAAAATCTATTCAATCAACTTGACCTAATTTAAATCGGAATAAATAGTGGCAGATATATATATATATTTGAGTGAGGATACAATCTATGCATAGCGTCAGGGACGGAGTCAGGCTTGATTTCAAATTATGAGAATCAGTCATATAAATTTTTTATGTTACGAATGAGTATTAATTTTACAGTATCCATAGCATTTTACTCTTAATTATATAGAAAATTATGCATATATATAAAAATAATTTTGATAAAAGAAAAATAAAGTCTATTGACCTCATTCAATATACGTAACTATACATAGCTCTGCTTCTGCATAGCGTACATCGATCCATACTATAGTTCCATATTTTCATTTTCAAAATCCAAACCATCTCTATCCTAATAACTGCGCATGATCTATATATGTGATAATGTACTCGGAGACAAAATTTTAAATTTTTTTAGAACATTTTAGGTATACAATGAAATAAATTTTTCTACTTAAAAAGAAATATCTGACTGAACTCAATGCTTCACTAATGTGTACAGAACACAAAGACTTGAGAGTTCCAAGTCAATGAATACTTTTATTGGGATCCCAACAAGACACAAGTCTCATAGACATAATTTTCATTTTAAAAATAACATTTCTTCGTTCTATTTGTTTGATTTTCCAAAGTCACAAAGGGACCAAATTGTCCACAATTAATAAATTTTGCAAGGTTTTATTTTCACAAAGCTTCGTAAGTCGTCGTATATAGTGATCTTCCACCAAACTTCTCTTCTTAAAGGTTAAGTTTAATAGTGACATTAAAGATACCATCGGCACTATATTGTCATATATATCTGTTGGTTTAGATGTGTTCTTCATTTCTTAAATAGCGCATATATCACATTTGCGTCATTTGAAAGAAGTTTATTATCATCAAAGAATTTAAAATTTATAATGGTGGAGCTTTATAATTTATCACGTTATGATGAATGACCAAGTAAATTCTAAAAATTAACTCAAATTTGATACATGTCCTATCTAAATAATTGAGACCACATCTGCAAAAAAAATTTTAACTTGGGCAATAATTTTATTTTTTAAAATTACTTAGTGGTGGCTACCAAGTTTACAAAATGTAGATATACTTACAATATCATGTTCCAGTCTCTCAAAACTAAGAACTCAATAAAGAAAAAAAAACAACGGGAAAAAAAATACAAAAACTCAAAGTTGTATCCGATTTCTTCCTCCATAACAGCACATCCACAGGCCACAGCGATGTCTCCTCCTGTACTTTCCTCGCTAGCAACTACGGAGGCATTCTTTTGTTCTTGAAAATGTATTTGTTTCGCTTCTTTCAAATTGCCCATAATACTCCCATAAAAAATTAGAAGATATAAAATTGATGTACAATAAAAGTTGGATGTATGCTGAAATTATCCTTTGGCCTTTATATTCAGTGTCTTTTATTGAAGTTGTATGATTGTATTTCTCATTTTTTTTTTCTGATGTGATATTCCTTAAGTTCAATGTAATACACTAAAAAAATTGGATGTTATTTTTTTTTGTATTATGTTATGCTTCAACGTAACAATAGGTAACTCCCAAGGAAGATACCATTTGTGTCTTAGTTCGTATTTAAACAAAGACTTATGATACAAGAGAAATAAAACATGATTTACTTTCATATAATTTGAATCAAACATAAGGAAATTGAATAGAAATCTTTTCAAATTCAATTGGTAGTTTTCCCTCAAAAATAAAATAAAATTGGTACTGAGTTGATAAACACTAGGATGATATATAAGTGGTATTAATTAGATTGAATTCATAGTGGATATCCAATTTAGTAATTTTACAGAAGACTTGAACCTTCACATCACTAAATAGATCTTCTTCTTTTTTATCATGTAAACAAAAGACTTGAAACTGATATCCCTAGTCTATAAAACAATTTTATTCTTAACATAATCCCCATTTTCTTGCTCCTGTTGGGGGATTATTCCTAACTAGCTAGGTTCCTGTCACACAAAGAAGTAGGTTCAAGGAAAAAAGGATGGTAAAAAGAGTGTGTTTATGAGTGAATATGTGGGGAAAGAATAATACAACTATGCAAGAAGCTCCTTTTCTAGTGTTTTTTGGCAGTAGAAGTCTCCTGAAAAAAATAAAAAAGAAGAAGAATGACAGGTCTAGGCGTACATTTGCCGATGTTAGTGCATGTTGCCATCTTCATGTTTCTGGCGTGTCTAGACTACACGTAATACAAAATGGAGAGTAATGAGATGAGACAAATATTTAATTAGTGGTCTATACTAGTCCTTGGAAGACTTGTTACTCGGAATTTCCAAGGAATATTATATACAGGGCAGATTCAGTAAGTGTCAGAGGCCCACTGTCTTTTTTTATTTTAAAATTTTATAAAAGTTCATAAATTCGGACTAACTTCATCTCTATGAGTTTTTATTTGCCACCCTCTAAAAAACCCGCCATATGCTTTCTCAAATAACCCTGTTAAAAAATTAAATTAATCCCTTATTTTCTTCAAATATCTTCAAATTTTGAATTTCTTCAAATTAGTTAAACTCTAATTTAGCTAATGGGTTTGAACCCAATTAGCTATTTAAACCAATTAGTTAATGGGTTTGAACCCAATTTTCTTACTTTCCTAAGGGATCAAGTTACAACAAAGTTACAACAACCATTTTTTTCATTTTCAAAGTCCAAATCGTCCATCCAAACCGTTCAACATGATTATCTAAATAAAATGTGCTTGCAGATCAAATTTTACATTTTTTTGAATTTTTTACTATTTATTAAGATGGGTACAAAATTCAATGGTCTGAATATGACTATTTTTTGTAAAATACTTAATAAATAGTAAACAAATTCAAAAAACTGTAAAATTTGATCTGCAAGCACATTTTATTGTGGAGATCATGTTGAACGGTTTGGATCGACGATTTGGACTTTGAAAATGAAAAAAATGATTGTTGTAACTTGATCCCTCCTCATATATATATATATATATATATATATATATATATATATATATATATATGAGTAGAACTAGGGTGCTATCGAGTTCACCAAGCCCTTGGTGAACTCAAGTCCAAAACTCATCGGATCGGCTTCAAACGACGAATCCGACCGTTGAAACCTGTCTACCTTACGAGTGATGCGTCTACATGCAAAAATTTTAAATTTTGAAATTAATTTTGCATAGAGTCAAGTGGTCAAAAAACGTCAAAAAATGAATGCATTAAAATTAATTTATTAACCATCTAATTTTGACCACTTGACTCTATGCAAAATTAATTTCAAAATTTAAAATTTTTACATGTAGATGCATCACTCGTAAGGTAGACGGGTTTCAACGGTCGGATTCGTCGTTTGATGCCGATCCGATGAGTTTTGAACTTGAGTTCACCAAGGGCTTGGTGAACTCGAGAGCACCCTAGTTCTACTCTATATATTGCATGAAAGTGAAGTAATTATATATATATATTTTTTTTTGTCATAAGATTACCGGTAGTTAAGTCCTCGGTTAAGCTACTGGATGATTTGTTTTACAATCTTAAAACTTATCACGAGGATTTAGCATGTTTCATATAAAAAAAATGTTTAAATTACCCAGTAAAAGTTATCTTTGAATAATTATAAATTTAATATTTTATTCGCGGGTTGACATTATACTCCACATAAATTGATACTTCGCTGTCTAAATTGACAAGTGGATTACATTATTTTGCTAAAAGATAGACACTGAATTATCTAGCTTTGTTGACACTTCTCCATAGTATGTAAACTTGTAAAGTTTATTACTTCATATTAATCCATGTGTGTGGCTTCTCTCTTAAAGAGAGATCAAAATTCAAACTTCCCAAACAATGAAGCCCTGTCTCCCTCTATCTTCCCTTTTTGTAAACTAATGCCCATGGCAGTGGCCAAACAATGAGCTTTCTGTTTGGTGCTCTGCTCTATCTGATAAGTAATAATTTCCCAAAGGGGAAATTACTTTGTAATATTATTAAGCCTTACTGTGTAAATTTATCCCTTACTCTACTCATGACAAGGAGGTACGAACCATTCCAACTTCCCTTGGACTCCAGAGAACTACATAACGAATATTATGCATGCCAAGTGGTCCCTTGTCATTTCTTGCATGGGGTTATAAATTTCTACAATGAGGGGGTATAAATTTCTACAATGAAGACCAAAGACTTAACTCTTACTCCACAGGAAGTTTCTACAAAATAGATGCAAGCTTAGGTGTCAATTTAACTCTTCACTCCACAGCTTGTTATAACTCCATGGATGCATCAATCCATTACAGTTTCCAAAAACATTATTTAATATTCTTAGGTACGAAGCAATGATTGCAATATCTGAAATCAGGAAGACACTGATATATATATATATATATATATATATATATATATATATATATCGATCGGATAATAGTTATGTGATAATATTATTTATATCAAATTATTTCTTGCATAAACAAAGAGAATGTCAAAAGAAATTTTGTGATAATATTATTAATATGAAATCGATTTCTTGCATAAGCAAGAAGAATGTCAAAAAACCTTTTGACTTAAAAAATGGTACTTTAAATTTGAAGACAAATGTAAGACATCATGAGAGGAGGACAGTGACTAGCTATTTGACAGGCCCAAAAGTTGTACCCAATTCCATATTAGAAATGTTAAGAAGAATTTTATTTTATTACTCATGTTCTAGATTAATTATGAGCTATTAAATGGAAATTCAAAAGCAGATGGCAAAAATGTAACAACCAAGGGAAAGTTAGCAAAGTTCTTAGAAAAGCAGCAATAACAGCTCTTCAATACTCAAAATGAGTCCAAAACGCCATTTAAAATCCAAATACAATTACAAAGACAACAACAGCAGCAAAATAAGTGCTAATAAGTTCTGAAGCATATTAGAAATAATTAACAGCTCAGATTGAGAACCATTTCTAGAAACCAGCCTCAGGTACGTTGTCCAAGAAATCGCCATCAGCACACTCCTGACAAATGAAACCAGTTGTGGGCCCCACAACTCTATTGTGCCCCTTGCAATAAGGCCGGTTGCAGGTGTCGCACTTGGGAAGCTGGAGCCAGCAGTCAATGCATAATAGGTGGTTGCATGCGCTCTCTGCGTGGCACATGTGTTCTGGGTCTATGCAACCACCACAATCTTCGCACCTGGCAATGCAAAAGAAACAACCCCTGCACTCGATCCACCGCTGTTCCATTCTCCTGCAAATTATTTAGAGATTTTAATAAATAATTAGATCAAAAGAGATTGCAATACATCACGAGAAGGGTCTGGAAGATTACATTAGGAAATCAAATCCCTTGTTGAGATGCCTGAGGTACTTATCAGGGCTGAAATGACTGTAGGCCCGCAAAGAATATAGGCCCAATAACTAGCACAATTACTTTAAGTCCAGGTAGAGGTGAAAATACAGTAAATACTATCAGATGGTAATCGCCGATCCATATTTCTGTCCAGATTCCTTTTTCAGGATACAAGTACTGATGAAGACAGCTCAGATAATAATTAACTTCAGATGTTGAATGAATAAAAAGAATGCAAAACAAATTTGATGGAATATAGATGTTTTGGGATGCCCAAAACAGCTGTATTGAACATATTTTGGCACAAGAACTTGTTATTTAAAACAAATTTAAACCTAGGACAAGTACACCAGGTATAAATTTAAACATGTTTTGGACTAATGAGCCTACAGCTGAACTTAAAAGTATTAACTTAAAATTTCCATATCCATTGATCTGAATAGGAATAACCTGATTTTGACTTTACACTCACACATAAACAGTATCAGTATCTGCGTGTTCTATTTTCAAATGCTGAAAAAAATGCTATATGTTCATATTTTGCTGGAGATATTCATGTTATATCTGTATCCTCCTTTTTATTAATACAAATACAGTCAGAATAGAGATGATCCGACTCCATTTAAATTCTAGCCCCACCCCAATCCCTCCCTTTCCCAGGCAGCCCCCTCGAACCCAATCAGATCCAATGTTTCGAGAATTCGATAACACAGATTTGACAAAAAAACCCAGCCAGACCCCCAGAAAGAAACACTCAAAGGCAACTCCAAACCAGTTTTTATAGGTAAAAAACTGAAATGATACAGACCTAGTTGGATTTACTTGTGACCAAACTAATATTGAATGAAGATGGATCCAAAATTAAATTCAACGGCTCCACACGGAAACCCAAATTAAATTGGAACTCCATTTGAACCCACAAGAAACACGACCCATTCTGCCCATTTGCCCCCTGTTGGGTTCATGAGGTTGGCAAGGAGATGTAGCATGTCCTAGCAAGTAGCCAATAACATAGTAGAAACTATTTTTGGTACCCACAAATAAAATCACGGTACCTTAGCTCATGGAACCATTATGTGGAGAGAGCGAAAGAGATAAAGCATGAGATATTACTAACCTGCACTCATCTCTTGTGCAATCAAACACCAATCTCACAGTCCGGCACATTGGGCACATGTCAACATCTATAGGCCGTCCATCATCACTGTTGATCGATCCAGATGAATGATTTGAGCCGTAGAAAGAAGGCATCAGGGATTTGGATGGCAAGCCATCTTTACAGAGAAAAGAGTTGAGGACATCAAGGTGGTCCTTTTCTATATTACAGAGGCCGCGCAGCCGAAGCCGTAGCTGGTTAACATTTCCCTTTCTCTCATGTAGGCGCTTGACCACCTCAACCATGCCATCAGCTGTCAGGCATATGCATCCTGGCACAAAAAGCTGAAATTATTTACAAACAAATTTAATTAGTAAATATAATTTCTGTTTGTACCAATGACGATATTTTTATAGGTATTGTACCAAATCATTATCAGATTTTTGAGCTTCTGAACATCTTCTAGTGCCCAAAAAAAGAAAAGGAAATATTCCTTACAAAAGCAGTGAGGTTTAATAATGGTGCATTGTCATATGGTACGCTAAATGCTGGTCTAAGGATGATGACGGCTACACAATACGATCTACACACCAGAATCTTTCAGTCCATCAATATTCTTGAGATTATTCTTACTACTTTTTTGTATAGGAGAAAAATATTGATTTTGAAAATTCTGGACCATCCAATATCATCATATGCTCCCAATCCAAAACAAATAGTACAAAAGAATCTAAAAAGTGGTAAAAATTTGGTCCTCTACAATAGTTGAGTCTGGAGATCACATTGACCTGCCAACATGGATCAGACGAGCAAATTTCAAAACTCAAAATTTGAAGCTGTAGCACCAGCCAATCAGTACTATGCATAGCACCAAAGCCTGCCTCTTGTAAGGATTTGGTACTGAAATATAATATGATAACGGTAGGAAATTATGGTGTCAGTACAGGCTAGTCTGTCACTGCACAACCAATGACTGCAAATTTGGATAGGTAATTCCGGCCAATTCTACTTACCAGTACATAAAGGTCAGTCTCAGAGAAATGGCTGCCCCCTGGACCAGTAAGAAAGTTATTTTACCAGCACTTGTTTATACATTATAAAATAAACTATTGTCCAGTAAGCCTCTAATTTAACTAGAATCAGGACTGAAACATAAGCTGGCTGTTGGGTTACCAACCATAGATGAGTACTCATATTCTTAGCTTATAAGAATAGCTACTAATTTCAAATTAAATTCCCTTTACTTGCTAAACACTAACTTATAAAAAATACTGAAATACGTAAGGGTCACCTTTGTAATCCCAGGATTTTGCTCAACAACAGTAAGCAATCCAGCATCAGAGATTTTAAGACAACTGAACAGAGTCAAGGATCTGAGCGTCCCTTCAGCTCTAGAGGTGATAGCTAGCAAGGCTTCATCAGTAAGCTTGGAGCTGAGCGGAGACTGTACCGTGATTTCCCTCCACAACGACGGGTCGTTGGAAATGGTATCACAGAAAATACGAGAGACACTCTGGAAAGCCAAGAGCTCTCTTACCTGAAGGTAGTGAAGAACTAGGAACAGAGCGCCGTGTGGGGACTCGGGCTCCGTCGGAGAGGCGGCCGAACTGGAGAGGTGAGACATGGTGGTGGGAAGAGAGAGAGAGAGAGAGGCGTACGAGAAAAAAAAAAGTGGCAGGAGGCAAGGAAGCGTTGCGTCGTAGATAATATCGGCAAGTCACGTGAGATAGTGTGCGAGTGTGCGACTGCGAGGAATCGGCAAGGGTATATTTCGTCGGCGATTCGAGAATCTTGTCTGACCCGGGCTTCGTGGACCCACCCTGAGATGATAATATGGGCCGGCAGGAGATGAAGACTGGTGAACGCGGTCCAAATTTGTTCTACTCGGGCTGCGCACAATAACCGTGAGCCCAGAATATGGCGTAGTTGGAAGAATGGGAACATGTGTTTCATTTTGGATTGTGCACAATTAATCACATGAATGTGAAGTGCATTGTTAATTATTTGTAGGGTCCTCGCATAGAATGTTATTTGTCACTTGGAATCATACGCAATCAATTACTAACATTAACTAAAAGAGCTTACATTAAAAGAAAAAATTGTGTGCGTAATGAGAGAGAAAATACATGAAGGTATTCAATTGCAATACTAATAACTGAAGCAAGTACCAGCGCATATTATTGCTAGTCATAATATAAGCACTCTACTACTGTGAGCACAGGAAAATTACAAAATGATTGGGGCATATATAATAACGCATATCACATATGCGTCATGAAACTTAAAGTACTGAGATTTTTTCCTCTCTAGATCTTGCAAAAAATATGTATTATTTTACTATTTATTGAGCACATATTATATATGGTATTCAATTGCAATACTAATAACTGAAGCAAGTACCAGCGCATATTATTGCTAGTCATAATATAAGCACTCTACTAATGTGAGCACAGGAAAATTACAAAATGATTGGGGCATATATAATAACTCATATCACATATGCGTCATGAAACTTAAAGTACTGAGATTTTTTCCTCTCTAGGTCTTGCAAAAAATATGTATTATTTTACTGTTTATTGAGCATATATTATATATGACAAAAATTTAGGGCTCAAAACGGATATAGATAATCCGCTCTGAATCCAAATTAAACGGATCCAGATTAGGGCTGAAAATGAGCCGAGTTTGAGCGAGTTACCTCCAACTCGAACTCAGCTCATTAAATAAATGAGTGAGTCAACTCGAATTGAGATGGTAATAACGAGTTGTAGAGCTAACTCGAGTTGGCTCACAACTCGTTTAACCAGTTAAATAAATACAACACAAGTTATAAATTAGTTTGAGCCAAGTTTGAATTTGATTTTAGTTATTCTAGAATTTTTTGTATCCAAGACTGTAACTTTATGTACGTCGAGTTACAAATGAGCGAGCAATTTTACCCTACCCTAATCCAATATTCTGAATAATCCAGAATAGAGCAATTTTAGCCAACCCCTAATCCAAAATAGGGACGAATATTTACTGGATATGATGAATTAATACGGAATTCGGGTAAATTCCGCGTGAAGATAATGTCCGGATTCGATATTAGTATCCGGCCGGCTGGATTCGTTTGCCCGTTTTGCGTCTATCCGGGAAACAGGGGACCCATTCGTTTTCTGATCGTCACTCTCTATCTTTATTTTCTCCGCTCAATAACCGTAGGCTAAGCAGTTATATACTGATGCATCCGCCTCTCCCCTTCGCTTGTGGGACTTAAATGCTCCTCATCCGGACAACATTTTTTTATGTAATATTGGAATAATTGGGCCGGAGCCCATCTTGCCGCAGGAGCTTCCCCACTTATCTATATACGAAATTTAATATATAACAAAGTAAAAGCCTTTTTTCTTTATCAAATTATTTTGAATGTGAATTAGTTTAATAATATCAAGTTTAATTCACTTTAGATGTGAATTAAACTTCTCCATTGCTTCACCAGTTTTGGATGTGAATTAATTTTTTGAACGAACATTTCATATGACTAAATTATCCGATAATTATTCGTTTTGTATCCATATTCGTGGATTATTCGCTTCGTATCCGTATCCGTTTAAGGTGGATTTGATTTTATATTTTGACATCCGTTTACTATCCGTATTCATATTTATATCCGCTCACTGAAATGTGGATATGGATATGGTATCAACATTATCCGCTCCGTTTTCACCCCTACAAAAAATAGATCTTGGACGAACCACACGGAGTTTATGGGGGCAGATAATATCCGATTAATATTTGATCCATATTTAAAAATTAGTACGGATATCTAATATATATTTGAATATCCATACGGATACGTATACATACATGATTTTAAATTTTAATTATTTGTATCTGAATAGTAGATATATGGGAGCAGATAATATCTGATTCGTATTCGATCCGTATTCAAAAATTAGATACGGATATCTAATGCATATCCAAATCTGTGTGGATACGGATACATATATGGTTTTAAATTTTAATTATTTGTATCCGAATAATAGATATATACCATATAGTTTAATATATTTTTATGAAAAAAATTATGTTATTCACCGATAGATATTATGAACTTTTAGTATCTTTTAATAATGTTTATATTTTTCTTAATAAATATTCGTACCTGATCCACAACCTAATGCCATGTTTTCATAAAATTTTTGAGGAGCGAGCAGTTGAACATAAATTGCCACACAGAACTCTGCACAAAGAATCAGTATATTGCTCAAGTTTATTAAAAAAAGAATAATGATGCCGGTACGTAGCCTCAATCCACTATAGTGCATTAGTGCTCAAGTTTACTCGTACTAAATACAACAGAATTTTTTCACAAAAAAAAAAGAGGAGGAGAGAAGAACAATTCCTAAACAACAAGAATATTATCAACAAATGCAAATCAAGTACAATAAAATTTAAAAGGTGCGTTAGTTTATTTGTCAATAGTTATAAAAGACAAAAGAAACACCATGAATTTCTTTTCTTAAAAAAACACCATAAATTTCTTCCAGTTTTCATAATTAGCACGGAAAAATGTCCACGTCACTGTTTAAGTGCAAAATCATTCTCGAAGCAATTACGATGGGTGCTACCAAACAATAAACTTTACAAAAGTATAAATGATATGCTCTTGTGATTATAAATTGGACGTTTGTAGACTATCATTGTTTTAAAACCACTTTAAAAGAATCTGATAGTTTTCAATTTTTCATACATCACTAACAATAATTAATTTATCACTTAATAATATCTTAAAGTGAGCGGCTGTTATCAACCATCTCATCAAATTCATCGTTCAAAGTTAGTAAATACTACATAGATAACCATCCTCAATTTGGATATGTTTGATCTGATGATCTCCAATACCAAACCACCGACACAAATTAAGGATTAGATGTAACGCAAAGAAATAAAGTGCCTGAAGAAAAGTGCAAACACTGCAAAGCAATAGTAGAGTTTCCTACACTTGATCTCTTCTTTGTGTAGGCAAAAGCAAAAGGGTCAAAGGGTGAGAATTAGAGAACAAAGAAAATAATGTCTAATCTAAAAAGTTACAAGAGGACAGCTCCAAAGCAGTTAGTTTTACAAGCATAAAAACTATAAAGTATGTTAACAGCTTAAAAGGAGATTCAAATAGTCTAATAAGCAATTAACTATTAGTTGCATCACAAGTAAGATAATTTTTCTTTCATGTATCGATTAGTTTTTCAAATTGGACGAAATTTAACACCTGACATTTCTTGATTAAGAAACAATTATAAGAATCAATCATCCTTTCATACAAATTCACACTTTGCGGCCGCCACAGCAGATCCCTGTCAGCAACACTGGCAGCCTACCCAGCCGCCGCACTAGCAACCTCCTCCGTCCAACCTGAGGTGGCGCCGCCGACAACGCAGGAGGCAACACCATTCCATTATCAAACAACCTCCCGCCGCCAGCTCTGACTGCCTCATTCTCTACCAAACCACCACCGTACAAACTCCTCTCCACCTGAAGAAAGTCGCCCAGTGAAGTCGGACCCGACATGTGATTCCCACAAAGGCTGAACCGCCACCTCCTCCCTCCTGTCCGTCGCCACCTCCATCGCCGGACCACCGTTGTTGTTGGCCTTGGCCTGATTCGCTGCTCCTGGTTCAGCCTTAAACTCGTGCTCCGGTTGTAGAAATTGACTCCCATCAGTGTACCGAGAGTAGTGCTCCGGTCAGGGAAGAATGAACCGGTCGACTAATAATTCAAAGAACGCTAGTCAAGTTGCAATTAATCGAATGGTTAATTATTTAGACTTAAATGATTTGATATAAGAGACGTTGGTTACCTCTGTATCAAGGTCGGAGGAGGAGAGAGAAGAGTTGCTCGGAGAAGATGGGATCGTGTCCATTGGCAATGTGGGTGCCAAGTGGAGATGGATAGGAGAAACGGGGAAGTTAAGGCGACTGCAGTGGCAAGGAAGAGATGTGGGTTAAGGTCAATTATTATCGGTTCTCCTATTCTTATTTCTTTTGTAACCAACTGTACAGCATGATATTTATGTAATGTTTTAACTTGGGTGCAGTCTTGTACGTAAGGTAGACGCCATAAAATATCTCAAAATTGAGTGATTAATTTGACCGGGTGCCAGGAGTCCAGGTTGATCTCCGGGACCGTTGGATGATGTGGCATTCTGTTGCGGAAGCATTGAGATACGTGCAGGTGAGAACGAATCTCTGCAAACAAGACAACGAATTTCTGTCTTTTTTTACTCGGAGAAAACGATTTCGGCAACGTGTCAAGGCTAACAAACTGGGACAGTATACTGGATATTCTCCGTTCAATGGATAAATGGAGTCTCCACTCTCCACGATTGTGAGATGCCGATTATTCTCTTTATAGTCTTTACCCTACCGACAGGCTTTCTGATTTTTTTTTTCCGGTTTACTGCAATTTTTAGTTTAGAAACTTCAGCAATACAGACGTAGTAGTCATAATTGTAACGAGTCCAATAAGCATGTAAAAAAAAGGACTCATCCCACGCTTATACATTCCCTTCTTTGCATTGGATCACACTTGAGAAGAAAACACGAAGACGCATGCCTTCCAGAATTTATATCACCCAAAGGTAACTCAATTTTTGTGTTTAGATCCTGACCGTTCGATCTGAAACGAATATTAAAAGAGTCCTTGTTCAAACGGTTCAGATTTAAACTCAAAATTTAAGTTACCTTGTAGCATCCTAACTCTTGCCGTCAATAGGCCATCCAGAGCCCCACACATTTTCTGCGGGCCAGTGAGTGCGAGAAGCGAGTGAAGAGTTTCAACGTATGCGCTCGTTGGACGGATAGGGTACCGTCAAGCGATTAGTCGAAAATAATTGAAAAAAATTAGTTAATTAGTTGGAAAAATCCGTGACAGTTTGGTCACTGCCAACAACTAATTGGCCGATTAATCGGTCTAAACAAACGTTTTTTACAATAGTGGTTTTGACGGTTTCTTTGGAAATATTATGTTGTGTCCAACCATGTATTCATATTTTTTTCAGTAAATGTTAGAAGTCAAACCACTCAATTATTTAATATTCACAAATAATTGCTTTTTTTGAGTTTCGAACATGCGACCTCCTACATGAAAAGCATTGTCTTTGCCACTAAATCAAAGATTGATTCTCAACCGTGTATTCGTGTTGGAACTAAATATAATTAGTTAAAGTCTCACCCGTATAGGGGTGTAAACGGAGCGGATTCGGAGTGGATAATGCTAATACCAAATCCGTATCTGCCTTTCAATGAGCGGATACGGATACGGATACGGATACAGATAGTAAACGGATATCAAAATTTAAAACCATATTCGCCTTAAACGGATATGGATACGGAGAGGATAATTTACGGATATGGATTCGAATACGAATATAGAACGGATAATTGTAAGATATTGAGTTATATGAACTTTAAGATATAATTAATAATTAATAAAATTTAAATATGAAAATAAGTGAATAATTGTAAGTTGATGGAGATATTAATGTTGAAAAGATGGGAGATATAAGATATTCATTCCATTGATATAATATATAAACAAAATAAAGAAGTAGTAAAGAAAGATAGTGTGGTGTAGTGGTTTGTAGTTTGGTTGCTTAGATTCTCATCTTATATGACATGGGTTCAAATTCTCTTGAAGGCAAAATATTTTTTTTTAATTAGTGTGTCCGAAAATTTTTATTGGGTTTCGGATCCGGATATCCGCTCCGTTTAGGTATTACTATCCGTATCCGTGTCCGGATCTTCTGTGGGTAATTGATAATTATCCGTATCCATTTAAATCCGAATTCGGAGCGGATATCCGCCCGGATATCCATATCCATTTACAGCCCTACACCCGTAGCATGAAAAGTAAGACAGTCTTTCATCCATTTTAACATCCAGATTCAGATTCAGAGGTTCCACAAATTTAGGCCTTTTTTTAAAAAAAAATTTGCAAGCGGAAATGAGATATTAAGAAACCTTCTTGAAAATATGTTCTGATTAAAATGTGCCCATGTGACATTGGATTTTATGATCATACAAAGTAAATTGATGTTTTTTTTATGTCAATAGTAGAAGTTAAGATTGTGAAAATTGATAACTATTTTTTATGTCAAATCTGCGATGTTTATTTTGAGGCTATGCCTGTAGTGTTAGATAAAAAATAGGATCAAAATTTTCAATTTTAAATATTCACAAAATAAATTTCAGCCGGATTTTAAATATTCTCAAGAAGATTTCTTAATATCTCATTTCCGCTTGCTGAAAAAACGCTTAAATTTGAGGAACCTTTGAATCTGTATCTGTGTGTTCAAATGGATGAAAGAGCCAGTCTCCATCTAGAATGTCATTTAAGATGTCTGAATTTAAGATCT
Source organism: Carex myosuroides (assembly GCA_028015225.1). Taxonomy (NCBI): domain Eukaryota; kingdom Viridiplantae; phylum Streptophyta; class Magnoliopsida; order Poales; family Cyperaceae; genus Carex; species Carex myosuroides. The sequence continues at coordinate 6,624,581 of CM051485.1, read as the reverse complement.
TTAGCACACAAGAAATGGTGCGATTCATATATTTGAATATATCCACTAGAAAGATAATCTGTGACGTTTTACACAATATTAATAATAAAGCTGCCCTAGCTAGATTTTAAATATTTTTAAGCCAGAAAGAAAAAGTGTTGGAGCAGAATCAACATAAACCACCGGATGATCCCAACGGGAAAGCATGCAAATATGCAATACTAACAACATCAGATCTGAACCCAAACACAACCTTATCCCAGGTCCACCAAATGCAAAAATTCCATGAAAGAGAAGGATATTGAACAAAACTCGTATGACAGAGAAATTTATGGGACAAACTTTGAGCAAGTCCAGGCAGGCAGATAATATGCAACCAATTGACAAATTTAGTTAGCAGGAGAAGAAATTTCTCTGTTGTTTAGGCTAAATTTTTTTATTTTCTCCTAATGGTCTACTCGATTAATATAATAATGACTAGGTTGTAAGCAAGGGAAGCAATACCTCTGTCCCTTCAGATAAGTGGGCACTCACTAGAGCAGTTAAAAAAACTTGCAGTTATGATATTCTATCTATAAGGTTCTCATGGCTATAATATGCTAGTAAGAAACAAATTGAACTCCCAAGATAAGTATCAAATCATTTATATAGACTTACGAAAAAGCAAGTCTATAAATACTAAATATCCAAAATATCAGCCAAACCACACAACCAACAAGTCAATTATTACAATAGCACAAATTCTCCAAACAATAAAGTTCAACAAACAACAGATAAAAATCATAAAGTACTCGGTAAATCAGACTGACAAATAACATATTCAACACCATGAAACCTCTTGCCTGTTTATCTTTACAATACTAAGTAAATGTAAAACCTTCAGCCCCTCCTTGCTCGACAATTTGATGGTTCTGGTTCGTCATCATGCACAGGCGCAACATCCGGCTGCTGGATCAGTTCATTGTCTAAGGCAGCAAAGATGTTGTACTCACCATTAACAGGTTGAAGGAGATCCTTTATAGCCTCCTTGCAACTATGCAGTAAATCACGACCAAACGCTCTCGTTTCCTTATCAGCCACATCTTGGAATCTCTCCACAATACTTGCCGCAATCTGCCTCAGACTTTTGGCCTATCATATAAAAATGAAACTGTTAAGTCCTGACAAAAGAAGTAAAGAGTAAAAGACGAGAGAACTTTAGGGATCTTACTGAGCTGTATGTATTCGGTACACCATTTGGACTTTGGAGATACAAAATGGAAGCGTTAGAAAACCATCGCATGTATTCCTCATGCTGAGATGGATCATATGGCCTTGGGTCAACCAAACACATGTCATCTCGATTTCTCCAGCATCGCAAGTACTTTCGATGTATCTCAGGCCAATTCTCGCCAGTACCATTCTGCATGTCATGCAGTGATTCTACCGTGTCCCGGAGATCTGGTGGGATTTGTTGGTATCGGCCGAATTGCCGTGAAACTCTTCCTGGATTGTACATCTCAACAATCCAGAAGTGAATTAATGGAGCTGTGGTTCTCCACAAGTAATTATTTTCTGCACATATTGGTGGGAGCAAATGCATCTTGTTCTCATATGGGAGCCATTTCACATTCCCATCATTCAATCCATCAATCTCCACGCGATATGAGTCTTGTACTCTGCAAGTCACGTGATCTGCAAACTGCTTGTACCCAAACCAGCCAAAACCAAGTGGAGGTCTTAGGTTTAAATCCTCGCCACCAAGTTGAGGCTCTTCAACATTTCTTCGGTACTTTGGACGCCCCATTGGGAGCCTTTCCCAAGACCAAAGTTGCAGTAATAAAACTGATCCCCCGAATTGCTTCCGTTCTGGCTTAGTTCCTAAGCAAAGTTCTTTGTATAGATATGCCAGCACGCCACTTCCCCAACTATATCTCCCGGCTCTCTCAAAATCAGCAAGAAGCGGGAGGTATATAGCAGAGATGGAATCCCCTGAATGATCAGTGAACAAAAGGGAGCCGATAAGCATTAGCATATATGCCCTTGCAAACTGCTGCACCTCGACATCAGATGCATCTTCAGGACATGCAGAGAAAGTCTCACTCAACCACGAAATATTAATGGCCACTTTGCTTCTTCGTCGAAATGTTCTCTTCTCTACTCTCTTTCCGAGCAAGGATTCCACCACAGCTGACCAATCACGATCTGTTCGGAGACAAAGTGGGTCCCCATCAACCCGCAACCCTAAAAGAACAGCAACATCTTCAAGTGTGATTGTCATCTCCCCAACTGGGAAATGAAATGTGTGCGTCTCCTGACGCCATCTCTCCACGAGAGCACTTATAAGTGCATGATCTGCGGGTATGTGCCCGATTTGGTGAACGCCATAAAGACCAGCTTGAATCACATATTCTTCATAACGATTATCATATGGTACCTTCTTTTTTATCATGTGTTTACGGGTCAATAGTGGCTTAAGGAACTTGTCTTCAAGTACATGTTGAGATCTATGGTCCGGTTGTAATTCAACCAGTTCATCATTTGGTTCACGAGATCGTTTCACCCCAGATGTAGTATTCTCCATTTTGACAATGTTCCTGCGAATGATGCAGTGTTTTCTGTTAAAGCTGTCTTACATATTCTTTAGACCAACAATGAAGTACATATCAAATAAGAGATTAGAAGTAAATGAGCTCAGTCAAAGTATTATGAAGCCTTCTTGATGTAAAATTTATATGTGTTATTTAATGATAGTAGTATTGCTTTGAAAAGCTGTACAGCTTACACAATTTTTTAGGTTTCTTCTGGGAAAAAATGCGTAGTAAATTAAACCCCATTTTTTTTTACACTATTGGAGCAATACACTAACAGCAAAATGGGCACTGCCACTACTTCAACTAGGCAACCTAAACATCTTTCATCCTTGCAATTGGCAACTGTAAATATTTATGTAAATTCTGTCTTTTTTAAGCAGGATAGTGAGAACATTTCAATTTAGACAACTCGTTCTCAAAACTACTGAAGATCTATATCTAAGAAAATGCTAACTGTAGAGATCTACTATACTTTTAAACAACTCTACTTAGTTTTGGCAACAACTAATATAGGAAATGATTATCTATGTGACATATTAAAGATATTTGCTTTCTTTGTTCTTAAAAGAGCCAACAAAAGAACATTTATCAATGCAATCAATTTAAACATCAATATTTAATGGCAAGGACACGCAGATCCAATATAATATTGTCCAAGTCAAATTTTCCAAATTTATTTCATTCTATCAACAAATTTATAGAATATATCTCAACTTCAAAACAAAGCACACTCATCATATGCTCTTTTATATGAAAGTAGAAGTTAATAAAGTAACTACTTTGATCTCACAGATTATTCAATTAAATTGCTATCTAAGCTCTCCATTAAATTGTTATAATTTTTATACACACGCAAAAAGCTGAAACTCTAGCCAAGCTATTAAATTGTTATCTAAGCTCTCCATTAGATATGTAAAATACAGTAGTAGAACATCAATGAATTAATCAATTAAAAGCTTCTTATCAAAATAGTGAGGATCCAGAGATGGTAACTCCATATAAATGATTTTTATAAAACTTTATGCTATTAAATTGTTATTTAAGCTCTCCATTAGATATGTAAAATTCCGTAGCAGAACATCAATGAAATAATCAATAAAAAAGCTTCTTATGAAAATAATGAGGTTCCAGAGATGATAACTCTATAGAAAAGAATTACGAAAGGTAAGGCTATCAGATCGAAGTGATTGAGGAAAAATAACACGACGATTACGATAAAGCCATCAAATCAGTGAGATTTGGTTGAAATAACTTTAAAATTAAAGGATAATATCGTCAAATCGATACAATCGAGGAACAAAATATATAATTTATATTAGTCCATCTGATTTGTGAGATCTAAAACAAAAAAGGTCTACTGACAAATTCTAGTTTAGAATATCATCCAAATATGGCTAGATCTAAATAAACAAAGTTGCTTTTTCTAAAATATTAATCAAATATGATTAGATCTAAAAGAATATCGGTCATAACAAAACTACAAATATATAAATATGCAAAACAACATAACTAAGAGCAGTGAAGTTCATAAAAAATACCTAAGAAAGGACATAACAATTCAACAACTATACTAGAGAACCTTAGATCAACATGAAAAAAATGTACCTGAATTTTCAGATTCAACCTAGCGAAGCAGAAAAGGCTCTGTATTGTAGATCTAGAATTTGAAGATAGAAGAGTGGACAAGTGGAGGAGGAAGGAAATAAGGCGAGAAGGGGTTTGGACACAATATGGTGCAAGAATTAATTGCTTGAAGATATGGTTAATAGAATCTCACAAGAGAAAAAAGGAAATTTCACCCGATGGCCACAATAATTTCATTTGTGCATTTGAGCCGTAGGATTGAAATCTCACTTGATAAATATGAGGTTTCTCTTCCGAGCGATGATTTGCTAAGATTTTTGCTATGGACCCCATATCCAAGTGAGAATGGCAATAGGCCGGGCTAGCATATCCTGCCCATAATGATATCGAGTCCAAGAATTCCTATCAAACTGAAAAAATATTAACTTCAGGAGTAAGTCTATGGTAATATGCATTTACGGATCGATCCGTGCTATAGATCCATATCTCTATTTTTAAAGTTCAAACAGTCCATCTGAACCGTTAAACACGATCTTCATATGAAAATGTACTTAGGACCTGATCCTATTATGGGTTTGAACCGAAATTGGATAGTCATTTAAAGTACATTTTCACCGGCCTGCATGAAGTCTAGGCTCGGCCTGTTGTCTTAAAAATTTACTCCATGTGGTTTGCCTTATTCATGGTTTGCCTTATTCATTCTCTTTAACTATGAACCATACAATTAACCACCAAACTGAATACCACTAAGTAATAGCATTATTTTTTAGCATGTCTACTTTAATCATACAATGCATAGAACTTGGTCCACTACACCACTACATTAAACCCATTAAAATACATCACAACATTCATATTACTTAATAATAAACTAATAAAAAATTAAATAATATGGAAGCAATTTACATACTTAATAATAACAATACTAATAACGACAACAATAACAATAATAAAAGGCAACATTAAATCATTTTACAAGGTGGGACGGGCCAGTGGGCCAAACTCTTAAGCCCAAGTCCCCCCCCCCCCACCTGTTTATAGGCCCAACAATAGCTTTGTGTAAGGTTTCGGGAAGGGGTACAGTTCAATTGCAATTCAATCAATTCATCACTATCCAGGATCCATGTGTAAAATTAAATCTAAGATAGAATTTACCATTAACAGTGCAGCAGAGACTTCAAGTGCTACTGTAAGTTGTAATTTTCTTCTATTCCTTGTGTGCCGAACGTATGCAGTTAGCAACCATGTTTCTACCAGTATCCATACAAATGAACAGATTCAAATACAACTGTTAGTCGTAGTGCTAGCACCGAACAAACAGCCCCCTCACTTTCTCTCTGTCTTTTGGAACATGCGAATTCAGATGCATTGACTAAAATCCGAACTGCTACTGCATATATATAACAATATGCACCAGTTCGTTCATACATGTTCAGTCGCACCCATTCACAGATAGTGCAGATATTCTGACCCATAATCTATGCGGCCCAATATAGTATAATCCATATTTAATTTCAGAAATTAAACTTATCAATTTCAGCCCAAAATAACTAGGTCTGTATGACATTTCCATCACTTTGCACATTGAACATCGAGCCAGGTTTCCTGTCGGGCCGAGTAGGCTGAGTGTACTTATCTGGGCCTAGGCTTAATTATCTTCTCTAATCACAATGATGATTGATAAAAATAAACTTGAAAATGAAAACTATGTGATTATAAGTAGTATATTATTTTGTTCTGTTGTTTCATGGATCCATGTCATGATGATGCAAAAGAACCTCTGCTATTGTACTAAACTGGTAGCACATATTACTTTTGGCAGACTGATATTTTAAGTTTAACCACAAACATTTGTTTTCGTTAAAACAATAAATTCTAAATTCTAAGAACTGGTCTTGACCATAATATAAGAAACTGCTTTAGCTATTGGATTTTCTGCAGAGATGCTTATGATTCTACAATTATGTAATCCATACTCTCCAATATAATCTCATGGCCCAAATTCAAAGTTTCATTCTTTGGAGGTCAGATATTTCCAAACCATGCATTAATGGCAGGCACTTAATATGCTGTCCTAACTTTGGTATTTTCATTCAACATAAACATCAAGAATAAATAACATTCCTCGAAGCTCTATCTAGTTGAAGAAGGCATTGTTACTGAAATTTGCATGAAAATATTTATGTGGCATTTAATTTTGGATATTAGTAGAAAGAACATATTAATAAACCTATACTGGCAGCCGCATCAAAAGCAATACCAGCAGCTCAAGAATACAAGGCAGAGGCTCAGTCAAAGCTTATTAGTGCAGTCAAAGTTAGTTAGGCTAGCTGAGTTTGTTATGCAGTTATGAGACTGTTAGAACTATGATTAGTTGATAGTTAGAACTCTAGTTAGAGTCTAAACCATAGTTAGAATAAGCTGTAATGATTCTCTATACTGCAACCTTTACATGTACAAACAAGAAAAGAATGAATAAAATCTTTCTCTCATAATTCCTCTATCTCTACTGTTACAAGTTTTACATATGATACTTACTAGATTTGGAAAAACAAATACCTGCAAAGAAAGCATGTGATAGATTTCTTTATAAGCATTTGTTCATAGAGCAAAGTGTGAATAAACAACTTCTTACATACCTCTCCCGCACCATGTGTACGCCAACCAAAGCAAACCCTCAATAGAGCCCAATAATTACCCCACCTCCACCTCACCTCACTCCATGATCTCCAAGCCCAACCAACATTTCTTTGCTGTACAACCCAGTGCATAAAAGATGTATTAGTGAAGACATTGGGGTAAATCTTTCTATTAGACATTTCATCGAACAGGCAACGTGCAGAGATTCTTACACAAGTATAGTCGAATATACAAACAAACATTGTAAGTGAGTGGTGGTATATGAGACTGAGGAGAGTGTGGGCCCAGATGAAGCAGAGTAAGGCCTTTCTAGTGGGTTGATGTCTGCTAAGCTCTCGATGGAAGTCGAACCGTTACATAGCGAATGGGAAGGAGCAGTACAGATGGTGTTGCAAAGTGAACCAAGGAAAGACTATAAAATTAGGTTCTGTTGCTCAAGTTAACTGTTGCGTTGTTAGGTTTTGGCGAAGATGAACAAAGAGGAGGGAAATGTTGTCGGTAAGAGGCGCAATGAGAAGTGAAACTTTTGGGAAGGTAATCCGGCTTTTGTCTGTATCACAGATTCAGTCAATTTTGTTGATTATGTCTATGTAGGTACTACTGGGTTGATAATTATCCAGTACTTTGCCTCACTCGATTGATAATTATCCATTCAAGACTCAGTTGGGCCCAATTCAACCTCGTGAAGTCATCATAGCCTCAAAATTCTATCATGGAACCAATCCCCCACAAAAATTTCTGACATGGATGGTCCAGTTGTTCCAAAAACCATCTAACTATTTCCAATCTAAAGTAATGGGGGATCCAAATCGTACTGAACTACTGATACATGCTGATAGGGGACCTAACTGGCATGACATTGAAATCCAGTAATGTAAATCTTGGCCCATTGTTTTGGAAATTATAGGAATTGGTCTCTAGGATTGGTAAATTGAAAGGGTGCAACCGTGCAAGGTCCATCATGACAGAACTGGCCAGTCAAGTGTAAATCTTTCATCGTCTCCACTTATTTACTACAAATATATATCGGAATCTTTCAACATCATTATAATTATTATTATTTAGTAATAGTATTTATATTGTTGATACTGATCTGGGTCAGTTCATGACGCGTAGGATTATGGTTGTTGGAGATGTGATTCAAATCTCAAGAGGTTGCGTTTGGATGGGGCAAGAATAGAGCTAACGTTGGGTTAGCTCTACTATTCTTAATCTTAGAAGATCCAAACAACAATTAGAAAATTGTGTTAGCTCAAGAATAGCTCTATTCTACTAACCCATAGAAATGGTGGGTTAGCAAGAATAGAGCTAGTGGAGTTAGTGATATTAATAAAAAAATAGTTTTCATTCCTCTCAATTAGAGTTAGTTTAAATATTAAATTAGTATTAAATAAAATATTTGATTAGTATTAAATAAATATAATATTAGATTAGATTAGTGTTAAATAAAATATTAGTTTAAATATTATATTAGTATTAAATAAAAATAATATCAAATTAGATTAATTTAAATAAAATGTTAGATTAAATATAATAAATATTAATTTAAAATTTTAATATAATATAATATTAGTTTAAATGTTAAGTGTTAAATGTAATATAATATTAGTTTAAATATTAAATATAATACTTTAATTAAATGTAATATAATATTAATTTAAATATTAAATATAATATAATATTAGTTTAAATATTATGTGTATTAAATAAAATATTAGTTAAATATAATATAATATTAGTTTAAATATTAAATGTAATATAATATTAGTTTAAATGTTAAATGTAATATAATATTTTAGTTTAAATATTATATTAGTATTAAATAAAATATTAGATTAGTATTAAATAAATATAATATTAGATTATAATCGATTAGTATTAAATAAAATATTTGATTAGTATTGAAAAATATTAGTTTAAATGTAATATAATATTAATTTAAATATTAAATGTAAAAATATTAGATTAGTTTAATCAATATTTTATTCATTCCCTCCATTGCTATTTCAAATATACAATCAAAACGACATTTTTACTAAACCGAATAGTCCAAAGTTAGCACTATTCTCAAACGACTCGGGTTAGCACTATTCTCAACCACTAATCTAAAAATCACTATTCTTGCACTAATCCTTGCCCAGAACAGTGGTCATGCCATAATTGATTTCTCTATTCAATCCTTCTTCATTATTTTATAATCATCAATATTACAGTAAAAGTTTACTGTTCAATTGCTTGATTATTGTTTAATATTGGTAAATAAAAAATAATATTCCATTATGGAGCTTAATCGTGGTGATTTGCAACCTAAATGGATGCAACAATATGAACGCATCCATTTTCGTTGAAGTAGACAGGATAGTATTGACATGTCCAAAGAAAAATCAGAGACTGAGATTTTGCGTGTCGAGGTAATGTACTTTTAGTAAATATACATTTCTTTTTAGAGGGATGCTTCTATGGGCATAAGGACCTATTTGTAAAATGAGCATATTTTTATTTCAATGTTCAAGCAGTCGATCCGACCGTTCAACATTATCTCCATATTAAAATATACTTGGAGGTCAAATTTTACATTTTCCTGATTTTTTTTACTATTTATTAAGTATTTTACAAAACTAGTCAAATTCAGACCATTGAATTTTGTACCCATCTTAATAAATAGTAAAAAAATTCAAAAAATGTAAAAATTTGACCTCCAAGTACATTTTAATATGGAGAAAATGTTGAATGGTCGGATCGACTGTTTGAACTTTGAAAATGAAAATATGATCATTTTACAAATAGGTCCTTATGCCCATAGAATAATTTGCCTTCTTTTTATGTTGCTGTTGTTTCTTTATTCAGCTGTGTTGCTTTAAGTAGGTAAATATGTGATTCTGGTCCGTTAGGTGCAGTTTTAAAAGATGATATGTGCTCTGTAGGTAGGGGTGTACAACGGGCGGGTCGATGATATTTTATTAAAATTTGAATCCAACCCGATTACACCGGGTTAAAAAAATTCTTTACTTGACCCACCCATAACCCAACCCAACCCATCTATTTTTTTATATACGGGTTATTACGGGTTATGCGGGTTAGACGGGTTAAACGGGGTATAATTTTGATCGAAAATCTATTATATATCTTTTTACTATTTTTATTAAAACTAGGTACAAATAAAAGTGACAAACATAAATAAAATAGAAATAATTTAGCATATAACATCCATAACAAAAAATACATATCCAGAATGTAACATCCTAAAAAAAAAGACAGCGACATATAACAATCGCATATAAAATTCATGAAATAAAAAAAAACAATTCAAATTCAAATTAAACTTAAAACTCTTAAATATCTTCAGAGCTCCAATATTTTAGCTTTCTGGTGCCTGAAATAATAATAAAGATGTGATAAAAAATAAAAGTTAAGTTTGTCAGCAAATATAATAAAATCATATAAAGTTCTAGAATCTGAATCATATATGGATTAATTACCTTTAGCCTTGAATTGTAACTCCAGCATTAGATGACTTTGGTGCTACATGTTCTGAAAAAAAAAATTTGAATGTAAAATTGTATGTCCAGCAAGATTAAAACACAATTTAAATCCATCACAATAAAAATATAAAGTACTTACCCTTTGTTGTTATATCATATTTCTCTGCATCTTCCATCTCCTCACGAGGATCATAATGGATTTTTGAAGACCGCAGCCAATTCTGACCACACACCAGTGCCTCTACAGTTTTTGGAGAAAGAGAGCTTCTGAAGGGATCAAGGATCCGCCCACTTGTACTAAAGGCGGATTCAGATGGGACTGTTGAAACTGACATTGCTAACACATCCTTGGCCATCAGAGAAAGAATTGGATACCTCGAGGCATTGACCTTCCACCATGCTAGTATATCAAAGGACTTGTCATCTCCGTTGTCGCATGCTTCAGCCAAATATTTTGCAACTTCTGACTTGCTTTCAACACACTCTTCTTCCATCAAATGACGCTTAAACTGAGACTTCACAAACTTTGAATAGTCATCATCTACATCCATAGAACTAAGCCCCTTATTTGAACTACTAGCCACACCTTTCAATGCTGCACCTCCATCAGCACTTGAGTTCATTTCACTATGGTGTTCAAGATAATATGTGTATAAGCTCTCCATTGTATGCTCCACATTTCTAATTAGATCATTTGCCATATCAGTTGGGTACATCTGCCCCAAGCAAAACTTCACATATTTCAGTTTATACCGGGCATCTAAAACACAAGCTATGTAAAGCAATATGTTAAGATTGCCGGGATTTTCCCAATACTTCTCCAATTTCACTTTCATACCCTCTACCACAGATTTTAACTCCTGATCACAACCCTTGCCCATTTGGGTTAAACATGTTTGAATTGACACAAGTTCATGAAAAAAACAGTTAGATGTGACATAAGAAGACCCAGAAAGACGGATTGTAACACTATAGAATAATTTCAAAAACTTGACAAAACATCTAGCTTTGACCCAATCTTCTTCTACTGGTGGTGAAACAATTTTACCTTTTCCTTTGCCCTTGTTGTTGTTTCTATCATCTTTATTCTCAATCTCTTCCTCTGCACCAAAGTATGATCGATAGTCCCTATCTATATCACCAAGCCTCTCAAATGCCTTCTCAAATTTCTCTGCACACTCTAACATCAAGTAAGTTGAATTCCACCTAGTTTCCACATCAAGACACAACAGACCTTTACTCTTTATCTTCTCTTTTTCAACACAATCCCTAAATGCGGCTAATCTTTTAGGAGATGACTTAACATACTTAACTGCCTTTCTAATTCTTTGGACTGATTCAAAGTGCTCATCCAGACCCTCCCTCACAATGAGATTAACAATATGAGCACAACAACGCAAGTGTAGGTACTTGTGATCCAGAACAGTACCTTTCCAATCTCTAGTTTTTCGTTTCAGATAATTAATTGCACCATTGTTAGAGGTTGCATTGTCTACTGTCAAAGTAAATACACCACCAATGCCCCATTCAATCAAACAATCCTCAATGGTTTGCCCAATTGTATCCCCTTTATGATCTGGAACTACACAAAAGTTGAGTATTCTTTGGTTCAATTTCCAATCATGATCAATCCAATGTGCTGTTAGACACATATAATTCATGTTCTGAATGGAAGTCCAAGTATCTGTTGTTAAGCACACACGCTGGTTCTTTAGGAATTTCTTCAGTTTTACTTTTTCTTCCTCAAAAAGCTTCAAACAGTCCCTACTGACAGTAACTCGAGAAGGTACGTTGAACATTGGTTGGACAGTTTTTATGAAATTTTTAAAACCCTCTCCTTCTACCACCCTAAAGGCCATCTCATCCACCATAACCATTTTTGCAAGAGCCTTTCTACAATCATCTACACTAAAAGTTACAGCTTTGAGCTTTGCACTTACTTGGCCATCTTGAGGCTCCAACGAAAGCTTCTTTTGTTTTGGATCTTCCTCTCTACAAGGTGAGTTGGGACAAAGATGCATCAGATGGTTCCACAAGGATTTTGTGCCATGACGACTCCTATCAGCGGCATAAGACTTCTCACAATAGACGCAAGAAGCCCTAGGGTTCATCTTGTCTTCATTGTGCTTGAAATAGTTCCAAATGTCAGAGTCCCTCTTTGAAGTTTTGCACTGTCTTTTAGTTAGATTACTTGCAATGTTCTCTGGAAGTTGGGGCTCATGATTTTTCTGATTCTCAGCAACTGTTCCATGAACCTATTAAAGCAAAGTATAATCCAAGTTAAAAGAATTAATTTTCAGCTATACATGATGAAATTCTCACATGCCTAGAGAAAAGCACATACAGAGAAAAGGTAAATATATATTTTATTCTATTTTACAAGTCTCATGAGTCATGATATTGTTTTAATCTACTTGAGCACGTCAGTGAAAACAACAACCATAGAGTTGGCCACAAGCATACTAAGCACTATCTATTAAAATGTTAAAATCATATGTGTCAATGAACACAATTATTTAAATAATTTAGTAAATAGCAACTCTTGCAAGTTTATTCAAAGATTGATAAAGAAAATTAAGATAACATAAGTCAGTTAAGCATTTTTGCAAACAGCTCATGTGCAATATATAGAATAAATAAATTCCAATGTACATGGCAGCATAAACAATTGAATATCATACCACCAAACTTTACACATTGTTTTATTAATGAAGAGAATGGTAACCTCAACGCAAGAAAGACAAAAAAAAAAAAATTGAAAGATACCTTTGGCTGTGTATTTTGTGGTGGTCTCTTTGCCGTTGCCATCAAAAATATTGAAATGAAAATTTTTTAAGCTGTAAAATTCATAGAATAGGGACTGAATTGAGAGAGCGGAGAGGATTCTATAAGCGCAACGGTATTTATAGTGGAGGATTTGCAATTGATTTGTGGTTGTCAGTCTCGGGTTTGAGGCAGATCGAAGGCGGATTCGAACCATTTTCCCAGGTGTCATGGGAGAGAGAGCGTGCGCTGCGCGTAAAGGAGACCAAGGCGTCGCGAGCGAAGGAGATCGAGGCGTCACGAGCGAAGGAGATCGAGGCGTCGAGGAGACGACCTCAGATTGGGTAGATCCGAACAGTGCTTTTAACGTGAGGGGATGAGTAAATAGAAAGAGAAGTTCTGTAAAAATTTAGAAATGTAGATTTGAGGCCGGGTCCGGGTATAAACGAGTTATTAAGAGCAAACCCATGACCCGACCAAGAGTAACGGGTCTGTCAAAATCCAACCCGTACCCGACCCAGTAACATCTCAACCCGGTAAAATACGGGTCGGGTCGGACGGGTCAGACGGGTCGGGTGGGTCGACAGTATTTTTGTACACCCCTGTCTGTAGGTACGAATTTGAGTGTATCTTAGTTTGTATTAATGTTGCCAGTTGTATCATAGGGGGCTGCTATCTTGAGGGCAGAAATTCAACTATTGAGAGCTGAGAGAATTTTCTTCTTCTATGTACCACTTTTGTCCTTCTTAAATACCTTCCTATTTTTTATTTTCTGCTTCTAATTAAAATATGCTATAATTAGAAAAGTTAATAACCTGTTAAAAGTAGAAAGAAATCGCTAGACATTGAAAACAAAATTTTATTTTATTTTTATTTGAAGTCCGTAGGCTTCAAAACAGAAATTTGATTCTTTGTTTATTTTAATATTTTAATATCTTATGTCATCTTTCTTGCTCTATTTTTTTTCTGGTTTTAGAGTCTAATGTTTTCTTTTCTAAGGAAGAACGAATTTTGACCGAATTATTCGTGAACTTTACGAATATTTTCTGAATTTTACGACACTCACAAAAGTCCAAACAATTTCTAAATATATAATCACTACCCTATCAAAAATATTAAAATTTTCCTTTTATGCTACACTGCTTATTTGAGAATTACTTGGTCTATTTAATTTCCTAATTTATAGCCGTATTTAACTGAAAGCAAAAATAAGAAAGTATTTAAGAAGGGTAAAATTGTATTTAGAAGAAAAGATTTATCTTTGCTCTCAATAATCTAATTATTGCTCTCAAAATAGCGCCTCCCTGTATCATATAAGGTTTAGTGTTCGACTATTTATCACGCATTAAAAGCAGTCGTGACGATTTTCTTTGGCAAATACAGAGGAATATTCTTAGGCATCTTATATTTGAAGCAGGGTTCAAATGACTCATCAAAGAAAGGCGAAACAGTCCACCCAAATCATTTAAAATAATCTTCACAGTAAAATGTGTCTGGAGATCAAATTTTATATATTTCTAATTTATTTTATAGATACAAAATTATTATTTTTGAATGGTCCATAATATTTTGAAAAAATAGTGATTTTATATCTATCTAAATAAATAATTCAAAAAATTAAAAATATATATATAAAATTTGGTCTCTAGGCACATTTAAATGTGGAGATCATGCATGTTGAGCGATTTTGACCAATTGTTTGAACTTTAAAAATGAAAATGAGATTATGAGACACGAATGAGAGGCATTTAAGCCTACTCTTATATTTGATATCTTTATTTTTTTTAGGTGTTTGGTTGCCTTAATCTGTTAATTATATTAGTATTTTATACCTATCTAAATAAATAATTCAAAAAATATTATAAAATTTAGTCTCCAGACACATTTAAATGTGGAGATCATGCATGTTGAGCTGTTTCGATTGATTGTTTGAATTTGAAAAATGAAAATAAGAATATGAGGCACGAATGAGAGGCATTTAAAGCCTACTCTTATATTTGATATCTTTATGTGTTTGGTTGCCTTAATCTGTTAATTATATTAGTATTTTATACCTATCTAAATAAATAATTAAAAAAATTAAAAATATATATATAATTTAGTCTCGAGGCACATTTAAATGTGGAGATCATGCATGCTGAGCGATTCCGATCGATTGTTTGAATTTGAAAAATGGAAATAAGAATAAGAGACACGAATGAGAGGCATTTAAAGCCTACTCTTATATCTGTTATCTGTTATCTTTACCTTTTTTTTCTGTGTTTAGTTGCCTTAATCTGTTAATTTTATCAGTATATAAACATCGGTGTCTAAATGGTACAGTATTGGTATCATACTTTTACGACCTTTAAACTTAATATATAATCCTTTGCCGTAATATATAAATTTCTCCTCCTATCTCTATCTGTGTCTCTTTTCTAGTTTAATTGGGGTTATGTTTGGTACATAGTCATGCTTGTGTTTTAACACAGGTGCGCTTTACGGGAAGGAAACGAGTTAATTCACGCGTTGTTAAAGCAATTAATAAACGTCGTTGCCCAGCCAAAAGTCGGTCAAAGATACAGTACATTTTCAAATTTCTGTACACAACCAGTTTTTTTTATGCAAAATTTTCACGAAGGCGTGTTGCGTATATTGAACTCTGATTAAAGATCAACGGAAATTTTGAGGATCATCATAAATTCGGGCTTTGGCATTCTTATTTTCTCATTTTTATTTTCTTAAATAAAAAAAAGGGGGAAGGTGAAAAATACTGGTAGAATTTAACCGGGCAGTTTTGGTTTCATGCAATGCAGGGACTATAATCAAATCAGTGTTGTTGCGTATAGTTCGTGCACTGCACGAAGCCAAAACTACTCTGTTAGGAATCTCTTTTGCGTCTTCAAAGCAGAGCAACTTATTACATAGAACATGGATGCATCATATAATTTATTCTTTATATTTACACGCGCAAAGAAGAAAAAAGAAAAAGAAAAACTAAACCCAAAACCTAACTAGAGAAGAACCAAGGGTTCTTCCATTAATGTAACAAGAGTAATCCTCTCTCGGTGGACTGAGCACCACGGAAAGGCAAACACAGCATCTAATAGCGTCAATTAATTACAAGAACCAAAAATCAAAAGTAAGATAATTTCTATTCAGTCTGCAACAGAGATTGCTCGGCCAATTCCAACTGGTCTGACCTGACTGAATCGAGAAGCGGACAGCTGCCGGCTTATTTCCCGCAAAACCGGCCTCGTCTCGAGCGCAATTGACTGCCGTAACTGCTCTTTGGCCTTCTCTTCTTCTTGCTTGATTTTTCTTACCTGGCTATGTACCGGTTGTACCTGTTGTGATACCGTTCCCTCCATTTCTTTTGTCTTTACCTCTGTTGTGTTTTCCTCAATTGAGAAATGGATTGCTCTTGTCATGTCTGTGGAACAAAGATAGCCTTTTTTATGTTTCTTGGTATTTTGTGAATCAGAGGATTTTATAGAGGGAGGAATCCGTGTCCTCTATTAATACACCAACTGCAAATGTATTCACAAATTAGTCCTATAAAAAGTTGCAAATTATAAAGTAAATGGCGTAATTTGTTTTTCCTACGTGTCACAGGTACTATATAAGAATAATGACTAGAACCTAGAGGACTAGAGGTCAACAAAATAAAGCAAGACTACGGAGAAAAATCATAATTCGGTTCTTTGATTAATAAAAATATATGATGTAACTTATTTTTTAGAGCAATGCTCCACTATATTATATTTTTATAAAAAAAATAGTAATAGGAATAAGTCGGAAATTATTTGTTTTGCTTTCTAAGACTAATTCTTAATTCTTAATAAGAAAATATTCACTGATAATAATAGAATAAATAAAAATACTTTTATATTCTTATAATTCGATTAAAAAAAAACCTTGATAGCATAGTATAATCATCCGATCAAATAAATATAAACGATCTAATTAAAAAAACTCGATGTACTGAATTTTCTTTTCTTTAAAATAAAAATTGTATTGAATTTTCTATTTTGAACTATTAGATTTCGCATTTGCACTTTTGAAGTACTTTTATATATAGTGTATCTGACAAAGGACTAAATAAAGAATTTACTAAAGTTATTAGAAGTCCGAACATCCATAAAGGTATAATTGGTTCAAAACTTCAAATTGTGAACAAGTGCTATCTATATGCATACACAAAATTAGTATAAAAATTAGGTATACGTATACGTTGTCATAATGGTGTATAAGTGGTAGTTGGAGTCCGCATTGTCTGCATTAACTCAGAAGAGTATCTTTTGAGTTAATGCATCTCGGCCGTCTGATTTTAAACAGAGTCAATCCAGTTCTACTTATAAAGCAGGAGATTCTTCAATATTAGTATAGATCTAGTCTACACGGATCTTAAAACAGATTGAATGGTGCAGATGTATTAACTCAAAAGATTCTTTTTTGAGTTAATGCAGAGGATACAAATTCTGGTAGTTGGGCAGCAACATTTTGCCTAAAAAAGCATTATCCTTTGAATTGCTTCAATTGTACTTAACTGAAATAACAAAAGATAAGAGGGTTGATAAAAGAAAGGAAAGAAAAAGGTCGGTAGGAAATGAGAAATAGCGTGAAATGTGAAATAACACTATTTGGAGAGAAGTAGTTTTCAACCGTTGAGAAAGAAATAGCGCATGCCCCCAACCGGTTCTAAATTATTTGATTATCTCATCTAAAGACTTCCTTTTCTTTTTTTAAATAGTTCTTTGAAGATTTCATTTCGGCATTTTAAAACAGAAATATAAAAAAGTGGATGGCAAGGAAGCGTCACGAATACTTGGGTTGAGATAATTATACATTATTTAAAACATTAAGATTTATTCATATATATATATATATATATATATATATATATATATATAGAGAGAGAGAGAGAGAGAGAGAGTGTGGCTAATATCAAAACGTTTGCACCAAGCCTTCTCGTGCAACCAAGTCGTTTTCGGATTTTCAAAGTCCAAACGGTCAATCCGAGCTGTTAGATGTGATCTCTATATTAAAATCTGCTTGGAGACCAAATTTTATATTTTTTGGAATTTTTTTACTATTTATTAAGCCACTTTGAAAATTGCTGATCACATGGTCCAGAATTTAGTTGCACTGTTTTTACTGTTCACCCGGATCAGCAATTTTCAAAGTGGCTTAATAAATAGTAAAAAAATTCCAAAAAATGTAAAATTTGGTCTCCAAGCAGATTTTAATATAGATTGAACATCTAACGGGTCGGGTCGACCGTTTGGACTTTGGAAACCCGAAAACAACTTGGTTGCACGAGGGGCTTGGTGCAAACGTTTTGATATTAGCCACTCTCTCTCTCTCTCTCTCTATATATATATATAGAGTAAAGCTACGGTGCTTTGCAAAGTAAAACCCCCTCTTTACTTCGGGCTACTTTTTGCATTTTGAAAATCCAAACAACCGATCCGAACCGTTCAACATGTTCTAAATATTGAAATGTGTTTGGAGACCAAATTTTACATTTTTTTGAATTTTTTTACTATTTATTAAGCCACTTTGAAAATCGCTGATCCGGTAGTCCAAAAAATTTTACTGTTTTTTACTGTTCACCGTTGGATCAGTGATTTTCAAAGTGGCTTAATAAATAGTAAAAAAATTCCAAAAAATGTAAAATTTGGTCTCCATGCACATTTCAATATGTAGAACATGTTGAACGGTTCGGATCGGTTGTTTGGATTTTCAAAATGCAAAAAGTAGTCCGAAGTAAAGAGAGGGTTTTACTTTGCAAAGCACCATAGCCTTATATATATATATATATATATAGTAGAACTAGGGTGCTCCTAAGCTCACCAAGTCCTTCGTGAGCGCGACTCTAAAACCTATCAAATTGACTTCAAATGATATTTCAAACCGTTAGATGTTCAATCTATATTAAAATGTGCTTGGAGACCAAATTTTACATTTTTTGGAATTTTTTTTACTATTTATTAAGATGGTTTGAAAATCGCTGTTTTTATTAAAATTCTACACCATTGGAAAACAGCGATTTTCAAACCATCTTAATAAATAGTAAAAAAATTCCAAAAAATGTAAAATTTGGTCTCCAAGTACATTTTAATATAGATTGAACATCTAACGGTTTGGAAATGTCGTTTGAAGTCAATTTGATAGGTTTTAGAGTCGCGCTCACGGAAGGGCTTGGTGAGCTTAGGAGCACCCTAGTTCTACTATATATATATATATATATATATATATATATATATATATATATAGGATTTTGCTAATATGCTACGCGTAGCATAGAGTCCCTCCGTGCTACGGCTCACTTTTTGAGTTTTCAAAGTCCTAACAGTCGATCCGAACAGTTCAACATGATCTCCATATGAATATGTACTTGCAAACCAAATTTTATATTTTTTAGAATTTTTTTACTATTTATTAAGCCACTTTGAAAATTGCTGATCCAATGGTCCAGAAGATTTTACTGTTGTATACAAATTACTGTTTTTTCAGAGTGGCTTAATAAATAGTAAAAAAATTCTAAAAAATGTAAAATTTGGTTTGCAAGTACATATTCATATGGAGATCATGTTGAATGGTTCGGATCGACCGTTAGGATTTTGAAAACTCAAAAAGTGAGCCGTAGCACGGAGGCCTCTATGCTATGCATAGCACCGTAGCACTGTCCTATATATATATATATATATATATATATATATATATATATATAAAGAGGGTCTACTAGTAGTCAAGGATTTTTTTAATAATGTTACACATTTTTGAAACGAAAATGATGAAATAGGATATTTGATTATCTTTCCACCATTGCAATGAACCCAATTCTCCTTTGACTACTTCTTTAATATTTCCTTGTTATTATCGGATGATCTCTGACCATTATTAAAATAAGATTATACTGTAGAAAACTACAATATTGAAACAGGGGACATATGTCACAGAAATCTAATTTTCAGTTTGTGGCCTATAAGGGTTGATATATCTAACATATGACAAATCATAAATTTTTAGGAACCGTAATGTTCAATAATTTGACTTGTGGTCCATCTGCTTCCTAATTCTACTTTGACAACCAAACAAATATAATCTTCTTTAATTTCGACTGGACCTATTCATTAATTTGGGTGGAAGAAAACAAAATCACTCTATCATTCTATAGCGATATATATTTTTGTCAAGGCAAAACGATATGGTTACAATCATTTGAGTATAGATGAAAAAATATATCGGAATTTATGTATTTTGAACATGAGAGTATTACCGATTTGATTTTTTATAATAATACGACTATTTTAGTGAGTCTCCATTAATTTTCTTTATTTACTAGATTTTAGTCTCTCTATGTGGGAGGTCATAGTTTCGAAATTCAGATAAAAAATTTCTTATAGATATTAAATAGTTTCGTGGTTTGACTTTCTAATCTTTACTAAAAAAATATCCTTTATTTTTTTTAAGCTTCTCACATTCTTGTCAAATGAGATGACATGAATTGAGGGATTATCTTGTATTAAGAGGACCAAACCACAAATATATCTATGAAGTCATTTTTGCCTACGGGCTTATGTCAAAAAAAAAAAAAAAAATAGTTCGGCCCATTATTAAAAAAGATGGGACATATAACATATTAATGTTCAAATAACCTACTGATTATTTTTAATTAGACATAAATAGAGATTATACAATATATACTTATTTTATATATAAGCACAATTTATATATTAACGACCCAACAACTTTCTCTTTCCATTTTAATGTGAAATAGATGTAGTTCTTTCATAAAATAAATATAATCTTTTCAACCTTCGAATGAATTATGAATTTGATATTTCCATTTCCTCCTCTATCATAATGTTTATTTTTGATAAAAAAAAATACAGATCTTAAAATCAATGAGTATTGTCTTATATTTTTGTTTTGTAGAAAAATAGAATTTTATTCTAGAAGTTTGAATTATTAGCGAGGCTGTCGTTTAACCTCAACAAAGAAGTTTTGAGCTCAGTAAACACCAAATAAAAATTCGAGTATTGTATGTAGAGTGAGTCTATGGTACTATGCATAGCACGGATTAGTCTGTACTACGGAGCAATATTTTTATTTTGAAAATTCTAATAGTCGATCCGAACCGTTCAACGTGATATCCACATGACTATGTACTTGCAGACTAAATTTTATATTTTTTCGAACTTTTTTACTATATTTTAAAATAGGTAGAAAATCACTTGATCTGAAAATTCTGGACCATCCAAAAACAGTGATTTTCTACCTATCTAAAAAAATAGTAAAAAAATTCTAAAAAATAAAAAATTTAGTCCACAGGTATATTCTTATATGAAAATCATGTTGAACGGTTCGGATCGACCGTTAGAATTTTAAAAACAAAAATATTGATCCGTAGTACGGACCAATCCGTGCTATGCATAGTATAATAGACTCACTCTTGTATGTATATTCCAAATTTGTAATCTCTATATTTAGTTTTCCACAAAATAAAAAAATAAACAGTGAAGGTCCAAATGTTATTTTACATCTATTGATTTTCAAATAAAGTTTCACAACTCTTTGAACTTGTATAAACCAAACTATAAAGCTTACAAAATTTAATATAAACGCACACCAATTATGCAACCCATATGATAGTTAAAACGTTTAAACTCACAATTAACAAATAATTTCATGAGCTCACCAAAAATTATACTGAGAATGTGACGTGTCTGGTCATCACAAATGTAAAAGTTAAAATTCAACACGCAATTGTCACAAGTAAAAAAGTGTCTGTCAAAATTATAATAAAATCCACCGTGTCTGAATTAAAGAATTGCAATCAGCAAGGGCCATAAATGCTAATGACACGATCGACATGATCAATATATTTTGATTGGACTAAGTAAACACATTTGTTGCGGACTTGCTAATGCTACGACGCGTTAGCCGCAAAAATCTTTTCAATGATATTTATCATTTCTTCTTTCCTGACGGTCTAAACATATTTATGTTCACAACACATGAGTCAATATTCCACAAATTAACAAATATGACTTTGCACAAGTAGCCTTTATAGAAATTTTCCAAATAAAGAAAAAGTAAACAAAAGAGGCCGTGGTTTTAGTTTTACTTGTTATTTTTTGAAACAAAGTCTGTCAGACACGAGAATTTTTTATTTATAGAAAATATTATAAAATAATAGAGAAAAAGAGAAATAATGTATTGAATTTTTTTGTGCATAAAAGAATCGGTAAAAAAATTACCGATTGAAAAGGTTTTTTTTCAGTTGCTTTGGATCCTCTCTAGCCTCCATCCTGTGAAGAAAACATAATTTGCAGTCGGAAAAAAGTTTCTACAGAGATTCCTAAGTAACTGGAAAAAAGACAATTACACTTTAAATTGATAAAAATTTCTCGAATGCAAAGTTTGGGTAGTGAAAAAGCGTTTGGTCCTGAAGTATCATATTTAAGTACAATTGAAGCATTATTATATCTTGCAAATAATACAAGATCCAATATCACATTTTCTGTAAATGTGTTAGCAAGATATAGTTTCAAACCAACTCAGAAACATTGGTATGGAATTAAATATGTATTTCGCTATCTCTGCGAAACTAGAGATATGTGGTTATACTATCAAAATGATACAAAATTCAATTTAATTGGATATGTAGATACGGGATATTTGTCGGACCCACATAAAACACGATCTCAAACGGGATACTTATTCACTTATTGTGGAGCTGCAATTTTATGGCGATCAACAAAGAAAACTCTAACGGCAACATCATCAAATCATGCTGAACTGATCGCCTTATACAAGGCGGGTCGAGAATGCGTTGGATTACAGTCAATTATTCAAAATATTCAAGAAAAATGAAAACTTGAAAACATCAAGAAAAATCATACTCCGATATATGAAGATAATGCAGCATGCATTACACAAATAAAAAAAGAATATATCAAAGGAGACCAAACTAAACATATTACGTCAAAGTTCTATTTGACACATGACCTACAAAAGGAAGACATAATTAATGTTTGTCAAGTCCGATCAATCGACAATTTTGCAAACCTATTCATAAAACTTTGCCGACAAAGGTTTTTGAACAACTCACAAAGAATATAGGTCTACATCGATTGAAGAATATTCAATGATATCATAATGAGGAAGCGTTATACGCACTGTACCCTTTTTCTGTTAACCAAGTTTTTATCCGAATGAGTTTTTCTTGGTAAGGTTTTTAATGAGGCAGTATACATGGTCCTGAAGTATCATGTTAATATTGATCCTGAAGTATCATATTAATAGCGTATAATGAAAGATGAACATCTAAGGAGAAGTATTATAAATCAAATTAAATATGATTTATGTGGATGTTCATTATGTAACTCCTAATATTAATTCTTAATTCATTGTCCTACTACTCCACTACTATTGGCATTCATTTTCCCTTTTATTATTGTAATGGCTTTTCAGTTACAATTTGTAGCCTATAAAAAGACGTCTTATAATCTTGTATGTTATTCACAAGACAGAGAAAAGACACAAATACAAGAGAATAAAATTCTACTATTGCTCTCTCTATCTCTCTTGTTATTTACTTTACTTTTGTTACAACTTTATTTAATTTTACAACAAAATTCAATATTGAACGAGATTTTTGAGTAATTTTTTTTTTTGAACGAACATAACTATTGTCCAAAAATATTTTTATTCTGCTGATTTTCTCTAAAGGAGATCTGAATTCATCATTTTTTAGGACTATAGAGAAATTTGACCTAGTCAAATTATTATATCGTGTAAAACACATCTATCTTAATCATTCTTTGCCATCCATAAATAAGAAAAAGGAGACAAAAAAAAAAAAAGACAGCCTGCTTCAACTTAAAAAGTTGACCCATAAAAGTTCTCTTCAAAATTTAAGAAAAGCAGCCTGCTTGAGCTTCAAAATTTTCCTCCCCAAAACTCATTATCAACATTTTCAATTTCCTCTATGGGATTATATATTCTTACTAGACAACTTAAAAAGTTAAAAATGAAGTTCATATATAATTAAACATGTGTTTATTATCCTATCAAATTAGACTGTCTTTGTCACCTATTTTGGGCCCAAATTGTCATTGGCATCCTCTGACTCAAGTACAACCAGCTAGAAATTAACAGTGATACATTGATCTAGCTTAATTTTGAACTAGAACGTTATAACCCAGAATAAAGTGTGTCGAATTTAAAATGAAAAATAAACACAAAAGGATATCCATTCTTATCACCTCTAAGCCAATCAACATGGAGTTGATTCCTCTGAGGTAACATAATATTTTTGTTTAGATCCGGACCCTCCAATCAGAATCCGGTCAATCCGATCCTAGGTGGAATACACGGTTTCCCTTTAATATTTGTATAGATTCTGATCCGACGGTCTGGATATAAACAAATATTCTTTTACCTGATATGAATTCATCAAGATGTATGCAAACTAATGCCCCAACAGCCTTTCAGTCTTGCTTGTTTCTGGGAACTAATTGACATGCTTCAGTAGTTCAGTATCTTTCTGTTCGTTGAAGAGAAATGTGATGAACGGAGAGAAATGTCAGCGATAATGTTCCAACACTAATTGTTTATTTGGGCTTCATCCCATTTCTTTAAGAGTAAGCCCGATTTAAAGCAAAACCCTGTTGATGTTTTAAGCCTTAAAAAAACCAGACTGAACTTGTGAACAGGGACCAAAACCCATACATTCCGACCCACAAGGAGTCAATGCTTATATTTTCTCTATCTTACCAATGAGAACGGAGTAGGTCCAATATCCATCGGACCTACTTTTAGGTTCAATGAGCATGATGACCGTCCGATCTAATTTAAGATTTGTACGCACGAAAATTGAAACAGACACGCACGAAATTTAAAGCGTTCCACACGAATTTTAAAGCAAATTGACGGTGATTAAACCCATCGAACCAGAGTAAGTCCGATGCTCATCGAACCTACTCTCAAGTGCTTACCAATAGGTTTTGAGAATTACTGGAGTCCGGAGATGGTTGGTATCAAAATTTGTTCAGGAATAGATGAAGAGAAGACATATTTAATAGAATAATTATTAGTCTCCTCCACACTCTAGAACTCACAAAATCTTCACAGCAACGTCAGAGAAATGATGTATTATAGTCTCCACTAATTATATACTAATTATATGATACTTATTTTTCGGTCTCCGTACTTGTTTCCACGTCAATCTTCATAGGTATAAATACTTGGAAGATAATATATTAATACTTTAAAAATAAGATATTAATACTTTGATGTATAACTTGTTATGATCATCCTTTTTCTAGTCCCCCAATCGTCCTGCGTCAATCTCCCTCTAATGAAGTAGTGGGGATCCCGTATCTCCACATCAACCTTCTCCAATCATTCCCGCGTCAATTTTCCTCTAACAAAAATAGCTGACCTCATAAGAATAAATACTTTAGGGCATAGATATAAATACTTGCAATACTTGATATTACTAATTTCATATATCATCCAGTGTCATATGTAAAAAATATTTGCAAGTATAGGTATAAATACTTGCACGACGAGATATAAATATTTGCGTGACGATAAGCCTGACAGTACGTCATCATGAATCTCATTTGAAAGAGAAAATTGCATAGAAGACGCTCATGGTTTTAGATTCACAAAAAATTTCACAGATCGTCAAAAACATGAACGAGATTGAACGGAGAAAAATAAAACTGACCTCTAAAAATGCGTATGGTCCTCTCATATAGTTTGATGGTTCCCCACTAGGGGTGCAAACGGATCGGATAGTGGTAAAACCATATCCGTATGCGCTTTTAATTTTCGGATATGGATATGGATCGGATATTAGACGGATACATACGGATACGGATTAGATATCAGATATCCGTAGATATATACATAAATGAATTTGGCTAATATGCTACGCGTATATACTTGCAAACCAAATTTTACATTTTTTAGAATTTTTTTACTATTTATTAAGCCACTTTGAAAATCGCTGATCCAATGGTCCAGCAGATTTTACTGTTGTGTACAAATTAGTGTTTTTTCAAAGTGGCTTAATAAATAGTAAAAAAATTCTAAAAAATGTAAAATTTGGTTTGCAAGTACATATTTATATGGAGATCATGTTGAAGGGTTCGGATTGACCGTTAGGATTTTGAAAACTCAAAAAGTGAGCCGTAGCACGGAGGGCTCTATGATACGCGTAGCACCGTAGCACTGTCCTACATAAATATTTTCATAATATATAGTAAACTATATGGTATTTATCTACTATTCGGATACGGATAATTAAAATTCAAACTATATATGTATCCGTATCCGCACGGATATTAGGATATCGGATATCCGTATCTAATTTTCGGAAACGGTCGGATAATATCCGATCCGTTTGCACCCCTATTCCCCACAGGTATTTATGGTACAGCTACGTTTGAGAGATTTGGTTGAGGAGACAATTATTTACATAAAAATTATTCACCTCATAGGTATAAATTATTTAATGTATAGGTGTAAATACTTTCGTGCATATGTATTAATACTTTAGAAGAAAAAAATCGGTGCTGGAGTTTTTGCGGTTCTCCGGATAATTATGGTAGTTATAGTGCGAAAATTTTACGGTTACTATTATCCGTTTTCTATTAATAATCAAAACTTTAATACTGGATAAAAAGTTTGAATGGAGTGAAAAATGCCACAAAGAAAAGAGTAAGAACAAAATGTTTCATTCTTTTCTCTCGGAGGGATGCTCTGTTTCATTGAAAGAAAGCCAAGATTTTTACAACATTTTCTAAAATTATCATTCATCTTGATAGCTTACAAACTTTTGTAGTTATCTTTTGCTTTCTTGACACCCAAATATTTCATAAATAAATTCATCACATGACATGTGCTATTTTGCAACAATAATTTTTGCATTGTCTTTTCGCTGATTAATGCACTTTTTTATCGAGGGTGTAGTACTGGAGGTTATTGTCTGACAAAGTAGATAACGCCCCGTCTTCAATTTTTACTCTGACCTCCCTCTAAATTCTTAATTTTGAACGTGAAAATTAATTTTTAAATGTCAACACCTTAATTTCATATATCAGCTCATCTAAATTTTGTTTCAATAATATGCTAGTTCGAAAAATATTTTCAAAAACGATCGTATATAGTCTATGTTACTCGGATACTTCTTTATGGGACCCGTACTCGTATCGGGTGCGTATCGGATACGGATACGCACCAGATACGGCCCCGATACGTGTCCGATCTGGCTTGTCCGCTTAGGTGGCGTATCTTTAATCTCTTGATACGGTCTCCGATACGGTTTGACTCGCAGCGATACGTCTCTGATACGTATGGATACGATCAGGATACGCGGATTCTGCTGATTATGAAGAATCCAAACAATTTTCTAGATGTGAACCGTGTGCATGCACCAGCCCATAGTTGTGCACCGTGCACCGCACATGGACCATGTCAAAATAATTAGCTTTAGGGAGAATCGAACCCGGGTCCTACGGCAACAACAATATACTCCTTAACTGCTGCGCTAATTTGTTTTTGTGTTAGAAGCATGTAGCTAACATATTTAATATATACTTGGACTGCCCTGAATTTTTTATATTTAATTCAAGTTTGAATTAATAATATTAATTATTATAATAAAATACTATATACAATAGACGTATCGTATCCTTGATTTTTGAAAATTGTCGTATCGCCGTATCGCCGTATCGCCGTATCGCTGTATCTGTATCGTATCCGATACGATACCCGCACCGGTATCCATGCAACATAGTATATACTTCTTTTATAAATTATCCACCTTCCAACAATTGAGGAGTATTCTCTCAGATACCATCTAAGTATTTCTTTTTGGTGAAAATGACCTTAGGTTATCACCAAGTGCATTACTTATATTACTAGAGAGTTGTTGTGTACTAGTGCATACCAGCAATATGTATGTATAGAAAACATAAAATTTTGGTACATGTTCAAATTGTGTGTCAGTGCATACTAGTACATTTATCAGTCCACACTAGTACGGACATTTTTTATTGGTAGAAATTAATAGAAAAAAAGAGAGATAAACAGAAAGAGTACATACATCAGTTCTTATATTGGTAGAAAGATCGGTACAAATTCTACTAATTCTGAAAGTCTCAAATTTTGGAATGGTATCAATATTACCGATCCTAACTCAGATATAATTTTTAGATTTTTTTCCGCCGCAACACGAATTGTTATAGCTTCTGACAGAAATAAAAAAGTTATAGTTTAGATCTGTAAATCTCCTACCGATCTAAAAAGTTATAGTTGAGATTGAGAGCTGTAAATTTCCTACCGATTCTAACATTAGAGTATTTTTTTTAATAGACATATTTTAATCAAAGAATGGGCCATCAATTATTTGACAACGATGGAAATGATTAAAATATGTCTTGGAAAGGGACAGAAGAGAGAGAGAGGCAGGGAAGAGACGGGACCACAAAAAAGTAAATCAAAGTTGGAATCGATATGAGTTATACCAATTTAATATTGAGACCTCAATACCGGATTCTTTGTGACGTTATTTTCATAGCCCGCGGAAAAAAATACAAGAAAATAAAAATTTGAGTTAGGATCGGTAACAGTAATACCATTCTAAATTTTGTGATTTTTAGAATTAGTAAAATTTGTATCGATTTTTCTAACAATATAAAAACTGTTGTACTATTTCTGTTTCTCTCTCTTCTTTTCTATTAATTTCTACCAATAAAAATTTCCACTAGTACACCATCAATATTTACCAATAAAGAGATACTATATATACAACTAGATCCCTTGTGATATAAGCAAGCAAGGAAAAAAATAAACAAAGAAATGGTATGTACTGGTATTGAGCCGCTTCGTCATACTCAGATGGAGATGTATTGAGCCATTAATCATGCTCTCTCATCACAATAGCGCTAGTTGAAAATCAAAGCAAGATGTATTGAGACACACTCCATATTTATGTTTTATTGGTAAAAAAGAAAAGATAAAACAAAAAACAGAGAAAAGAAAGAAGACAAAAGAAAAGAACGAGAAGGAGAGAAAAAAGAAGAAAGAGGCAAGAAACCGATATTTTTATTAATATCCAAAGTTTAATACGAATTAATAAATATACCCAGAATCCGGCCTAATATCGATATATACCCAAGCCGGCTATTTTCTGGCCGGCTATGTACCCTCCCTAAGCCGGCCAGAAAATGGCCGGCTATGTACCTTTTTTTTTTCCCGCATTAACCCCTATATATACCCTTTTTTCTCTCTCTCCTCTCACAATTCTCTCATCCCAACCGAATTCCGAATTCTTTCTTCTTCTTTGAGGTAAATTTTTTTTTTTATCTAATTTAATTTTTAATTTATTTATTTTAGAGTTTAGGATTTAAGTTTTAGGTGTTATAATTTAGATTATGTTGTTGTAATTTAGTGTAATTAGCTAAGTTAACCAATATTTAGTTTAATTAGCACAATTGACCAATATTTAGGGTATTTTGGCCTTTTTTACCATAATTATGCTGATTAAGCGTAATTTTACCGAAATTAGCACGTTTGACCAATATTTAGGATATTTTGTCTTTTTTACCATAATTAGGCTAATTAAGCGCAATTAGTGTAATTAGCACCGATAACCAATATTTAGGGTATTTTGGCCTTTTTTACCATAGTCATGCTTATTAAGCGTAATTTTACCGAAATTAGCACGTTTGACCAATATTTAGGGTATTTTGGTCTTTTTTACCATAGTTATGCTGATTAAGCGTAATTTTACCGAAATTAGCACGTTTGACCAATTTTTAGGGTATTTTGGTCTTTTTACCCTAATGAGACTGATTAAGCGTAATTTAGTGTAATTAGCACAGATAACCAATTTTTAGGGTATTTTGGCCTTTTTTACCATAAATATGCTGATCAAGCGTAATTTCACCGAATTTAGGTTATTTTAGATATCAGGATGCCTAGAGCACGGCCTACCCAGCGTTCAGTAGTGGACGAGCCGATCAGTACTAGCAGCACGGAGCACATCAGTCCTCTCCTGTGGATTCCCCACAGCGAGCACCGAGTCTCACTGGCTTCTCGTGAGGTACGTTCCTTTTCTTATATTTTCATTAAATTTTGTTGGATTTAAATTTTATTATGTTGTCACCATGCCGATTACATTTTTCAACGCAGGACACGGATCTTCTAGATGTGAAGTTGAGGTGCGTTCACATGAGGTACTACGAGGTGATGGAGCCGTACCTCGTCAACCTGGGTCTCTACCAGGTTGTGGACATCGTGCGGACAAAGAAGAGCATCATCAATGCATCTCTCATCGCTGGACTGGTGGAGCGATGGCGTCCCGAGACGCACACGTTTCACATGCCATTCGGAGAGATGACAGTGACTCTCCAGGATGTGAGTGCTCTCTGGGGTTTGTCTATCCGTGGCACACCCGTCGGCGGCGTCTCTGACAGCACCAGATTCGCAGGTTATGTCGATGAGTTATTGGGAGCTGATCCTTCCTATATCATTGGGCGAACGCCGGAGTACCGCCTCAGCGATATTCCCCCTCTCCGTTTTAGTTGTATTTTTACTAGTTTTGTACTATTTATATTTGATATACTATTTATGTTTGGTATATTTGGATTATCCTATATTTCGGTTCTTGTGTATGTGTACTTTTATAGTACTATTTTTATATTTACAGATAAAAAAAATTATCATGATAATGCTAAACGGAAAATATTACAACATTAAAATAATAGCACAACATAAAAAATAAACAGAAAAGTATGTTAAACAGCAAAAATAAACTCATGAAGATTAAACCGACATTTTTATTAATATCCAAAGTTGAATAAAAAGTTTGAAACCATCATCTAGGGTTTCAAAAGTTTGAGCTTAGTCAGAAAACCATCATATGGGGTTTCAAAAGTTCGAATATAAAAATGTGATCACGCCTTGGTTGTAATTAACCAAAAAAAAAGACTGAAATTTTGTAAAAATAAATAAAATATGAAAATAATGCAATTAAGTCAAAATTCACCCTTTATCTATCATTTTATTTTCGAAACGTATCATGTTATAAATTATTTTGAAAAAAAATTCGATTATAAATTGTAAGTCGTAAATTATAGAGTGCCGTATATCATGTAGTTATAAGAGTATATGTGCTATATTGTTTTATGCCAAATTTTTCTATGAACTAATACCCGACATTTTTATTAATATCTAGAAGTTGAATAATGTGGGTTAAAAAAAAAAAATAGATAGGTACTGTCGTCAGTCAATGTGATGATATTGATGTTATTTTTGAGGTATTTGTTTTCACTATGAGACAAGTCCCATCAATATCATTACATTAATATCATCAGTCAATGTTTCCGACAAGAGTAATAATTAAGCGTGTCCTTCATATTGAATTGTCATATGGTTACAAAAAATTTAAACAAAAAATTTCAAATTTTCAGTGTTAAATTTCAATACTTTGATCTTCATAGTGTCTCTCTCTAAAAAACGGAAAAAAAAAAATGGCACATAGCCGGCCATTTTTTGGCCGGCTTAGGGAGGGTACATAGCCGGCCAGAAAATGACCGGCTTGAGTATATATCGATATTGGGCCGGATTCTGGGTATATTTATTAATTCGTATTAAACTTTGGATATTAATAAAAATGTCGGGGCAAGAAAGAGAGAGAGACAGAGAGTAGACCACAACATCAAATAATATCATAAAAACGAAAGAAAAGAAACAAACTACCGGAGAAGCGGGACCGAGGAACGGCGGCCAAATCCGAATTCTAGATGTAACTTTACACTCTTTCTTCCATCGTCGAAAAAGAAAAGAAAAATTCGAACTCTAAGTTGATTTTCTCTAAACTAATTCAAGCCGAATTATTATTTATTTATATATATATATAATTGAATTAAAATAAACGGTCCGAATCTTAATAGATGGTACGGGTACCAGACTAGATCTGAATTCTCCAACAATAACCTCTAGAAGCCAGGTAAATTTTGGAGAAGGTGCACTTTGGGCCGGGTGCTTGTATTAAATCCTCTAATCACAATCATTAATCATTCGTTTTTAATCTCCAAAAAGCGTTCTAATTTCTAAAAAGTGGCGCGGTTGCATGATGTGACGCATTTTCCAACACGAATTTCCTAAATTAAGAATTATAAAATGAGCAAGTGCTTTTTCATAAGCCCCCACGATCTAATCAGGATTATTCAAGAGTAATATTACACGAGCGGCACCTGTTGGCCGGGTCCCACATGATATCAGGATTGATTGGAGAGCTTCTAACTAATAAATTTGATTTGTATATATCCATTGATTGATAACTCACAATTTTTAAAAATTTTAGAAATTAAAATGTTAATTTATCAAGAAATAGATTGATAGTTTTTTTTCCCACAAATAGAGGATCGAATTGATTCGGTCTAGACAGGGGTGACCAAATTCTTAGTTCAGTCCATCCCTGTTCATGCTTGCACACGACTAGCTACACAAATTGTGCCCCACTCTGAACTGGAGCATTAATTTAGCCCCCTCCAAATAATATTTGAGCCTTGAGAATTATATATATATATAGAGAGAGAGTAGAACTAAGGTGTTCTTAAGCTCACTAAGCTTCTTTGTGAGCTTAATTCAAAAGCTTATCGGATTGACTTCAAACGACGCATCCAAACTGTTGAAACCGATCTACTTCATGAGTGATGCATTTACATGTCAAATTTTTAAAGTTTCGAACTAATTTAGTATGAAGTCAAGCGGTCAAAAAAAGATGATTTATAAGTTCATTTTAATGAGTTTATTTTTCATTATTTTTTGACCGCTTGACCTTATACTAAACTAATTCGAAAAATTATAAATTTGACATGTAAATGCATCACTCGTGAAGTAGAACGGTTTCAACGGTTTGGATGTGTCGTTTGAAATCAATCCGATAGATTTTTGAGTTAAGCTCACAAAGGAACTTGGTGAGCTTAAGCACACCTTAGTTCTACTCTTATATATATACCTTCAGCTTCATCTTCTTGCCAACCACCATTTTCTTTCTAGCCTCCATTTTCAGCAGAGTTTCTTCCTCTTTCTCTCTTCATATCTGGTTCGAAAAATTTGTTTTTCTACAGCCATGATCGAGTAGAAGCTTTGGGAGAAGGAAGAAGGAAGAAGAAAGAAAGAGAGGAAGTCTCGATTTCAAAATCTTGGGTGGACCGAGACCGACATTTTTATTAATATCCAAAGTTTAATACAAATTATTAATTATGCCCGGAGTTCAAAACTTTCGCTAAAAATACCCAAACCGGCCAGAAAATGGCCGGTTTAGGGGGGGGAGTAAACTGGCCATTTTCTGGCCGGTTTACTCTTTTTTTTTTTTTACCCGCAAAAACCCCTATATATACCCCTTTTTCTCTCTCTCCTCTCACAATTCTCTCATCTCTCAACCGAATTCTCTCTTCTTTGAGGTAATTTTTTTTTTTATCTAATTTAATTTTTAATTTATTTATTTTAGGGTTTAGGGTTTAGGTGTTAGAATTTAGAGTATATTGTTGTAATTTAGTGTAATTTGCTAAATTGATCAATATTTAGTGTATTTTGGTCCTTTTTACCAGAATTAGGCTGATTTAGCGTAATTTTACCGAAATTAGCACGGTTGACCAATATTTAGTGTATTTTGGTCCTTTTTACCATAATTATGCTAATTAAGCTTAATTTTACCGAAATTAGCACAGTTGACCAATGTTTATGGTATTTTGGCATTTTTACCATAATTAGACTAATTAAGCTTAATTTAGTGTAATTAGCACGGTTGACTAATATTTAGGGTATTTTGGTTTTTTTTTACCATAATTAGGCTAATTAAGCGTAATTTTACCGAAATTAGCACAATTGACCAATATTTAGGGTATTTTGGCCCTTTTTACCATAATTAGGCCAATTAAGCGTAATTTAGTGTAATTAGCACAGATGACCAATATTTAGTGTATTTTGGTTACTTTGACCATAATTAGGCTGATTAAGCGTAATTTGACCGAAATTAGCACACATGACCAATATTTAGGGTATTTTGGCCTTTTTTACCATAATTAGGCTAATTAAGCGTAATTTAGTGTAATTAGCACAGTTGACCAATATTTAGGGTATTTTGGTCATTTTTACCATAATTAGGCTACTTAAGCGTAATTTAGGGTAATTAGCACAGTTGTCCAATATTTAGGGTATTTTGGCCTTTTTTACCATAATTAGGCTAATTAAGCGTAATTTTACCGAAATTAGGTTATTTTAGACATCAGGATGCTTAGAGCACGGCCAGTAGTGGACGAGCCGATCAGTACCAGCAGCACGGAGCACATCAGTCCTCACCTGTGGATTCCCCACAGCGAGCACCGAGTCTCACTGGCTTCTCGTGAGGTACGTTCCTTTTCTTGGATTTTCTTTAAATTTTGTTGGGTTTAAATTTTATTATGTTATCACCATGCGGATTACCTTTTTCAACGCAGGACACGGATCTGTTAGATGTGAAGTTGCGGTGCGTTCATATGCAGTATTACGATATGATGGCCCCGTACCTCATCAACCTGGGTCTCTACCAGGTTGTGGACATCGTGCGGAAAGAGAAAAGCATCATCAATGCTTCTCTCATCGCTGGACTGGTGGAGCGATGGCGTCCCGAGACACACACGTTTCACATGCCATTCGGAGAGATGACGGTGACTCTCCAAGATGTGAGTGCTCTTTGGGGTTTGCCTATCCGTGGCACACCCGTCTGCGGTGTCTCTGACAACACCAGATTCGTAGGTGATGTCGATGAGTTGTTGGGAGCTGATCCGGCCTATATCATTGGGGACAATGGGAGGTCCAAATTTCATTTGCGGATGACGAGGTTATGACAGCACTTCAGCACAGGTCTCTCGGCAGATTCCACCGCGCTGGAGATTCAGAGGTAAATTTTATAACTTGTTTCTATTAATCAATTTATAATATGAGGATTATATTAGAGTACTTATATGTTTTGT
Source organism: Carex myosuroides (assembly GCA_028015225.1). Lineage (NCBI taxonomy): Eukaryota > Viridiplantae > Streptophyta > Magnoliopsida > Poales > Cyperaceae > Carex > Carex myosuroides. The sequence goes on along the minus strand of CM051485.1, from coordinate 6,589,529 downwards.
ATTGCAGATATACACGGGGCTACGTGATGGACCTTTTTGGTTCTGTCATGTTTCCTGATTCCAGCGGTGACCATATGCCGATGATGTATCTCCCGCTGCTGCGAGACCTTGAGCATCCGGAGAGGTACAACTGGGGTGGAGCTGTCCTGGCGTATCTGTATTCCCACCTGTGCCGTAGTAGTGAGGTAAGTCACCAACTCTTAATTTAGTGTAAATTATTTAATCAATCAATCCATCAAAATACAATGACGTCTAATGTTCTTGAAAATGCAGCCGAGTGTGAAGCAGATGTACGGGCCGGTGCTCCTGCTTCAGCACTGGTCGTGGTCACGACTACCGGTGGGCCGTCCTATCCCCAATGCGGCACCGCAATGGGGAGAGCCGGATATATGGAGATGCCCGGCATACGGCAAGAAGTGGCACGGTGGCCACAACTACCAGAATCGGACCCACGGTGCTACCGTTGGGATCAGGCCAGTCCGGTCAGAGATCCAGAGTTTGCCATCCGTTCTAGTTGAGTGGACGCCCTATGAGCAGTTCTACTTGCAGAACCTCTTGCCGGTCACGGTGATTGACCAGCATGAGCAGGCGATGTGGTTCTACCGAGGTCCACTCATACACTTCCCGCAGACCTATCTTTGCCGATGCACATGCACAGAGACCTGCACAGGTAAGTCGTAGTCTATTGTCAAATTTCTCATATTACTTGATAGCTTTGTATTGCAACTAACGTCTTCCTTACAGGATGAACCACCGAGGGCGGCTGGATAAGGACTGGAGCACCCATTTTGATGCATACTGCGGGACAGCCCAGGATCCTCAGTATCTGGACTTCTATCACGAGCCAGATCCGATTCAGCAGACCCAGGGAGATCCCCATTTGAGGTACGATGCTTGGTACGTGCAGATCGGCATGGCCAGTGTCTATCTGCGGGGCGATTACGGTGCCCATCTCCGCGACATGATCCAGACTGATGATGGTTACCATCCCAACGGCCGTTCATTCGCTCGCAACGTAAGTCATCTAAAACTACATAATTTTTCTCTAACTTAATAGTTCATCAAGGTTTGATCTGACATGCCAATTTTGTTTCAGCTTTTGGCGGGGATCAAGGAGTGCGCTCATGGGATCTCCACGATGGGCAAGAAGAACTAGCGATATCTTGGGTACCGCATCCTCAAGAAAAATGCAAATGCGGTTGAGGATGCCGGGCACGGTGGGAAGATCATCACGATGCTGCGAGACGCCGGAGAGAACATCAACTGGCGTGAGATAGATCCGATCGAGCCTGACCCGGAGCCGATTATTGGACAGGAGTTCCCACCTTCTCCTGATTCGCATCCAGAGTGGGACTACCATGATTGGGTATTGTCCGGCGTTGGGTGGCAGGCATGGTACGACGAGCATGGACGTCCGGTGCAGCCTTATGTATGTCATACTTCAGTATCTGTCAGGTTTTAATAAATTTCTTCATTCAGATCAAATTTAATAATTTATGTGTATGATTGCAGGGTCCGGCAGAGATGCCGCCACAGCCACCATCTACGGGGTTCGATACTTCTGATATGGACTCCTTCTCGTACAGTCTCCAGGACTACGGGATATTGGATGATGAGTTCAGCTCGGCACCGAGGGTACCCCGATATGGCACAGAGATGCCGCATGATGGAGAGGCTAGTGGTAGCGGGTCTCATACTCAGCATGCCTTTGGGACTGAGTTCGCTGCATCTATCTTTAGTACACCTCCGCCAGTACCGACAGTCCCTACGGGTGATGCCATATGGGATACCGCTGATCAGATACTCAGGTCTGCCATGACCCCGAGATAGACCGAGCCTGGCCGCGCTGGCGCCGGGCGAACGCCGGAGTACCGCCTCAGCGATATTCCCCCTCTCCGTTTTAGTTGTATTTTTACTAGTTTTGTACTATTTATATTTGATATGCTATTTATGTTTGGTATATTTGGATTATCCTATATTTCGGTTCTTGTGTATGTGTGCTTTTATGGTACTATTTTTTTATTTTACAGATAAAAAAAATTATCATGATAATGCTAAACAGAAAATATTACAAAATTAAAATAGTAGCACAACATAAAAAATAAACAGAAAAATATGTTAAACAGCAAAAATAAACTCATCAAGATTAAACCGACATTTTTATTAGTATCCAAAGTTGAATAAAAAGTTTGAAAACCATCGTCTAGGGTTTCAAAAGTTTGAGCTTAGTCAGAAAATCATAATCTGGGGTTTCAAAAGTTTGAATATGAAAATGTGATCACGCCTTGGTTGTAATTAACCAAAAAAAAAGACTGAAATTTTGTAAAAATAAATAAAATATGAAAATAATGCAATTAAGTCAAAATTCACCCTTTATCTATCATTTTACTTTCGAAACGTATCATGTTATAAATTATTTTGAAAAAAAATTCGATAATAAATCGTAAGTCGTAAATTATAGAATGCTGTATATCATGTAGCTATAAGAGTATATGTGCTATATTGTTTTATGGCGATATTTTTCTGTGGACTAATACCCGACATTTTTATTAATATCTAGAAGTTGAATAATGCGGGTTAAAAAAAAAAGAAAAAAAAAAGAGTAAACCGGCCAGAAAATGGCCGGTTTAGGGGGGAGTAAACCGGCCATTTTCTGGCCGGTTTGGGTATTTTTAGCGAAAGTTTTGAACTCCGGACATAATTAATAATTTGTATTAAACTTTGGATATTAATAAAAATGTCGGGGACCGAGACAACGATTGGTCATTATCTTTTCAAATATTTTAGTGTCGTCAATCGTATAAAAGTGTGATAAATAGTGAATTGAATCATTAATTTGGTCCACCCTTATTTGGACTTAACCAATATTCTGATCCACGCTATTTCTAAAAAAAAAAAATCATTAATTTGTTTTTAAACAAATAAATTTTGTAATTTCTAAAGAGAAATTTGGATTACTCATCGTACGTTCAGCGTGCATTAAAAAAATATATGGGCTGGAGCACCTAAACACATAGGCTCCTTTGCTTTGTCAGTAGTCAATTAGTCATGTAACTTGTAGAAACAACAAAAACTTCGTATTATCCGCATTGTTTTCTGATAGACCAGACAGCCACAGTTGGCAATCCTCGTGTGGGACTGTGGGTCACCTTGTTCAGATTTTGGTCTATCTATCATCTATGTGTGCCCACTTTTCAGAAAACTATTCACTCACTTCCTTTCTATTTTTTTTTTGCAAGATCATGCTTCAAATTTTGATAAGATGCGGCCATAAATTTGTTCATAACGATGTATACATTGTTAATTGAAGAATATTTTTGTATCCATATACGTTTAAAATTAGTTTTATCTTTAGTTTACACCTACTCGTCAAGTATTCACAATATTAGTATTCTATTCTTATCTGCTAATGTTAACAGATAACAAACGAATTATGAATGATTCCCAAATAAATTGATAATTCATATAATATCATTTGTAAAAAAAAATATATATATATTACATAAACCACATTATGTACGTAATATTGTAAAATATTAAAAATAATAATTATTTGGTCTCATTATTTTTTGAGAGAATATATATTACTAATTAAATAAAACATATAAGATGTTATATTAAATCAAGCTCATCATAAGTTTCTTTAAACACATCATGTACATCATTAATTATAGCAAATAAATAAAAACATTATTTTAAACATCAATGTTCATAATATCCTAAAATAAAAATAAAAATATTGGTCCTAATGTCCTATTATATTTTAGAATAATATAAATTATTAATTAATAAAACTATATGTGAAATATTGTATAATAAATCTCGTACATTTTAACTAATACAAGTCCTTACTAAATAATTTATGTACCAATAATACTAGCATAATATTAAATGATATTTCAGCTTATTCAATTTGTTTCATCATTTATTTTTAATTGTCAAAATTAAACCATAAAATTGAATGCCGAATTATTATAATTTTAAATAGAATTGAACTAAAATTGAACATTCACATTAACCGAAATATTTGATAAATAATGATCACTTGGACATATCCGGCAAGTGGTGCTTGATAAATATTTAATAGTTCGGATTCAGTTTGGCGGGGTCAAAAATTCGTGATTCAGGAATAATTTGGGTATAATTCGGAAATAATTCAGTATCACAAGGAAGCAAAAAAAAAAACAACTCCAAAAAAAAATTCACTTTTTTTCGTGTTTCATTCGTGATTCGCGTTTTATTCGCGAATAATTCATGATTCACATTTTATTCGCAAATAAAACGTATGATATGTTTTTTTTTTGTATTTTATTCGGTATTCGGTTCGAAAAAATCAAAAATCCGAATAAAACACGAATAATTTGCAAATATATCGCTAACCATGTTACTGTGTTTGTTACTATCATGCATAAAAATTTCGGGAGTTGTAGCGCACCATGGCCCATGGTTACAGAAAATTTGAAAATTATTACTACCGAATCATTGATTCAATTTCCAGTAAATTTCTGTCAAAATCACCAACCCTCCTTTCTCTTCTCTTCTCCTTTCCTTCATTTCTCTCTTCTCTTCTTCACCCGAACTCAGCCATGGCGATATTATAATATTTTTAATCTTAAAAAATACTCTTCTATTTTGCGATCTATTTAGAAAAAACTTGATAGTTTTTTTGAAGGAGAGTTCAAAACTCTTCATATAAGCAGTTTTTTCAAGGTAAAAATTCAAACGTATTTGAATTACTTATTTAGACCGCATTTAGTGATAAATTAATTTACATTTGTTCAATAAGTATAATGTAGATTAATTTAAATTAATTTACATTTGATTAAACACCAGTTACATACTAAAACATGAAAATAAAGAACTCCATAATAACTTGCGTCTAATGAGCACATAAATCGTCAGTGCCAGCTGTCGCTAGTTAACAACAAATTCAACTAAACAACTTGGACTTGGGGGGATTTCATGGACACCCTTCATGTATTTCTCTCTTGGAAATTCATAATATCATATTTACTCTTCTAAATTTCGAAAACTCACAAAATTGTGCCTTTTCTATTAAGACTCATTATAAAATTTATAACGTTCCTTTATTAGAAAAAAAATAAAAATATGTTCAGTGTCAATAATCTATTATCAACAAAAAAGATATGTTCACAATAGAGGTTGAGTAAATTTGCAATTCAACATTTCTTTTTCTTTTTTTTTTCACAAGAAGACATTCAGTTGTTGACAGTGATGTAGATAGATCAAATACTGTATATAATATCTGAACCGAATCCATATTTGTTTTTAATTTTTATTTTAATACATGCACATAATAGTAGAAGTTAAACAAATACGGAGACAGATTGAATATTAAACAAATAGAGATATTAATACAAAATAATTTCAAATATTAAAATAAAATATCACACATTTCATAAAAGAATGCATACATTATATGTACTTTTGTGAAAATTAACTACATGATACTTCATAAAAGTATTTAGTTGAAAAATTATACATTAACTAAAAAAATAATTACTAATTATTATAGTATATGTAAAATGTACGAAGAAATTATAAATCTCAATAAAAGATGAAATATGAGTAGGTATAGTTAAGTAATTAGATCTAAAAATAATTAGGTTAATAATAATTTGTATATTAGGCTTCAAAGTATAACTAAAGTAATACATATGTTTCTGAAATGGATATCCATGTATGAAAAAATCTGCATCTGAATATTGAAAACATCCGAATTCTAATTATTACCCCCGTCCATATTCGTTTTTAAATTGAAAATCATATCCATATTTGCATTCATTAAAAAAGTATCCTAATTTGTGTATGTAAAATATCCGCCGAATTGTATATGATCCATTTACACTCCTAGATGGTGTTTTGTTGTGGACTAAAGTTAATGGTGAAGTCTAACTTGATTGACTTAAATTATTCACGTTTGATTGATGCCTAAAATATATTTTGACTTAAGTTATTTCTTATTTTGTAAGAATTTGGCTTAAGGTATTATTTGATATTACAAATTATTTCATCTTACAAAATTAATGATATCAATAATAAAACTATTTTTCGTAATTTTTTTTCATTTTGATTGAAAGGAAATGTACAACAAAACGTGTTATGTACAAATTAATTATATATCTTAGAGATGTACATTGCATTTAGTGAATCTTGTTTAATTAAATTTATATGTATACCAATTTATTTTGTCAAAAATATGTTGGGTTGCTGAACAAAAAAATTATTTATTTGTAGTACATTTTCAAAAATTATTTTACTTAATTATTTTCTGCTTATTTTGTTAATTTAGAAAATTATGTCATTTAAAAAGAAATGTTGATTCTATAATTGATAAAGCTATAAGTTCTTTTATGCTTAAATGAAAACAAAATTAATTGCTTATTTTACATTCCTTAAAGCGATTGAAAATAATAAAAACAATATAAAGTTAGATCTCATACTCAAATAAAATTAAATCACATGGAGATGTGGGTTAGTTTAGGCCAGTATAAAAGTCGGCTTATTTCATCTTAATCCAACTCAATTAAATCACGTTTGACAAAATAACTGAGACCTAAAACCCTTATTCCATTGTTTAATCTACAACCAAACATGAATCTTGACCAATTTAACTTTAAGTATCAGATGTTTTGAATTTTGATGCAATTTTGTGATGCGGATCCTCGCTAATATTCGGCAGCTTACTTCAAGCAAGTTTTTTTTTTTTTAATTTTATTTGAACTTCAAGCAATTTTGTGATGTTTCCGAGTGAGGCAACAAAGAAAAAAGAAAAAAAAAACTGATGTATTTTAATAGGAAAACGTCTGTAATTATTTTCCCAACACCGTGCTAGCAAAAAAACTGATGCATTATTCTTTAGTATTTTATTCAGAGCGAAACTAAAACATTGAAATAGGGAGACTGATAAATAAGTGTCATGTAATTTGATTTTATGAAAAGACTAATAGTATTTTTTTTTTTTGTAAAAATAAAAAAATTTAAGGAACAAAATTGAAAAATTTCAATTTATAGGAAGTGTATAGCACCCGCCCCTCTATTTACTTGCACCACTAATTTTACCCACCCAAGCAACATTAAAATAAAAAATTACCGTTTCTATTGTGAAATCATATCGAAAATGTAAGCAATATATTATTTACTTTAAAATGTGCATAAAATATTTTATGTCATGAAATGTGAAGAATTGAATTTCATTTTTAGTTTATCTGAACTTGTTTGGAACTAAAGACTTGATTGTTGTTGTTGTAAGCGTGAAAAATTAAAAATAAAATGAATATGAAATTTATTTATCCGATTTCTATAAAATAGTCTAATGAAAAACCGTCACTAACGTAAAAACTAGACCTAATCAAATAAAATTCTATTGATGCCATGGTAAAATATGGACAATAATAAACTCATTTCGCTCTTAAAAATGAGAATCATTTTAAGAGAGCGCCCTAAAGACAAAATTCACATCCGAAGATATTTTTGCTTGAATAACAATTCAATATTTTTCTTCAAAAAAAAAAAAATAACAATTCAATCTTATTCTCTTTTAAGAAATACTTGTATAACCAAAATTGTTGAGGTACTAAATACAAAAAAAGGTAGAAACTGTAATTACGGATGGGATTTGCTCTTATCTGGGACGCAAGATAAAACAAACAATAATTGCTCGATTTATATCTGTCGACTGTCGATGAGCAGAACTTAATTCAAGTCCCATATCCTTTCTATATATCACGTGATCACAAAGATTATAAAGACAGAAAATCGGAAGATAGACATCAAACAACATTCAGTACAAAATTAGATAAGAGTCATCTGATTCGCATCAAAATTCGTACGGAGTAAAGTTAATATTTTAATTCATGCGGATCAAATGAGCACAAATTCTAATGCATATCAGACGGTTGCGAATGAACATCGAACGCCGCCTATTTCTAAAGACAGAGGTAGAGAGACCAGTTGCAAAGGAATTGCAACAAATTGAACAATCCATTCGGGATCGAACGGATCGCTGGAGACATTTGTCTCTGCCGATGTCTTCGAAATGATTTGAAGGAAAGCGAAAAACAAATTAATAAAGGTGGCGGATAGCGGTCCAGATCTCCTTTGTATCCAGTCCCGCTGGATCAACGGTTCTTAATTCAAGCAAAAGAAGGTCCCCTCCACGTGAATGAAGTTTCTTCACTTATGATTTTGCTGCAGCGCTATCGTGTGAAACCAAAATGTTGCGGATATATTTCTCAGAATACATTAAACTATCAAAAGTTGTTACAGAAAATGCTGCAGACTTTCTGCCGCTCAGAGTTTACAGGTAAAAATGAAACTGATCGGAGCCGTTTGATGAATAAGCAAGCAATCACAGATCTTAACGCGAATTGACATGGATGCTGGTGTTGAGCTGAAGTTTCAAATCGGGAGTCAATATCCTCTGAGGTAACAGAATATATTCTGGTTAGATCAGAACCGTCCAATCAGAATACGGACCAATTCTGTCTGAGGTAGCATGCACGGGATTTCTTTTATATTCGTGCGGATTCTAATCGGACGGTCTAGATCTAAACATAAATTTATGTTACCTTAGGTAATATGAATCCCCTACCCCACCCCATTTTCAACCCAATTTACATTTTTGTACCTGTATCCCTCTTAAAATTTATATAACTAGTTCCTACCTTCCATTCAATCCGTTCCATAATTTGCTCCTTCAACCCCTCCCTTCTACTCCAAGCTTTATTCCACACACTCTGCTCTAAACTCTCACCTTTTCTCCTTTCAGTTGCCTTTTTATCCTCCAAAAAGTTGTTCATTCACAATCAAAAAAGGAGGGAGCAAAAAAAAATGTCAAATCTTACCACAATTCTCTATCTTTTTCTATCCCTCTCACCAATTTTCGTCATCTCCGATGAAAATTACAATGCTTTCGTCTATGCTGGTTGTTCACTGCCGCATTACAATCCGGGCTCACCCTATGAATCCTTGGTCGATTCGTCACTTGCCTCTCTCATTAACTCAGCAGCATTAATGTCCTATTCAAACTTCACCTCTCCTTCTATATCTCTCTCGGCTCTGTATCAATGCCGTTCCGATCTTCCCACATCAATCTGCTCTTCTTGCCTCCGCACCGCTGTCTCGCAGCTCTCTGCACTTTGTCCCTCAGCTGCCGGCGCTACTATCCAGCTCCGTGCTTGCTTAATCAAGTACTTTTATGTCAATTGTTCAATTTACAAAAAATAAATTAGCAGAGAATTCTGATACAGCAAAACTGGGGTTGAATTAAAAGGCTTTCTTATTTTGAATATCACAGATACAGTAACGAATCATTTATTGGAAAACTCGATACGACACTCCTTTACAAAAAATGCGGGGCACCAGCAGGGTCATATAGCGGCGACGTGCTTGGCATGAGGGATGCAGCGCTTGGGACAATTCAGGCATCTAGCGGCGCTTATCGGGTAGGTGGAGCCGGGTATGTACAAGCCGAGTCACAGTGTATCGGAGACTTGGATATAAAGGAATGCTCTGAGTGCATCACGGTTGCGGTGTCGCAAGTGAGGAATGCGTGTGCATATGCCGGTGCAGGAGAGGTATATCTCGGCAAGTGCTATGCAAGGTATTGGGCTAACAATGGTTACCACCCTTCATCTTCTTCATCCTCTTCGCATGAAGATAATAGTAAGTTGTTGACTTTAATTTCTCTTCATAATTGGTGATTTCATTTTCATAATTATTTCATTGGTGTCATGGTACAAGTTAAACAGGGTTTTGAAACGGTTGTGCCATATGCATAGTGTGTGCTAGTAGCGATAGAAAGGCCACAACCTAGAATCTAGAGTGCAACCAACTTTTTATTTAGGTACGCACAAAATCAAGTGAATAAAGGCGCTTGCAATCACAGATTGGTTTTGATTGTGATTTGTGCATCTCCATACTGTACTGTTCTGTTTGCACATTAAAGCAATTTGTGAAACTTTTGTCCGTTATTCCAAAGAGTTCCTTATACTTTCTTTCCTCTCAATTAACTAGTTAATTAATTATAATAAGTAATTTAGAGAGAGCTTATCTGCTTAAGATTATTTAATGACATTCTTTAGTGAAAAGTCAAGCGAGCAGGAGTCAATGATACATGAGTCATGCATGTCAAAAAGGAAAATATAATTCAACAGTTGTTGCTCTGTCCTTATTTTGAAAATGATTTTATTAATAAGCCTACCACTTTCAAGTTAGGAAGATTTTAGGTCGTTGGCTATTAATAAGGACACTCGGTAAATTAATTTATTTTGAAGATGGACCATGTATTTTTTATTTATTTAAACTGATCTATCTTGTAAACATCATCCAAAAGGAAACTACAGTTTTTTTTTTTTAAATAATGTATACTAACTTCATCTATCCAAGATTTATAACTTATAATTTATAATTTAGGGGCGGACTTAAAGAAGAGAAATGGGAGTCAATTTACCTCCATTTATTTTAAATTTTTAGTATTTATATTGGATTTTCTATATAATTACAATAAAATGTCTTGATATATAAATTATTGTCCCCATTATAATTAATACATAAAGAAACAAGTTAATTGCACAAATGATTTAAGTATCGCTCGTTTATCATCTGCGGTCCTTAGTGTTTCGAAAGTATGATTTTAGTCCTTAAATATCAATCGTGTATCATTTTGATCTTTAAATTAAAAAAAAAAACATATTAGTCCTTGAAGTATCACTTTTTATGATTCATAACATTTTTTATTTGTAGAGGAGGAATCCACTTACAACATTTATAAGTTACAACATCTTACAACAATTCGGTTTTGCAATTTTTAAAGTTCAAACAGTCGATCCAAACTATTCAATATGATATCTATATTAAAATGTGCTTGGAGATCAAATTTTATATTTTTTTTGAATTGTTTTACTATTTATTAAATATTTTACAAAACTGTTGTTTTTCAGTGGTCCAGAATTGTCTAAAAACAACATTTTTGTAAAATACATAATAAATAGTAAAAAAATTAAAAAAATGTAAAATTTGATTTGCAAGCACATTTTAATATAGAGATCATGTTAAACGGTTTCGATCGACTGTTTGAACTTTGAAAACTATGAAACCAAATTGTTGTAAGATATTGTAACTTACAAATGTTGTAAGTGGATCCCTCCTCTTATTTGTATCAGATTAGTCCTACTTTTATCAGTGGTAAGAAAAAAAGAATTTATGCTTTGGCATCCATGTTAAAATTATATTTGCGGTAAGATATATAAATATAGTTTTTATTTGATGTTTGATTTTATGAATATAAACGTAGGATTAATTTAGTAGAAATTAAAAAAAAAGTGAGGATCAAAATGAAACTTTAAGAATCAAAATGATAAACGAATAATGTCCTTAAAACGATACCTTTAAAATTTTTAAAACCGAAATGATAAACAAAGAATATATTAAAGACCATTTATGTAATTTACACTAAATTAAGAAACCAACCAACCATGCATATAAACAGGATATATAATCAAACATTGCAATTGAAATCACGGATGCCAACAGACAGAGAGACCGTCATTGTCACGGTACATGTAGAGTAGGAATGGGGGAGATACATCAAATGGGACCAAGTGTAGTTGCAAAGACGTGAGCAAATTGGGTTCTTTTGGCAACGATCGGACCCAAACAAAGAGATTTGGTAGCAGTTTCTAATTTTATGATTGCCGCTCGGTCTCATGACCTATAACTTTGCTGCAGCGATGCTAGCTAATTAACTGCTCTCATCACTTTGTGCATCAACATCATGCACCAGCTCCAATTGCTGTGCATCATTCAACGGTGGTTGCCAACTACTGTCATGCCACATTGCCTTAGCCATTCCATTCTTTGTGTTTTCCCCCCTTTTTAATTTTTTTTCTTCTTATTTTTTATATGTGATGCTTGTTTTTCCCAAATATTTTTTTTTTATTGCATCTTTCAGTCAATCAATGGTAGCCCCACATTTGCTATATATAAGGTCTTCATAGGAATGCACATTTGATATAATTAAGTAAATAAAGTGTACTGTAACATGGTAAGATGTGTCAACACTCAAGGAAAACATATATAAAATAACATTTTCTAATTATCAAACTATATAAACATATTCATATATTTTTGGTCAAGAGTTACTGTCGTGTAATTATTACATGATCAATGCATGAAAACGATTACTCTTTTTAATAATGATCCTTTTAATCATTATCTCTTTTGTAACTTTCCATTTGTTTATATGAACAGACGATGGAGCAGGAAAAACCTTGGCTATTATAATAGGACTAATTGCCGGTGTTGCTCTCATAATTATCTTCCTCTCTTTCATAAGAAGAGCTGGATCTGGTTAGGACCCATTCTTCTCCTTTTCATATTCCTAATCACTTAAATTATTATCAATTTTAGGTTACATAATTGACTCATTATTTATCAAGAAAGTTAATAATTAGGAACTTTTATGTAGATATGCATTTGACGAATTCGTTTAGTAATTTGACAAAATAAAGCTAAATTTGATTTTCTCAGATAGACAACATATTTGCATATATAGTGCCAAAAAAATATCATCTGGTTTAAGTATAATCCATTCTCAACTCTTCAATATTTTTTACTTTGCAGGTAAAGACTAGTTCAATCAGTACGTACCGATTTCTTTGAGGCTATCCAGTCTTTATCTCTTTTCTTCTCCTTTTGAGTCTCTTTTTGGGTTCTTTATTATTTCTTAAAAAGAATTGGGGCCAAGTGCTGATCAAACAGGCCATGCAATAAAATAAAAAATGAAGAGAAAGATAGCAAATGGAAAAAGGAAGATTCCAGTTTCACCCCACTATGCAAAACTAATGTACAAAATGATGAGGTAGATCATTTGTTTTTTTTTTTCCCTAATTGCCCACGATCCTAATGAAAAATTTGCTAGGGTTATCATTATCCATGATGTTAGAATCTGTCATTATTACGTGTCAATTGGATAATGGAATGATGTACATAGAATTATTAGTAAGGAGCGTGTGTTTAATTAAATGTATAATTGCAAATAATCTGGCCTTATGCCACCAAATCCGTTTATATACTGTCATTTTCTCTGCAAAGAATTGTGTTTTGTTAGGAGGATTCTGTTAGTTAAATTGCGCTGGAATGCACCAGAAGTTTCCTTGTGTCTTTTGTGATTAAAATGGCTTTATAATAAGGCTTTGGTTTGATTGATCCGATCTTATTTATTTTTATTAAATTATGAGGCTTTGGTTGCGTGGAGGGCTGTATAACCCAACGTGTTTCTTTTCTATTTGCTATTTGTTATCTGTGCTCCAAATAAAATTATATATGTCACACCACTGCATAATTGAAAGGACATTCTAACTAACAACTGTATAAAAAACAGAGAACTTTATTTATTTAAAAAAAAAAAAGAAGAAGACTAAGTGCCAAAGACTGAACCCTCGAGTCAATGGCTAGCTGCTTCTATTCATTATTTCAACGATTGTGGCTAATAAAAATTATAACTTCTTGGACAATGAAGGTTCCAAAATGTTTCAAATTCAACGACAACATTCAAAGCTAATAATTCCTTCAGTAGTTCACTAATTTAACATTTTATTTTTTTTTCTGAAAATGATTATCCAAAAAATAACCTATTTTCTATTAACGGAAACAAAATTTACACCTCAAATTTCATTCTTTAATTTAGTACATAAAATATTACTGAGGCTAAATTTCTTTTCAGACTAAGTTAATAGACATCGATCCATCACTTCACTTGCTAAGGAAAGGCCTTTGCGGCTCAAGTATCAACTGGTTAGAGATTTTTATTCGGCGAAATTGGTTACAGATTTTAAGCATCCGACCCAAGAAAGCTCATCTAAATTTTGAGCCCAATTTTCATAGAAAAGTCTTATTGGGCTATTCTCTTTTTCTAATTCTATCCTTCCTCGCCAAGGAAAGCACAATTTTTTTTTTATTAAAAAGGCGAAAGCCCATTCTCATGAAAGAAAAGTTAACTTACACAAGGAAAGCACAAATATCATGGACTGAGTCTGAAACAGCCCCAAAAGTATCACCAAATAACCAGATAATCCCGTTGACAAGTCCAGATCCACAATTCAATGTTTAAAACCGTAATTCTTTCAGGAAACAATCTCAACTAGGTCTAACCTGTCAGGGATTAATAAAAAAAGAGCTGATTTAACCATTAAATATGAACCAAGATCAACTGATAGTCCAACTCCGATTGTATCGCACGACCTATGCGGTCACCGACCCGACCGGCCAACCCCAAACTTCTAAATACTCTGCCTCGAACTGGTATCAAAATAAATCAAAAAGAAAAAGAAAACAAAAGGACACGAAAGAAAGCAAAAGATCAAGCTTCGAAATCTTACCTCGACCGATCTACTCCAATGGCGCTCGAATGGGTTGTGCTAGGCTACGCGGCGGGAGCTGAGGCGATCATGCTCCTTTTCCTCACCCTTCCCGGTCTGGACGGGCTCCGGCGCGGCCTGGTCTCCGTCGTACGGAGCGCGCTCAAGCCGATGCTGTCAGTGGTCCCCTTCTGTCTCTTCCTCCTAATGGACATATACTGGAAGTACGAAACCCGTCCGACCTGCGACCAGGAGCACGCGTGCACCCCGAGTGAGCACCTCCGCCACCAGAAATCGATCATGAAGAGCCAGAGAAACGCACTCTTGATCGCCGCCACGCTCCTCCTCTACTGGCTCCTCTTCACGGTCACCTCTCTGGTTGTGAAGATTGAGCAACTCAACCAGCGCGTCAACAAGCTCAAGCGCGACGATTGAGATTCGAGACTGATCGAGAGTTTCTGGACTGATCTGGTGTTGGCGTGACGGATCTCCGTAGGTTATCTGGTTTCTCTTTTGCTGTTTTTTTTTTGTTTTATTTTTACTGGCATCTTAAACGTAGGGTTTTGGATCTTGACTTTGGTTTTCTAGTTGGTTAGAGATCGAGCCTGTGGTTCTGTTCTGTATCGTTATGGTCTTAATAAAGATGGATTGATCTATTATTTTGTTTTGTGTTGTTTGATCATGTTTCCGGTCGAGGTGAAATGTGGATGTTGATATATTGTTTGATTATCAAACAATTGAGCTAATTATTTTCAATTGCATAGGAGGAAATCTAAGGGGCTTGCAATTTTAATTTATTGATTTGTGCAATAGGCATTACTAAGGTCTGATCAACAACAACAAAAAAACTCTCAATCAAATTCTAATCGCTATTACTTGTTTGTTCCATAACACCTTGTCATAATTTTGCAATATTGGTATTTGCTTACTAGAACATGCTTTGCTCAAATTGAGTGTAAATTGTATACAAATCAGAAGAGTTGAGCCTTCATGTTAGGATTTCAGACTTCTTAATCAATTAAATGTCATAGATATGTATGTTGAAGCTTTCCTTCTCAGGAGTTTCTGTAATTTTATTAACAGGACTCCTTTATTGTGATGAGATGTACCATGGTAATGTTTAAATTTTCTTGCTACGAGTTCATGGAGAACTCCATCGGGGCGTTGATATCTGAAGTTCCTCCTGTCCAGTTAGAATGGTAGTTGATTTATTTGGTCAATGTTGGAGTTGGGAAGCTTTGTTCTGAATAATTTTAATTAAAAATAATTAAATAAATGAAATTCGCTAAGGTCTAATATTATTCTGTTGATCCCCTCGAGGTCTAGAAGAGCTTTGATGAATTTTGATAGGCATAACCGCATAAGATCTTTGGTCAATTTTATCTTCTTTTTTGTGTTGTGAGAACTGAGAACATTGATGTGGTCAATGATGCCAAGAAATTAAATTGAGCATGACACATTAAATTCTAGTAATTAAACGAATCACTGGATGATTTGTGAATAACTTATTCGATATTTTTTTCCCAAAAATTAAATCATTTTGTTTTATTTAAGATCCATTACAAATTCTTTTTATGATAGTTGGCCAGTATTATTGAGCAGTTCTACTTTTTCTCTTTTATCCCTCATGACGTGGCAAACCTTGTTCACGAGGCAATCTACCATACCAGAAAAACGAAGATGCTAGCACCTTCTCTTGCTTTCGAGCGGGGCCTTCCCTCTACTCCTTATCTCTAACTCTCCAACCAAAAGCTTTATTCTGGTATTTTCTACTCAATTTACTCAACAAACCAAATTCCATGCCATCTTATCTTTCTTCAATGAATTTCTTGCACAAATCCAATTCTTCTCTTTCCTCCCTCCTTTCCCGGTACATTTCCAACCCAATCTTTCCACGAATCCAACAATCTCGTAGTTCCACTTATTATGTTCTCCATCCGCCACCAAAAACTCAATATCACCGATTCCGTCGCCGGCCAAGGTGGTATCACAACCCACGTAACGTCATCGCAGTTGTTCTTGTTTCTAGTGCTGCTGGTGCCTCTATATATTATGGCAACCTAGAAACCGTTCCTTACACCAAGCGGCACCACTTCGTACTGATATCCCCTTCGGTCGAGCGGCAACTCGGCGAAGCCCAATTCAACCAGCTGAAAAATGCTTTGCGTGATAAGATCCTCCCTCCAATTCATCCAGATAGTGTGCGCGCACGTCTCATCTCAAATGAAATAATCAGTGCATTACAGCGCGGGCTTCACCATCACGAGCCACGCTGGAACAGTATCGAGTATTCTTCCCATGCACCATCGGAGGAAGATTTGGATCCAAAGAGGTCTCCTGAAATAATCCTTGCATTAGAAGGTGTCCGCAAAGAGGAGCATTTGAAATGGTCTCCTGAGGATGAAGAGCTGATGGATGACAGGTGGGTCCAGGAGAGCAGAGGTATGGATATGGGGAAGGGCGGCACCCTGCCTGAGATGCGGCACATGGACGGATTGAAATGGGAGGTGCTGGTGGTGAGGGATAAAATGGTAAATGCATTTTGTTTGCCGGGCGGTAAGATTGTGGTTTTTACTGGGCTGCTTGATCATTTTAGAACCGATGAAGAGATTGCTACGGTACTTGGTCATGAGGTAAATCCCAAATCTTTTGAGTTGCGTTGTTATTGTTTTTCTGATCGAAGAAAGGAGAATCGATAAGAAGCTGCATTCTATTACTGATACAATCAGGGATAACTGAAAAGCATTGTGTGAGAATATCTCAAACCCAGCCCCAAATTATCTGGATAAAAAAAAAATCTTATCAAGCCCAAAGAGGAGAATATCATGAGCCTTCAACTCATTGGGTCGTACGACTCTATTTAGGCCCATTTTGTTATATCAAGCCTAGTTCTAGCGAGATTTATGCCCCTTATATTTTCAAGCACAGCAAATTTCTCATCCTTCTAATCTTGTTACCACACAGGTCGGGCATGCAATTGCTAGGCATTCAGCCGAGATGATTACCAAAAACTTGTGGTTTGCTGTGTTGCAACTTATCTTATTGCAGTTTGTTTTCATGCCAGACATTATAAATGTCATGTCCAATCTTCTCCTCAGGCTTCCTTTCTCTAGGAAGTAAGTTTTTAATAATATTGGTTACTGTTAATTATGGTTTGTAATGACTTACTACTTTAGTTCAGTGGAATTAATTTTATTGGTAATATATTCCTGATATTTATGGAATACATTTGACATTGCCTTCTTTTCTTAGCATGAATTAAGAGTCTAATTCAAGTCATCTCAGCAAATACTAGATTTCGAAGTTTATATCGCTTTTCTTATATCAAATAGGATACACACAGAGAGACAAAATTCTACATCAGTAGGTTACAGGAATATACCTACTGATCTAAAATTCTATCTTGACACAAAATGAGCTGTACTATAGTGATATGTTATTTTATACAATTTTACCATTTAGGATGGAAATTGAAGCAGATCATATCGGCCTTCTCCTAATGGCTTCTGCTGGGTTCGATCCACGAGTGGCCCCACTCGTATACGAGAAATTAGGGAAGATTACTGGCGACTCGGCTCTGCACAACTATTTATCAACTCATCCATCAAGCAAGAAGAGAGCAGAAATTTTATCCCGTGCCGAAGTCATGGAAGAGGCATTGGAGTTGTATAGGGAATCGGTTGCAGGTCGTGGCATTATGGGTTTCCTCTAGATTCATTTTTATGCAAGTTGTGTTCTGAAGGTCACAGGAAGTTGCCAGAAAAAAAATAATACGAAACTGCATATGTTCTCATTCCTTTTTTCCTGGAATTTTTGTGAAATGTGGTTACGTTTTTAAGGCCGAAATTGGAGCAATTTACTGGCCAAGGCCCAAATTTTCCTAACTGTGCTATTTGTTATCCGATAATGGCTACAGTCATGGACAAGGCCGAATATTTAAATTTTTAGATTTTCACGAAGAACAAAATATATTATGAGGGAGTGACAAGATGCTTGAATTTGGTGCATTGAATACTTATAATTTGTAATATAAAATTTTGCAGTAAAATAACCATCCAAATCGTTAATTATTGTTACTAAACCACTGTATTTGTGCAGAAAGAGATCATCAATTTACATTCATTTTATTGAAGCATCATGCATGTTAAATTTTGCATCGAATCAGATAATTATTACATGTAGCAGAATGCATGTAAATTCAATGATTTTGATTGGTTATTTAACCTTCAAATTTGTGTTGTAAATACCAATGTAGAACAGATACAAGTGACTGCCAAATATTTTTTCGATCTTTATTATCATGTGGGATACTGAAATGATGATGACATAAATAAGACAATTATAGAAGAAGCAATAATGTCGTGCTAGATATGGACATGTTTAACGGCAAAACGCATTCTAGAGTCTAGAAATATTTAAGTGCATGATTTGGCACGGTATTAGTTTTGAATAATTATTTTAGTACCCGCAGTTGAGTACCCGCATTGTACCCGCACTTACTTCCTTCCCAATTAACTGCCATAACTGTAAGCGGTCCCCACAACTACCGATTAACTAATTTTCATGCCTTCCAGTTTGAATTTCAAATTTCCCTTTTTCTCCGTTTCTTTCTTTTTTGAAGCTTCTGCGATTTTGAGGTGATTTTAGATCGATTTTTAGGCGATTTGGAGGCAATCGTCTGGCGATTTCGAAACTAGAAGCGGGAATTTTTTTAAAAAAGATGCGGGTACGGTTATTTAAGGAAAATTCATATAACATATATGTAGTTCATTGTATAGATATAAATACTTGTCTTGTATAGATATAAATACTTCACAATGTTACTATTAATACTTGTAAAACAAAATTACAGTTTTGGAACGGTTGTGTGGTCCCCTAATGCGAGTACGACGCGAGAATTTTTCAAAAAAAGGTGCGGGTACAGTTATTTAAGGAAAATTCATATATCATATATGTGGTTCATTGTATAGATATAAATACTTCACAATGTTACTATTAATACTTGTAAAACAAAATTACAGTTTTGGAATAGTTGTGTGGTCCCCTAATGCGGGTACGACGCGAGAATTTTTCAAAAAAAGGTGCGGGTACGGTTATTTAAGGAAAATTCATATATCATATATGTAGTCCATTGTATAGATATAAATACTTGTCTTGTATAGATATAAATACTTCACAATGTTACTATTAATACTTGTAAAACAAAATTACAGTTTTGGAACGGTTGTGTGGTCCCCTAATGCGGGTAAGACGCGAGAATTTTTTAAAAAAAAGTGCGGATACAGTTATTTAAGTAAAATTCATATATCATATATGTATTCATTGTATGAGGAGGGTTCCAATGCCTCCATTTTTTCATGCCTCCACCATGCCTCCATTTTTAAAACTTTAATAACTCAAAATTTAAAACTTAAAAGTCAAAATAAAACCGTTGGATATGATCTACATCATTATATCTATACACGTATAAAAAATTATGACATTTCAATTTTGTTTTGGTTGTCATCAAGATCTTGTAAAAAACGTACTAATGTGGATAATTTCTAGACGTTGATTTTTCAACTTATTGATTCACATAAAAACAAAATCAAAATGTGATAATTTTTTATGAGCACATAGATAAAATGATATAGATCATATCCAACGGTTTTATTTTGACTTTTAAGTTTTAAATTTTGAGTTATTAAAGTTTTAAAAATGGAGGCATGGTGGAGGCATGAAAAATGGAGGCATTGGAACCCTACTCTTCATTGTATAGATATAAATATTTGTATTGTATAGATATAAATACTTCATAATGTTACTATTAATACTTGTAAAACAAAATTACAGTTTTAGAACGGTTGCGGTCTCCACAAACAGTTATAGCAGTTTAGGTGCGGGTACAGTGCGGGTACTCAACTGCAGGTACTCATATCAGCTTCCATTAGTTTTACAACTTTTATTAGATGTTTAGAACAACAAGTGTCGGTCAGAGAAAACATAATTCTAGAATTTTTAATTTTACTGCATGATAGTATTTGCACAAAACTGTCGTTACAAGAGAGGAGATTACGTCTGATATCTATCGGACCTACTTTTGTTTGATGAGCTCAATCACCGTCAGATCTACATTAAGATGCGTGTATTTTACTTTAAAATCTGTGTGTATATGCTTCAATAATCGTGTGTACAAATCTTAACACATATCGGACGATCTCAAAGCTCATTGAATTCAAAATCAAAATTCGATACCCATTGAACCTACTCCATTCTCGTTATTGGGACCTTAAACGGCTAGGGGGCTAAAAATGTCCTCATACCAACAAAATCCAAAATTTTTTACTTTGATTTCATGAACATCAAAGCAATGAAAAAAAAAATCAACCGCACATGAATTGTCCACCTCATTTTTGTAGAGATTTCATGTATACCCTTCAAAAACATCGAATTTACGTATTTCTTCTTCTAATATTCATAATATCACATATTTACCTTTCTAAATTTTTAAAAACTCACAAATTTATCTAATTTATTGTCTTTTATATTAAAAATTATTTTAAATCTGCAAAGCACCTATTTTACTCTTTATAAAATGTAGCATGTTTTAAAGAAATGTTCAAAATCTTCAAATTGGTCAGTTTGTAAGGAGCAAGGACAAATGATTATTTTCTGACTTGTGAGTTGTGATATACACACAAACATATGCTTAAATAATATTGTGTATGTGTCATAAGTAGAGAAATAAATCATTTTTACTTGCAAACTAATTAATTAAAAGACTGAACATTTCTCTTAAACAGACTACATATATTTTATATTTTAATAAATGATAAAATGCTACTTCATAAATTTTAAATTTAATTTTACTAGAAAAGAAATAATAGTTACATTTGTGAGTTTTGAAAACTTAAAAGAGAAAATATGATATTATTAATTTTAGAGGAAGAAATATGTAATTTTGAGGTTTTGGAAGGTGTGTATATATATATATTTGGGCCATGGTGAGTTGCGAAGTAAAATTCTTGTTTTATTTCATGCTTATATCTTCGTTTTCAAAGTCCAAACAACTGATCCGAACTGCTCAACATGATCAACATATTGAAATGTGCTTAAAGATCAAATTTTACATTTTTTGAGGTTTTTTACTATTTTTTTAGATGGGTAGAAAATCGTTGTTCTTGGATGGATTATGGACCATAAAAAAACAGTAATTTAAAATAATTCTAAAAAATAATAATAAATTTCTAAAAAAATGTAAAATTTGATCTCCTAGCACATTTCAATATGTAGATCAGGTTGAGCGTTCGGATCGACTTTTTGAACTTTTAAAAATAAAAAATATGAACATGAAGTAAAACAAACTTGTTACTTCGCAACTAACCATAGCCCATCTATATATATATTTGTATAATCATCGAGACAAAGCTGAAATTGTGTAAACTAATATACCCATGACAACAGCGATATATCTCATGTCAGGCAATGTAATTTTCTTGTTGAGTTCAGATATGTCTGTATTAATTATAATAACGATTGCTAAAAAGAGAATCAGTGTTTTATTTAGTGACAAAAATTAATATATTAACAGATTTAAAATTTAAATAATTTTTTATAAATAATTAAATATTAAATAATTAAATGACTCGAAATCTAACTTTTACAAAAAAAAGATATCGATAGAAAAAAAAATTACCAGCATTTCTGAGATTTAAAAAAAAAACGTAATTAAAATAATTAATTTTAAAGAAACAACATGATTTTTTTTTATTTACAAAAACCATAAAAACCGAAATGGCAATTCGGTTTAGGCTGTTTTCACAGCGTTTCCGCCACCACGGCACAAAAAATCCGAAAAGTGAGCAAACCGAAATGCCAATTCGGTTTAGGCTAAAAATTCCCCTAAACCGAATTGGCAATTCGGTTTAGGTTTTTTTTTTTTTTTAGAGACTAAGAAGAGCAAAATAAAGAAATCCAACACTGAAAATTTGAATATTTTGTTTAAATTATTTGATAGATTACTTCTTTTGATATATATTAGCATATTTATACTAAAATACGCTAAATTACTTGAAATTATGTTGAATTACACTATATTAAGTTAAATTACACTAAATTACATTACATTACGCTAAAATACGGTTAATTACGCTAAATTACATATGAATAGGGACGATATCTTCACTGAAAAGGCGAAAAACGACGGCGAAACTTCAAACGGTCATAAAACGGCGCTCGAGTGTCCGATTTCAGCAAATGACCACTTTTCGGAAAGCTTGCGAAAATACGCATGCGTCCGTGCCGGCAAAGCCGGATTCAAAAATTCAGAATTGCCAAAAAACAAAGGAAAGAGTCTCAAAACTTGAGTTGAAGTTTCCGATTAAGATTTTCATTTATATTATTCAATCCAAGTAGCTCAGTTAATTAGTTACATAATGAACTTGTAGAATACCAATTTTTACTATTTTCGGAATTCTTTTACTATTTTTTATGATTCATGAAAGATGGCACAAAATCAGCCTATTTTAGGTAATTTTCCGTATTTCAGCATAATTAGCGAAGTTATTATAATTTAGCGTAATTTAGTGTAATTCAACATATATTGTAATATAGTGTAATTCAACATAATTTCAAGTATTTAGTGTATTTTTTATTTTTTTGCTAATTATAAATAAAAAAAAGTAATCTAACAAATAATTTTAAAAAAAAATTTAAATTTTCATTGTAAAATTTCTTTATTTTGCTCTTTTTAGTTTCTAAAAAAAAAAACCCTAAACCGAATTGCCAATTCGGTTTAGGGAGAGTTACACGGAAGGTCACACAGTTGGATGTGGGGAATTATGAAAACAGCCTAAACCGAATTGGCAATTCGGTTTAGCAAAAAAAAAACGCCTAAACTAAATTTCCATTTCGGTTTTTATTGTTTTTTAAAAAAACAGTAATCATGTTGTTTCTTTAAAATTAATATTTTAATTACGTTTTAAAAAAAAAATCCGCATTTCTGCATTCGAACCTCAAGGCATAATGCATCATGCATGAATACTCGTCCTCGTTAGAAACTAAATTAAATCTACTGGCACCTCGAATAACTATCAGCTCCATCGAGTGGCGAGTATACCGACAAGCTCTTCTAAAATCCGGATTTTTTATTTATAGCATACAAAAAAAAAGAACTAAATCACTCCGGTTTCCGGGGATTTTGAGAATTACTTAGCCGCTGGGTCATTTTGCGGCCTCAAATATTGAGGTCTGCACAAGTGTTTTGCGGCACCAGTCTAGGGTCCGCAAAATGGTTTTGCGGCCCTAACTTTTTTTTTTTACAGAAAATTTATTAATAAAAAACAAAAAAAATTGGTTTTTGTACCCAAGCAAAATTTTTTAAAAAAAAAATGGTTTCTCTGGTCAAATTTTTTTTTTATTACGGGTTTTGTGCACAAAAATCGATTTGTTTTAGTTAATAAATCTTCTCTATATAAAAAAAAGTTAGGACTGCAGAACTATTTTGCGGACCTCAGTATTTGAGGCCGCAGAACGGCTCATCAGTCTAGATATTTGTCGAATTCTAACTAAACGGGAATGTTTTGTTTTTTTTTTATTATGCTATAAATAAAAATTTCGGTTCTAAAATAATAACAGAAAATCTAGGCTACGCTTTCTGACTCAGCATCGATTATAAGTTAATGCTTTAATTCATCTTTGTACACTGAAAATTAAAACTTTAATTTTCAGCTTTCTGACTCAGCATCGATTAGAATTTAGAAGTTAATGCTTTAATTCATCTTTGTACACTGAAAATTAAAACTTTAATAGCGATATCTCTCCAGAAACATGCTTCGGGAATTGTCTCGAACGCCGGGAGTCAAAAACCGGGTTTTCTTCCAAGGCAAGTTTTAATTTATTTTGCATTAAAATGTCCTAAATTTATATTAATATCCAAAAAAAATTAAATTTCGAAATCTACATCCCTTGCAGATGAATTTCGAAATCTGTCCAAATCGCAAATTTTTTCTGTAGTAATTTAATCTAAAACCGCAAAAAAAAAAATTACGGTTCTAAGTTTTTTTTAATTAAACAGAAATGTTTATAACTTATTTAGTTTTTTATTGAAATATTAGTAATATTTTATATTTTTATTGAAATATTAGTAATATTTTATATTTTTTTTAAATAGATGGAATATTATATAATTTGATTTGTTAGAAAGTCTGTGACAAATAACCCGGATTAATATTTTTCAGGCCGGATTTTTTGCGGTTGTAAGAAAAATTAAAATATTTCTTGGTGTGTTATTGAAAAAAAATAAAAATATTATGAATCTGAGTTATTGATCTCGGTTCAAAAAGTCACTTCTAAGTAAATACAGAAAATACTCGAATTCTTCTAATTTTGAAAAAAAAAACAAAAAATGAGTCAGAAACATTTCTGACAAAAATTTTGTTTGAATTAAAATATTTTCTAAAGTTTTTCAAAATGTGTCACAAATGTGAACAAAACCAAAACCAAAATATTTTCTAAACTTAGAACCACACTTTTTTTTTGCGGTTTTGAAATTCCAAAACAAAAACTGCAAATATTTTTCGCGGTTTTGGAATTCCAAAACCAAAACCGCAATTTTTTTTTGCGGTTTTGGAATTCCAAAATTAAAACCACAATTTTTTTTCCGGTTTTGAAATCCCAAAACCGCAAATTTTTTGCAGTTTTTGACTGAATTACCGCAGAAAATTTTTGCGATTTGGACAGATTTCGAAATTCCTCCGCATAGGATATAGATTTTGAAATTTAATAATTTTTTTGGATATTAATAAAAATTTCGGTTAAAATGTACACCGTACAATTTTATCGACGATTTTTTTTGAAACATTCATGTAATATTTTATGAGTAAGGCTAAAATGTCCATTTGGTGAGTAAGGTTTAAATGTCCGTTTGGTTTAGTGCTTCATTATGTTCTAATATCATATTCATATTTTTAAAGTCTAAATAATTGATATGAATTGGTCAACATGATTTTCTTATTAAAATGTGCTTGGATAATAAAATTTATAATTTTTTTACTAATTGTTTAGAGAGGTACAAAATCACTATTTTTGAATGGTTCAGAATCTTATAAAAATAGTGATTTTGTAGCTATCTTAAAAATAGCAAAAAAATTTCAAAAAATATAAAATTTTATATCCAAGCACATTTTAATATGAAGATCATATTGAGCGGTTCAAATCAATTATTTAAACTTTAAAAATAGAGATAACGATGTTGAAGCATGATGGAGCACAAAATCAATGGAACATTTTAATTCTACTCATATTTTATTGTCTTAGTCATTGTCTTTCATATAAAAATGATAAATTGAAAGCTTAAGGGAAAACTTCCATGTATTTTCTCCTCCAAAAGTCATAATATCATATTTGTCTTTCTAAATTTTAAAACTCACGAATTTACTCATTTGATTGTATTTTCTATTAAAACTCATTTTAAATTTCTAAAATATCCATTTTATTCTTTATTAAGAAATATAAAAAATATGTAACATGCTTCAGAAAAATAACAATCTTCTAATTAGTTGGTTTCTAAGGACAAATGAGTAATTTCTCTACTTTCCGATGCTTACACAAGCATATACTTAAATGTCACGAGAAATGACACATTTGCTCTCGAAATCTGACCAATTAAAAGATTGTCATTTTTCTTAAACATGCTACATATTTTTATTTTTTTAATAAATGGTAAAATGAGTATTTAATAAAATTAAAATGAGTTTTAATATTAACGACAATAAAATAGGTAAATTTGTGAGTTTTTGAAATTTAGAAGGATGAATATGATATTAAGAATTTAGAATTTAGAATGGGAAATATGTAATTTTGAAAATTTTGAGGGTTATACGTGAAATTTCTCTAAGCTTAATATCTACACTAAAATATTATGGCAAACAAAAAAAATAGTAGCTAAACACCTCGGACTGAACTGCGTAGATAAATCCTGAATTTATGAACAAAAAAGTTGAATTTTAGCATAACAACACACATGCATGTCGGCATGTCGCGAAACTAAATTCTGTCCACTATAAAAGCTTGTCGCGCCGAAACAATGAAACATGATTGCACAACTATACTGTTTCGGTTTCCACTATAAATGCTTGTCGAGCCAAAATACTGATACTGATATAGTCTGAAACATTGTAGTGGGTTTACAACTTAATTTGTATCTTTATCTCTTGCCACTTTTGTCATCAATTATATATCCTATAACATGGATGGAAGAATTCTAAATTCGCGCGCTGTTGCTACCAATTGCACCGACCATGTCAATTGTCACGTGATATCCCACCACTTGCGCTCGATAGAATTCGTATTTCAAACTAGTTCCCACCAGCTGTCTGTGACTGTCATGTACCAACGCTTTGCTTCATGTCAACACCTCTTGGTTAGCATGTCTTACATCAACTGGTCTTTTCCTTTTCTCTGTAATAAATTTCATTATTCGTTTTTTCCTTTCAATTTTTATAAAATCGGAGTTGGTACGTACTGTGGAAAGGAGCGGCCAGGAATTTTTTATTTATAGACTTTTTTAATAATATAAATTGTCAGATTGATTATACATCCATAATTATAGGTCATAGAATGAATTGAATTTTTTTTCTTTTCCAGTTTCTTCATGTTGTGCTCCAGAAATTTAATGAGAGGAGGAGGGAAAGGAGGAAAGAGAGATGGTGTAACGATTTAACCTCATCTAAACTCTAATATGAAAGTTACATAATTTAAAGGAAGCTGATATGAGTACCCGCATTTCAGTATCCGCATTGTACCCGCACTTTAATTGTCATATTTCTAACGATCTGTGAGAAATTTTGCGAATCTAAAATCACGAAGATCTTCTACATAATTTTCTCTTTCAAATGAGATCCATGATGACGTACTTTCGGACTCGTCGTCACGCAAGTATTTATACCTATACTTGCAAGTATTTTTTTACATATGACGCTGGATTACATATGAAAGTATTAATATCAAGTATTGTAAGTATTTATACGTATAAGGTCAATTATTTTTGTTAGAGGAATGTTGATGCGGAGACTATTAGGGAATGTTGATGGGGGGATACGGGGTCCCTACTACTTCATTAGAGGAAGGTTGACGCGGGGAACGATTAGGGGACTGGAAAAGGGGATGATTATATCAAATTACGCATGCAAGTATTTATATCTTATTTTGCAAGTATTAATATTTTATGTTCTAAATATTTATACTTATGAAGGTTGACATGGAAATGAGTGTGGAAACTGAAAAAAGTGACCATATAATTAGTGGGGACCATAGTACAATATTTCTCTATTGTTGCCACAGGTACAATGCGAGTATTGGAGTGGGAGGGTTAAAATAATTATTCTAATTTAAATAGTTTGTTTATGGAGTTCACCTTATCTCCTTTCTCTCATTTTCTCTCTCTTAAAATTTAATGTTATGAATCAAGTAAAAAGAAACCAATCAGATTATGTCACCCCTAATCCATCTTATAACCTTTATTCTTTTATAATAATTTTTATAAATAAAAATTATGAGCGGCTCACAATGGAGCCACGAACGGCGATGGAGCAAAAATATGAAAATGGAATCAAATGTCTTTACTGAGGATCGATCATTGCGTCTTCTTTACTGAATGACTTTAATTTGCTCCTTTTTTTTATTGTTTATTTAATTGATTTATGAAGGTCCTGTTAGTTTAGCGAGTTTACATCTTGCAATTAACATGCATGTTTGGTTGGCCGATAAAATAGAGAAAGTTCGGACTTATGAATTGTTCTTAATATTTAATGAGCTTGAAAGATTTCCCGAAACTTTTAAAACTATCATTGTTTAAAAAAAAAAATCTAACACGGCGCAGAATGATTCTGCGGACCAAGCTAGAGGTCCGCAAAACCATTCTGCGGCCCCATATATAATTTTTTTTTGTCAAAGCAAATTTTGAGAAATCTTATACAGGGCATGTATTTCTAGAACAAAAAAAATTTATTAAAAAACCAAACTTTGAGATATTCCCACGTGGTGAGTAGATAAAAAAAATATGGGGCCGCAGAATGGTTCTGCGGACTCCTGACTGGATCCGCAGAACGCCTGTGCGGTCCCCAGCATTTGGGGCCGCAGAATCATTCTGCGGCCGTGTTAGATTTTGAATTTCTATTTTTTACTTTTTTTTTTAAACCGTGCTAACTTTAAAAATTTCAGAAGATTTCAACTTGTGATTTGCTATATGTCACTTGCATCAGCATCAGTGATGCGCCCCGGACTTTTCCGTTAGTTTTTGTCAAGAAATGTTTAGAAAAAGTTTTATAATTATTATGAATTATAAAATCCAATGGAGTCTAATTAACTACATTAAGTTTATTAGGCAATTAAGTTGCTATTCTAAAAAGGTATTGGCCCTCATGTGGCTTTTGCTCATTTTCAAATGTATGTAATACAACAGAATTGACTCCATTATTTATTTTTTGTAAGGGATTATTTGATAATTTCAACAATGATTTTTTTAAACAAAGTTGAAAATTTGAATTTAAATTTATAGTTGAGAAAATATAGATTGTCTAACAATAAGATTTTATGTAATTTGAGTATTGTTTGATAAAAAATTATTAATTTGGGACTATTGAAATATTAAGTCACTTAATGTACGTGATTCATACTTCAAACCTCATCCTTTTTATAGACCTAATAAATTAATGTGTTTGAACTTTGAAGATTTCAACTTGTGATTATCGACATGTCACTAGCATCAGCATGTGCAATCTGGACTTTTTTCATTAGTTTTTGAATAAATTTGAATATTCATTACAATTATGATGTATCAGAAAATTCAATGGAGCCTTGATTAATTTCAACAAGTTTATTTGGCAATTCAGTTGCTATTTTCAAAGGTCATGTTTGATTGCTGAGTAAAGTTGATAAAGATTAAATTACTTATTCCATCTTACTTCTTATATTTTACATCTCATTTGGTAGTTTAACTCATGGCTTAAATTAATCCGCCTAAAGCGGTAAGATGTTGGGAAATGAAACTCTAAACTCTTCTACGATTGTGGTCTTTATAGACAGAGTAAGGGTGGAGTGAGTTAATATACCTCTTACTTCGGATTAACTCACCTCTTACTCCACTTTATTCCTTCTCTTTTACTCCTTTTGATAACTTATGTGTGGAGTAAGAAGTTTGCTCCACCTCTTAAAAGTTACATGCCCTTATGTGGTTTTGCTTATTTGAAATTTATATCTTATAATGGAGGTCAATTGACTCTCATAAAATATTGTAGGGATTATTTGACAGTTTGACAATTATTTCTCAAGTTAATTCAAGTAAAGTTAAAATTGAAAAGTAAATAAGTAGTTGTGTTACTGGACATATATATAAATTAAGCGTAAAATTACATACAATTCAAGTATTCATACATTCAAATCTCATCATTTAAACTTTAAAACTTTATTTTATAATATTGTCAAAATTGTTAAAATAAATGATTGCCAAATTTGAACTCTATGTTATAAGATTTTTCAAAAATATAAAATAAATGATTGCCAACTGATTTCACCTCTGTTTTAAAATTTGACAAGTTTGTATTGTTTTTTGGTTGAGCTTTTAAGAATTTTATGCTATATAACACACACACACACAGAGTAAAATTAACGTGTTATTAAGCACATCAAGTTCTTTGATGAGTTTAACGTCAAAATTTATTCAATTAGTTTTAAACAATGAATTCAAATCGTTAAAACCGATCAACTTTAAGAGAGATACATTTACATACAAAATTTATAAAATTTTAAATTAAAATAGCATAAAGTCAATCAATAAAAAAACGATGAAAAATAAATATATTAAAATAACCTATATACATACTCAATATATAATAGACATAAAAATGTGCATTTAAGTGCCTATAAAAAATGAAATATGTGATGTAAGAATAATTTTTGGTTTATACACCCTTATAAATAGATAAGATCCCAGTTATCTTGCACACTTGGCCTGACTGTACTAGCCGAAAGCAAGCGACCCTTTTTCTCTAAAGATAAGGCAGCAAGCGCCACTTGTTTTCAACTGATGTCTTTAATTAATTTGTGTACAAATTTCACAGGTTTAATTAGAAGATATACTCGTCCAAGCCATCTCAGTTTGTTTCCACGAGAAAAGACGAAAAATCTCGATCCAGAAATATCAACATTGGAGATTTGAAAAAGTCAATTAGACAAAAAGACCAAGGACCAACATATGGCGCCTAGTGATTGTAGCAACCGTGTTGTGGGCTTGTGGTGTCTGGCATCAGACGAGACAATTTGACGAGAAAAGGTCGCAATTATTAGCCCGCGGCCGGCAATTTACTTTTCGTCTGAATCACCATAAATAAAGCGCCACGTCAAATATCGATCTTATTTTTTTTATCTAATTTCTTCAGTAGATAATTGACATTTACGGAATAGAAGCTGGATACCTTTCACCGATATTCGTTTGCATCGTGTATGGTACGTTTTGCACAGAAGCGGATTTACATACATCAAATGGGGTCAATTGATCTCATTTATTTTTAAAAACTAATTATTATATATACTACTTTTGTATATTTCATAGTTAAATGTTAAGGGTACATAAAAAATGACCCCCATAAATTTTATGAAAATTTTATATAGTTGACCTCCATTCATTTTTCAAGAAAAATAGACTATGTCACTATGTATACAACTTGGGGACTTATAGCATTTTATACTATTTATGTTTTTGACCTCCATTTTTCAAAATTCTGCCTCCGCCCCTGATTTTGCAGTACTTATTGTTATAAATAATTTGACTTAGTATGGTCAACTCATGCAGATTCATGCACAAAAGATTCAATTTTGATCAACTTGCATACAATTTATACTTTTAAGAGTAATATTAAAGCATTTTAACGTTTTGTCCAGTTGTCCTCTATTGTTTATATTTCATCAAAATTTGTACATATAATAAATTGAACTTTAAAAAAAATCTTCTTTTTAATTATAATTTTCTGTACATATTTTTCAAAATAAAATTTGTATGTGCAAATATATTTTTTCAATTACTTATTATTTTTCTTAAAGGAAAAAAAATAAATTTACCTTTTTTTTGGTATCCATGTAACATAACTCTGACAACTGCAAGGATTATTTCCCTTATTTTTAATAAGAAGAGGATGTCATATGATTATGGTCCAGGAACTCTGACTAATTCATATCAGCTAAGTTACATCATTCCTTGAGTTTTAATCCGATTTATATATTGGTACAAAATTTGAAAAATTCAGTATATTACAAGTTCAGACAAAATTGACTCAGATTTTGATCGAAAGGTCTGGATTTAAACCTAAAGGGTGAGGTAATGCAGAGGATCCAGACTACAGTCTGACAGTGTCATTTGTCAACTGTTTCATACCTGCCTCGCTGTTTTTCTCTCCTTTGAGGAATTAGGTTCAGCTAATGTGTTGTTATTATTGAGGACGGTTCAAATGCCTCCATTTTTCATGCCTCCATCGTGTCTTTATTTTTTGAAACTTCAATAACTCAAAATTTAGAACTTAAAAGTCAAAATAAAACTGTTGGATATGATCTACATCATTTTATCTATACATATGTAAAAAATTATGACATTTCAATTTTGTTTTAGTTGTCATCAAGAGTTTGTAAAAAACCTACTAATGTGGATAATTTCTAGACGTTGATTTTTCAACTTATTGATTCACATAAAAATAAAATCGAAATGTGATAATTTTTTATGAGCACATAAATAAAATGATGTAGATCATATCCAACGGTTTTATTTTGACTTTTAAATTTTGAGTTATTAAAGTTTTAAAAAATAAAGACATGAAAAATAAAGGCATTTGAACCCTCCTCGTTATTATTACCTAATTAGGTTTGTCAATAGGTCAATAGGGTCTTCTAGTGAGGTGAAGGCGTGAAGCATACGATTTGCTTTTTAGTGAGGTGAAGGCGTGAAGCATGGGATTTGCTTGGGAGACTGCTCGTAGGATTTTTTAATGCCGTCTTTTTGGAAAAAAAAAGAAAACAAAAGTTAACTGGGATCTCTCCGATCATTTTTTTTATTTTTAGAAATTAAAAAAATTATCAAAAACGAAATGTATTACTTTCTTTCTAATGCAGAGATGGAACCAAATCAATATTTTGGTTTCATCACATTTGAAGAAAGACCAACATAATCAGACCGATGATTCAGTATCACTAATTTCTACACCTACAGGCACACAGTGTGAAAAATAAATTGGACCGAACAAAATGAAACAAGTTCATGGTTGAGTTCCATTAGCCTGTCCTCAATAGAACAAAATTATTAGTTCGGTTTCATTACTTTTTAACTCAAATATAAATTATTTTATACACTAAATTCATAATTTCTACATAAATCGAATCAATGATTCAATCCAAGTAATTTCAAATTTTGTGCAGATATTCTAATAAAACCGACAAAAAGAAATTTAATTTCTAAAAATAGACCAGATACAAATTTGATTTGACGTCAAACCACAAAAATAATATGTAAATGTGCATACGCATAATAATGTTTGCTATTTGTTTGACTTACCTACCGTACATGATTGAAATTGTGATAACATGAAACAATCATGAACTCAAACTTCTCATTAGCATACCCAATAACAATAATATTTGACCCTTTCTAATTTATCAAAGAAAAACCAAGTCTCCACAATAAAGTATATTATTGGTAAGAATAATATAAATATAAAAATGTTTACAAACATTTTAAAATATCAGCAAATCAACTTTTGTTTCATGCATTCAATGAAATGCACGCATATAATTAATATTACTAGGTTTATCAAAAAAAAAAAAAAGACGCGTAAAAACTATATAAAGTTGATGGAGTGTATATATATTTGCAATCGTCTAAAAATTTCTTTAAATGAACTAGTCTCATGGATTTAGTAAACATGCATATAATTATGGTAGCAGAGCCGCAGAGGGTACATTAGTCATTCCCCATTTGAACTTTACCAATCAAAAGTTTTGAAAATAAAATAAAATAATTCACCATATATATCATATATCAAAGTTGAGAATCTCTTACCGACATTTTTATTAATATCCAAAGTTTAATACAAATTATTATTTATGCTCAGATTTTGAGCCAATATCGAAAAATGCTCAAGCCGGCCAAAAAATGGCCGGCTTACTCCACCCTAAGTTGGTCATTTTCTGGTCGGCTTAGTATTTTTTTAACCGCAAAAACTCTATAAAAAGCCTCTTTTCTTCTCTCTCCTCCACACAATTCACTCAACTCACAAAAGAGAAAAGGAGGAAGGGACAGAGAGAAATATAAGGCGATCATTGAGGCGAAAAAGCCGATATTTGAAGGGGCCAAAAGGATGAACAATAGCAATCGAGGTAGGTCGGCCAATCGTGGCCTAGCAAGAGGAGGGCCAATTAGTGATCGAGGTAAAAATGAGGAAAAAAAGTACAAGTGCCAAGTATGTCTTGATTTTCTTAATTGTGAGACATGTAAGATGGAGGATGGAGTAGACGGCATGGTCGGTATAAAATTTTAGACGATGACTTTGTGGAAAACTCCTACGGCTTTGGTTTGAAAAAGAAGAAGGTTGATCCAGAGCCTCCAGTATCGGACGATAAGTTTGTTCCGTGTACTGGTAAGACTACCACTTCGTCTGCTGTGACTGATCCAGAACCAGCAAATTTCGATGATGATTTTGTTCCATGCATTTTCAAGGGTCGTTGTAAGAAGTAGACTTATTTAGAATTCATGTTGTATTAGTAGGGTTTAAAATTTAAATGCATTTGAGTTTGGTTCTAAGAATTAGTATTTTATTGTAGTTGGATGAATTAGGTTGTAATTTCTTTGAGTATTAATTAGTTTCATTACTTCTTATGTAGTAGTTTCGTACAAAATAATAAAGTACACACAAATTGCAAATAGAGTCCACACAATTTTTACAACATGCATATAAATCACCTATTACTACCACGTCTAAAATTTAATCCCCGAAATATACCACTTACGAAAGATGACCTACGAGATGGTCTATCAGATAGCTCTGGTTGCTCACTAGATGGCCCGGCTTGGGTTCTAGATGGCGCTGCTTGGTTTGTAGATGGCGCTGCTTCGCTTGTAGATGCCCTTGTTGTACGTCAAGTAGTGGACCTCCTCGGTTGGATCCTAGATTGCTCTCCTTGCACCCCAACCGCCTCTCCTCCTATAGCAACTGCCTCTCCCATTGCTTCGGCATACATAGCAGTTGCATCTAAACGGCTTGTAGCTGTGCTACGCCGTGACCCTCCGGACCCACTTCTCGAAGCCATTACTTGCTCATTTTCTGTCGCATTTGCTGTGTTTTTTTGCCTCTGCATTTGCATGTGTTACTTAGTAAGTTGGTATAAATTGAAAAGAAAAATAATTTTGGATAAATGTTACATACCTCTTTGTTGCCTATCGGAAGTGGAACGGCGAGGCTGATGCCCCCTTCGTCTACCTTCCATTTCATCCATCGTCATTACATGACGGATGTGTTTTCGCCTCCCCTTCCTAATCCAACCACTACTCGGAAGGATTTTGTCTCCAGTATTAGCATGCCAGTCTCCCATATTGCCAATTGGATTGAACACATGGTTCCAAGTACTTTCAAGATAGTTCACAGTATACCAGTCTGCAAAAAAGTCGTCATCGCACCAGTTTCGGTCACGGCAAACAGCTAAGACATGAGTGCACGGAATAGAAGTTAATTGAATACCTCTGCAAGTACATTCCATTTGTCTGTCGGGACCGCGTGTCACAATATACATGAACTTCCTGTGAGTGGGTTCCATGTTGCCCATGTCGCTACGGGTGAAAGGAACGTACTCATTTGAAGATGAAACTTGGTACTGACCTTGGCCGTGCGTGTAACGCACCAACCATATTTTTGCAGCTTTCACCCAACGTTCTCTGATCTTCTGTAAAACCCGGTCAGAAAGAACCTGCCCCTTGTCTTTTAATTCCATTGCTTGCTGTCGCCGCTGAACAAACCATCTGTTGCACGTGTAGAACGTATCCTCAACTATGGCACAAACATGCAATCTACGACTTGTTCGGAAGACATTGTTGAGCGACTCAGAGCCGTTTGTTGTCATGATACCAAACCGGTATCCTCCGTCACAGGTTTGGAAAATCTTCTCATAATTGGATGGCTCCATCGCATCACTAGGACGTACTTTGCCCACCCTCTTCAAATATGCATTACACTTCGGATTTAGCTGCACAAAAACAAAGGGGTGTTATTTCATTTTCATAAAATTCTTATAAAATAATTAAACGAAATGTTATAAGTTAGACATACATGAGCAAACTTTTCGAACATCTCTTTCAACCTTCTCGGCTTCTTCCTCCTTGCTCCTTCCCTGAACCTCCGTACCACTTGTCTCCTCCACAGTTCTGGACCAGGTTGTCAGCAACATGCTGCATACAATACCTGTGCACAAAAAGCTCGGGAGGCCATCCGTATTCAGCTGTCAGTGCAGCTTTGATCCCATTGTGCTGGTCCGATATAACACATACAAATTTACTACATCCGAGCACTTCATTCCTCAACCACTGCAAGAAAAAACCCCAATTCTCAGTATCCTCCTGCCGCACAATTGCAAATGCAATAGGCAACAATTGATTCTCGGCATCGTAGCCGCAAGCTATCAAAAGCCTCCCCTCATATCGCCCAGACAAGAAGCAGACATCTATGCTGATCACTGGTCTCAAGTACTGGAACGCTGCAATGCATGGACCAAAAGCCCAAGCTACGACTTTGAACTGGGCAACACCTGGCATGATTTGTCCTGTTTCCTTATGCCGTACCAGACTGGTCAGAAATTGGTAGGTCGAGCCTGGATTGTTGTTGCAAATTGCCATCAACAGTGGTCTCAGCAAGCTGTATGAAATCTCCCAACTCCCAAATTTTTGGGCTATTGCAAGCTCACGGCCCCTCTACAGTCGGTTGTATTTAGGTGTCACATTGTTGTACACAGCCAAAACAATGTTTGCCACCGTCCGGATGCTCATACATGGGTCGTTCTTAATGCTTCTCTCAATGACATCGGCAATAAGTGATGCTGTCAAACATTCGTGGTCATCCCTTGTATGCTCAGTCCTACATGTGTGAGGCCTGTCTTGCTTAGTTATAACCCATGCGTCTGCACATCCCGTCGGCTTTGCCCGAAGCTCGTAACGGCAATTCGGGTCCTTGCACACCAGATGAATCCGATCCCTGTCACTTTTCTTCGATCTGAACTCCTGATTCTTTTTTATATGGTGCTCTCTGATCTTCTTCATTAGATCTTCTTTGCTTTTAAAATATTGGTTTGCAGTCAGCTCACCTTTGTACTCAATTTGTTGCCCATAATAACCAATATCTACCTCTCTAAACTCAGAAACATCATTTGGGTCTGGAAACGGGTGCGTATCAGTCCGGTCACTAAGCGGCATGTTCTCAACAATACGACCTATGTGCCCTTTAGCAGTTTCAATAGGCCCGTCTTCACCGCAACCTTCCACGTGATCCGAACCCCCCTATATTTCTTCCTTAAATTCATCCCCACTCCTCATATCGTCCTCCGGTATTTCATTAATATCTTTAAAGTCCGGGCAGGTTGCATCGTCTACTGGTGCCGATCTGGAGTAAGGTGATACTGGAGGTAATGGTAAATGCGCTATATTTACGGGTTTAGGTGGGGATGAAACTGAGTGTTTTGGTCTGCCTCGATGGGGTCTAGGTGGGGATGAAACTGAGTGTCTTCGTTGGGGTGCTGGTGGAGTCTCATAATTGTAGGTTTCTGGGTCAGGTTCGATTAAAGGAAAGATGGGTCTGTATGTTTCTGGTTGTGTGGTCTCATGTGGTGCCGCTGATCCAGAGCCAGAACTTCCAATCCCGGGCTCTACCGAAATTCTTCTGGTAAAGATTTTCATTATGTAACTCCCTTGGGACCTCAAATAATCGAACATGGATCTCCATGTATTCTCATTTACAAGTTTCAGAACAACCCATTTCCCAATGGGGGATTGCTATGTCGGGTTGCTAATTCTAGGTTCCACCTTCCTGGGTTGTAACCAGTGTGTGTGTGAACCATGAATTTCAGGTCCAAAAGTGAGATATCATCTGGAACCGGAAATGAATGAACTGCATATTTGTTGTAATAAGCCCCGTGTGCATCCTTAAGCATCTTCCCACCATAGTGTAATGAAATAATGACAATGGTAAACAAATTACATTTTAGAAAACGGTAAACAATTGTCAGGTTACTAAATGGTAAACAATTGTCAGGTTACTAAAAGGTAAACAAGTGTCAGGTTACTAAATGGTAAACAATTGTCAGGTTACTAAATAGTAAACAATTGTCAGGTTACTAAATATTAAACAATTGACACGTTACTAAATGGTAAACAATTGTCAGGTCACTAAATATTAAACAATTGACATGTTACTACTTCAAATTTTAGGGTTTTGGGTTTAGGGTTTGGGTTTTGGGTTTTTTATTAATTTAATTTAATTTTTTAATAATTAATTTAATTATTCTATAAAATTAAAAAAAAATTAAAAAAATAATAAACTATTACCTTAATAGTCGGCTGAGGAGATTCCTTGGGGTATGTGCCCTTAAGAAGGGTTTAGGGCCTTTTTATAGAGTTTTTGCGGTTAAAAAAAAAAAAAGTACTAAGCCGGCCAGAAAATGGCCGGCTTAGGGGAGGGAGTAAGCCGGTCATTTTCTGGCCGGCTTGGATATTGGCTCAAAATCTGGGCATAAATAATAATTTGTATTAAACTTTGGATATTAATAAAAATGTCGGAAAATCTTATGTTACTCCTTCGGTCAGATAATTAACCCCAAATTTTGTTTTATAAATTTATTTCCGTATATTTTAGAATGCAGCATAGCTAAGATGCGCACTTTTGTGCAAATAAACACTTATAATATTCGAAATAAAAATATTTATTAATAATTGTCTTAGGTTTCCAGATTTATTATTCAAATATCTTATGC
Source organism: Carex myosuroides (assembly GCA_028015225.1). Classification (NCBI taxonomy): domain Eukaryota; kingdom Viridiplantae; phylum Streptophyta; class Magnoliopsida; order Poales; family Cyperaceae; genus Carex; species Carex myosuroides. The sequence goes on along the minus strand of CM051485.1, from coordinate 6,551,121 downwards.
AGATAAATCTGAGCCAAAAATAAATACTAATTTTCTTAAACTTCCAAGTTTATTGTTCGAAGCATCCTAAAATGCACATTTTTTATATCACAATAAATACTTATTTGAAACAAAATAAATACGTACATGAAAATAAAATCAACAATCCTCTATTATTTTTTTAAGTTGGCCAAATGCAATTGAAGAGGAATTGAGGGATAACTTAAAATATTTGTTGCTGATATAACTACAATAAATGTTATTCATATATTAACTTAAGTAATCTTTATTAAATTTAAATGAAACAGAAAGTTTTTTTTTTTTGAAATATAGGCATAATGCCCTTCCATTAAAGAAAATGTAACATACATGGACTAAAGAAGAAAAAAATAACAAAATAGAAAAAACAACCCAAGAAACCCATAGCATCTAAAGGTCTCAGATCACTCCCGACATTCTTAACCAGACACTGAACTCCAAGACGAAACCGTCAAGAAGCAGTGTCAAAGTTTCAGTCGCATTTTATTAATCTCGTCATTGACCCTAGGCAAAACACAAGTACATCCACACCTAAAAACCCAAAAACAGCATAACAGTAGGGGGCAGTGAAAACTGCACCAGCATAGAAATCAAACTGAAAACAATAAAAGGCACTAACAAGGCGCCAACATTCATGGGAACACCTCAAGTATTATAGAGTAAGCATACAACTAAGAACCAGCCAACAATCAAAGACTGAGACCAATATAAAAGAGGTAACATCATGGGTCTTTAGTTGGCAAGCAGGATTGGAGCCATGGGAATTGGGACCCGAGTGCATCTCAATAGCTGGCAAAGGAGAAAGAGAGTTGAGTGGTATCATATCTAGATCCGTTGCGATTCAAGATTGTGCAAATTGCCTCACGTGTCTTTTTATATTTCCTGCCCAATAATCCAACAAAGAACCGATAAGTAAAATCATATGTCGCACTATAGGCATAGTTTTATTATCAAAAATTATAGAATTTTGAGTTTTCCAAATGCACCAGCAAATGACACTAACAAATGAAACAGAAAGTTGCTAGCTAATTCACATAAAAAATGTCTGAAAAATATCTCTATTTAATTCACATAAAAATTATAAAATTTGGAGCTTATTTTTTTTATAAAAAGAATACAAATAATCAATCACAAAATTTGTCATAAATGAAGAAATTGAGAATTCGTAAGACATGTCCTTTTATTTTACCGATTTCGTTTATTTGTATTTGGACCAAAATTAACATGTCATTTTTCTCCTATTTCATATGGGAAAACAATAATAAATGATAAACAACAAGAAACAATAAAATAATTGACAAAGAAAGTTGATACAGAACGCCTGAATGCATTTAATACAAGACGAAAACTGTTCCCCATGTTTGACTCTCTCACTACGGGAAAAGCGAGTAATTAATATCACCAAAAGTACCTCATGCTTTTAGTTTGAATCCGGTCAGTTCATTATATACAGTACACATCTTGAAGAGCCTCGGTCCATTACAATTTGAGTCGAATTCTGATCATACGGTCTGTGTTTAATACTCATAAACGATGCAGTACCTCCGAGAATCTAGACCTACTCTCCATCCTTTCCAATTTGGTCAATTACCATTTCCCCTTTCCTTCTTACCCTTTTGCCCCTCCTGGTCCAATTGAAAATTCCCAATTTTCCTTTGGTCTGAGAGACTCGGACTCTTTCACACCCACACCCCTTTCCTTTTTAGATGAGCCATAACCCCTATTTCTTTAATTCCTGATTCTCTCTGTCTCTCGCGCGCGCGCTCTTGCTCTCTAGAAGCTGCTGCCATTACCATGTTATTCGTAAATTGTTAGTTTAAAACACGCTTCATACTCATGGCCTTCCCGCACCTCGCCCTCCTCTTCTCCCTCTCCTTCCTCCTCCTCCTCTCCTTGTACTCTCAAGCCGCTGACCTAACCTCCGACCAAGCAGCTCTCATCGCCTTGCGCGATGCAATTGCTCCGAGGCTAACCCAGTGGAACTCCTCCTCTTCCTCCCCTTGCTCATGGAAGGGTATCAGGTGCTCCTCGAACCGGGTCACCCGGATCCACCTCCCCGCCTCTGGCCTTGGGGGACAACTCCCATCCGGCGTCCTTGGTAACCTCACCGCTCTTGAAGTTCTATCTCTTCGCTACAACGCCCTCTCTGGTACGCTCCCTTTTGACCTCTCCAACTGTACCCAGCTCGTGACCTTGAATCTCTACAGAAACCGCTTGTCTGGCGGGATTCCCTCGGTCATCTTCTCTCTTCCTCAGCTTACTCAGCTCAACCTCGCTAGCAACAACTTCACGGGCTCTTTCCCAGCCGCGTTCAACAACCTGACCCACCTGACAACTCTCTACTTGGAGCATAACCAGCTCAGTGGTGAAATCCCGGATTTGAATAACCTGATCAGCTTAGATAAGTTCAATGTGTCGTATAACAATTTAAATGGATCTGTACCGGCTAGTCTCCGGAATATGTCGAAAAATTCTTTTCTTGGAATGTCACAGCTCTGTGGCGGGCCCCTCGGGCCGTGTGCTGGTGAGCCTTCTCCTGCTCCAGCACCAGAACTTTCTCCAAATGCTCCTTCGGAAAATCCTAATGGCAGCGGTGATAGTAGTAGCGGAGACAAGAGCAGCAAACTCTCAGGCGCAGCAATTGCTGGTATTGCAATTGGTTCTGTTCTTGGAGCTCTCATAATTCTTTCCTTGCTTATTTTTCTCTGTTGGAGAAAGAAGACACAGCCCACAACTGCGGTCGCAAAACCATTGGGTGGCGAAGCTCCCAGACGACAGAGAGAGATGGCGGGGATGCCCAAGGGATCAGCTGCTTATCCACTTAGAGCACCAGTTTCCTCGGTACCGGCAACAGGCAGCAGTAAGAAACTAGTTTTCTTGGGGAATGTACCGAGGGTTTATGATTTAGAAGATCTGCTGAGAGCCTCGGCTGAGGTGCTCGGAAAGGGAACCTTCGGGACGACATACAAGGCGGTGCTGGAAACTGGTCCCGTTGTCGCGGTAAAGCGTTTGAAGGATGCAAATCTCCCTGAAAGAGAGTTTAAAGACAAAGTCGGGGAGCTTGGTGCGATGCAGAGTGCTCATTTGGTTCCAATTGAGGCTTATTATTACAGCAAAGACGAGAAGCTTATTGTCTACGAGTATGTTTCCATGGGCAGCCTCTCCTCTCTCCTCCATGGTAGAATTTTCCTCTTTGCCTCTTTCTATCTACTTCATTTACTCATTTTAATACAATTGTGCTAAATACATTATATGCAAATTTAATTGTCAAGGTAACAAAGGATCGGGCCATATGCCGCTTGGTTTTGAGGCAAGAGCAAGCATAGCACTATCAGCTGCACGTGGAATTGAGTACATCCACTCGACAGGACCTAGAGCATCTCATGGCAACATAAAATCCTCTAATGTTCTTCTCTCAGGATCAGACAGGGCGCGCATCTCTGACCAAGGCCTGGCACAGCTCGTCACCACCCCAACTCTTCCTAATCGTGGTTCTGGTTACCGTGCACCAGAAGTCACAGATGTCAGAAAAATCTCTCAAAAGGCTGATGTTTACAGCTTTGGCGTTCTTTTAATGGAGCTGCTAACTGGGAAAACACCAGAAAATACTGTGGTCAATGACGAGGGTGTGGATTTGCCTCGGTGGGTCCAGTCAGTGGTAAGAGATGAATGGAAAGCAGAGGTGTTGGATCTTGAGCTGGTTAAACAACAGTATGCCGAGCAGGAAATGGTGCAGTTGCTGCAACTCGCAATTGATTGTACGGAGCAACACCCCGATAGACGGCCGACAATGGCCGAGGTAGCAAGCCGAATTGATGACATATTTTTGTCTGTTTCAGGTGGTTCACAAAATGTTGAAGAGGAAGTATTTTCAACCTGATGCCTTGGTTTTGCTATATAAATTTTATTTTTGTGCCAATTGATGGTGTTTCAAATTTTAATTGTCTGGCATTGTTGTCATAGGTAATTCTTTCATCAGATATGAGAGGCAAAGCGTGTTTGTAATTATTTCTCGTTCTTATATTATCACCGGGCTGTGAATATTGGTGTTTTTAACAAGCATTCAAAAGTTAATACTTGGTTTGTTTTTTCCGTTGATTTTTAAGCTTTCAAATGGTTGAATTGGCGCAGCAATCACAAGTTGCTCTCTTTTATTTGTCAGATACTCAAATCCACTTGTTTCCGCGTGAACTTGTTTTAAGTGGTCAACCATTTGGATATTTTTTGGATTTGTTGTTCGGTTCTTTATGTTACAGCCTGTCTAAAGAATCACATAAATACCTTGTGGCAGTAGAACGGGTTGCATGTACAGCCTACATCACTACTGTGTACAATTTTAAATTTGCATGAGCTTCTATTGATAATAAAATTAGGCTTACGTATGAACGTTGAAAAATCATATTATTGGATAATATTACAACCAGTTGTTAGTTGCCAGGTTGATTTCCCACCATACTTGTAATTTTACTTGCCGTAATCTAATTCACACTAGCATCTTAATGTTAGGCATAGCTTCTTATTGACATTTTTAAATTCAAATCACGACCACTGTAAGTTCTGTACAAGTCAGAATTGCCGCCGTACTAATAGCCATCAACTTATCTGTTTTTTTTTCCTATCCATTTAATTTTTTGAGTTGTATGTTCTTTGAGAGTTTACATCGTTCAGTGGTTTGGAGATTTCAAGGTGAAATTGATATTACAAATGAAAGAAAAATACTTGAATTTTCTGAACATTTGATAAAGCATCATTGTATGAACCAAATCAGATTTTGATACTGCAATTGTATGTTTCGGAGAGATCTAGCTAGAAAGGTTAAGAGCAATATTCAAATTTCGAATAAGATTCTTTTGAAAATTACAAATAACAAATAAAGCTGTCAGATATGTTTTACATATCGTACAGTACGTTCATTAACAAATATAATTTGGTTTTATTTTGATATCTATGAAGTGCTCTAAAAATTAATAGATCAAAGCGCTGATGTAAGGTAACTAACTAGTATTTATTTATAATTGACCGTCTTCTGAAAAATTGGTATGAATACATTTAGATGTACATAACTGAGATGATATACAATCTGTTTAACAATTTAAATTTAAGATACACATAAAATATGCCACCGTTTTAAATTTTTATTTTTTATACAGTACGAATTAAAATATTTCTGATACCGTTTGGCCCCATGAATTGTTGGCGCCAATGGTGCATTTTCATGACAGATAAAAACAAACATCCACATAAGACTGACGGGATAATAGATTCCTCCTTTTATTCTTTCTACCTAAATGTTCGCTAAACAACACCCATCGGTATTTAATTTGATAATTAATAAATTCTTCTTCTTTGGCCATCATTTGTCTCATCTTGTCAGTGGTCACTCAAGTCAATGATCTATTCTGGATGTACAATTTTCCCGCTGTGCAAAACAACTAAAAAAATATGATCAGAAATGATAAACAATCTTTGTTTATGATTAGGTAAGGTTTCTCTAGGTCAAAAGTGATAAAACATCAATCAACATAATGAGAGGTTTACACTGTTTTGTAGTTATAAGTCGGCAGTTGTTATGACTGGTAACCTACCAAAGAATATGTCCGTTGTTCGTTGGAAAAATGGTTTAATTTTCACATATATTGGAAAAATGGTTCTTTCCTTTAGCCCTCAATTAATCTGTTCTCATAGTATTCCCACCTAATTAATAACCATATCTTTCTGATTAATCAGTGTATTTGACTATTTTTTTTTAAATTTCAAAACAGTGTTTCAATATGGTAAAAAAAAAATAAAAAAAATATGGAAAACTGTTTTGAATCAATGTTTTGAAAAATTCTAAAAAATAGTTAAAAATTTCCAAAAAAATGTAAAATTTGACCTCCAAGCAGATTTAAATGGAGAACATATTGAGCACTTCAGATCGACTATTTGAACTTCGAAAATACAAAAATAACTTATAGACATATACTCTCATATACTTATATAAGTAGAGTAACCACACACACACACACACACAAATATATATATATATAAAAGTAGGAGGAGACCTACATGATTTATTGAAACAAAGAATGTTTTACAGTATTTATTGGTACCAAACAGCTGGTACCAAAAACACTTAAAAAGAATTTCTTGACATACACCTCTAAATATTTGAAATAGCTACCTAGAATCTAAGCTTTAAAAGCTTGCAACACAGCCAGTCACAACATCAGAAATTATAAAAATAGATGCTAAAGATCTTGATACCGAAATTACACTTCTCTTTTAAGCTCACAAAGACATAACATTCAAAATCAATTCTTCTTGCAAATCTAGAGATAACATCCCTGTCTTTATCGACCACTTGAAAATGACCTGCCTGTAAATGAAGCCCTTCCACATCTTGTAATATCATAGATGTTAGGTGTAACATTTTTGCATCTCTTTTTTAGTTTTACCAAAAACTAGGGAAAGCTATAATTTGCATCCTTAACGATTTAATTGATCTACCTTAATGGTCTATAAAGCATAACTTATTTCTTTTTAACCAATATTTCCATAATATATCACCTCTTACTAATTCAACTAATGATCTATCTTTTAAGAGTATACAAGAACAAATTTGACCCATTAAAAGTGAATTGTTAAATTTTACTATCAAATCCTAAATAGATTTAGCCACATAGTAAGAAACAAATAGATGATCAGTTGTTTCAGATAATCCACAAAAGACACAACAAGTATCACCTTGTCGGCTTTCTTGACTAAAACGTCTTTAGTTAACATTTTCTTTCTTCTCACAAGCCACAAATACAAACTTAACTTTTAGAGGAATCTTGCCGTTAGGCATTCTAAATTTTTTCAAATGAGTTAATTTTAAAAAACCTAAGAGTTTATCTTGAAAAACAATTATTAATTATAGGATATTACATAAATGGACAGGTACAAGCCTAAAATTATACCTTTTTCCACATGCCTGACCAAACTGATAGATTAGATAACATTAGCCTCAACAACTATCTCACGTACAAAAGCTTGTTGTTGGAAGTAGTTAAGTGTGCAAAATAATAACTTCAACAAAAAAATATATTCGAAAGAGAACTACTCATTCCACCTGTTGTCAATCAGCAAGAAACTGGTTTTCTGATTGAGTTTTTTATTTTTTTATTTTCTTGTAATAAAATAGAGAATCTGCTTGTATGAGTTGGAAAGTGAACGAGAGATTGTACTAATCCATTCTTTATTTTTCAATTTGATTATTCAAATAAAAAAGTCCAATTGAAAAGTAGGAATGGAGAATAGCAGAATAGTCATTCGATGAATACAAAGCAGAAAAGCTTACTGCTGACAAAGGAGAAAAAGTGTAGAGATTGAAAAGGACGTAGTTGTATCATCAGGAAAGTGAAGAAAAGAAGGTACTAATTCTACTAAATGAACTGGAAGTTGGAAACTAATAATTTGTGTTGTTCGACTGTTAGTGTTTCAATAAGAGCTTTGTAAGTTTCATCCAAACAAGCAGTAAAGAATAATTTATGTACAACCTTGATGAATTATTAAGGCAGGCAGATTACCAGCATTGTTGTCCAATATTACAAAAGATGTTCAAATTAATATAAAGGCATATAATTAGATTTAGTCGCCATACCCAACTCTAGAAGCAAAGAGAGTTTTTTATTTATTTGTTGAATTTAATCAGAGGCTTTTAAATATACAATTATGGCAAGTTGAGGAAGAAAACAAATCCAACTTGAACAAATGTGATGTCATTCGTTTCATTTTTAGCAAACAAAAAAATGCGACAACAGAAATAAGAATATTAGAAATCCTGTTTTTCTCCCGGTCAAAAATTTAAGATGCTAGGGAAAAGTATTTTTTTTTTTTTTTTCCTTTTTTCGCTTCACCACTAGTTTTCCTAGTGGATGACAGAACATTTAATAGATTATATTTCAGCTACTCAAGTATTCTTCAGGAAAAATGGAATTGATCAGACCTAAACAGCTAACCTAGACATAGTCCTAAACAGCTGTGATGCTAACTAATCTTTTATGATGTACCTTATCTTTAATGATAGCAACGAACTTCCCGAACTGTATATGTTCTTAAATGATTAAAGAACATAGCTTAGTTCTACATAAAAGCCTTTTTTGAATTGACATCTAATCATGTCGTCACCCAAAAGTTTACCAAACACGATAAAACTAAACGCTCATATGATGTACAAAATTGAACTGTCAAAAGGCACATTGGAATATACACAGTAATATTTTGTTACATCACAACTCCTCTACCTGTATAGAAAAGCCACACGAGCACCGCTTGGTTCGCACTGAAGTGCCCTCATCAAAAGTCTGATCCTCTACAGGAAACACATGTTCATGCTCATGATTATTTTCAGAAACTATCAATGCCGGCATTTTTACCTCTTCTTTAGAATTACCCACCTCGCCACTCTTCTCACCCCATGGCTTCTCTTTGAGGTGACCGACGAATGAAGGACTTGCATACGAGTTATTCAGACGCTGTCTGGTGACAACGGATGAGAGAAGCTGAAACCATCTGTTCAGAGCCTGCGCTTCATGCCGTTTCTTCTCTGCAGCTTCCCGTCTCTCTTCTTCTTCTGCATATGCCTATGTCATGAACAAAACATACACTTTATTAACTAAGATCAGCCACAAACCCGCTATATGCTTTAAGTTCAAACTTACACGTGAAGTTCATTTTATTTATTTTTTTTCCTGTGCAAATAACACCTGTTTAAGATTAGTTTCAATTGGATAAAGAATATTCTTTTCCTTCTCATTTTTTCTCAGCAAATAATGCCTGGGTTCTCCTTAGTAGGATATAATACTCAGCATCTATGTGTAAAACAATTGTTGAGGAATTTGCACACAAGTTTGTCAGTTTTCAACAGTTCAACCTAACCTTCATAAGCCCATTCAATATGTTAAAAAATGCACTAAAACTAAGCCAACTGTACATTACTTAGTTCCATATCTTTATGAACTATTCAAGGGATAATTTTAGTTGACTTAATTACAAAAGGCCCAGAAGTGGTTTGGTCAAGTTTGGTTGACTTCATTTAACCACTGGATGTTATTTGGAATAAAAAGAAAGAAAATGTCTAGTCTTTAATTCAAATAGAGTCAAAGATGAGTTACGCTATGGTGTACTAACTAGGGTAATACTTAATGCTGAGCTAAGGGGTAACGGGGTATTGCCATGTGAAGTACATAATCCGTATACATTTATTTTTAAAGGATCTACAGCAATGCATACAACAAAAGAACATGAAACTGGCCTACTGTTGTATTATACTTATGAAATAAAATAAATGATCTGCTACATATTTGTAATATCTTTTAGATCAAATGTTTAACGATATACAATGATGTCAGTATTTCAATAGCAAAGTATATAAAATAAATAAATTTAACAATTATGTACATCATGTGTCTTACCACTATATACCCAACATATATCTTTTTTTTTTTGAAAGGCTTGAAAGTGGCTGCCAGGTTTTGTATTAAAATATACCCACATATATCATTATGCATAAAGACACATAGGAAATATTACATTTGTTAGATAGATCAAAACTTAAGCCCGATCAACCAGCAATGTATTAGTAAGTCAAACGGCCCAAACCAAAATCTCATCAAAACTGAAATTCCCAAAATTGAGCTGCTAACACGACAGCCTAACCTATCCAACTACTCGATGGCAGCTACAAGTCAAATTTCTTTAGATAAATATCTTAAAACAACCAAGTCCTTGTAATGTTTGGAGGAAAAAAGAATAAGCTATACTACACATAACAGTGGGATAGTTATATAACAAGGGATTGGTAGCATAGCAGAAGCTAGAGACGGCTAATTCCTTTTAAAAGTCTATTATATACAAGTCATCATCCCTGCCATAATTATTATTTAATATTAAAAAAGAAATTGTTATTGCTCCTGCCATGTTGTCACTGTTACACTGTCACACTTTTTCTTATACAAAGTTATTCTAAAACTGCAAGTACGTACACAGAATTGGAAACCAAAATATATGGGAAGTCAAAATCCAGCGACCCTTTCTTTATTTTTGTGAAATAGATACTTGGGTCGCATACAATTTCTGCAAACCAGTTTTTTTTTTTTTTTTTTAGTGGATCACAGACACTGTCCAAGATCTTCCCACTACCAAAAATATTTAACTTTTGGATTTGCAATACCCTCACTTTTCATTTTTCAGATTACCATGTAAAAAAAACGTTGTACTGTTATAGTCATTATTTCGATTTACTACTACTTACTCTCTGTTTGTGAAAAAAAATAATTCTCTTCTATTATTTTTGGTGTGTTATCCTGATCTCACTTTCAGATCATGCATGTTTGTCTGATCAGTCAACAGGTGAGCACATGATTGTAAATTTGTAATGAGAGTATATGTCCTAGTGTTACCTTCCTATTCTTTTCCTATTTCTTTAGTTTGTCAAAGGAAGGGAAGATATTAAGAGATCTGTGAATCATTTCCATACAATTGACTGGCTCGCCCTTTACTCTTTCAATGGGAGGTGGTGATAAAAACATAAGACAATACAAGACAATCAATGATCAAAACTGTGGTTAACACCAAACCAGATGTGGAGATTATATTAGTTTATGGCTATATAAGCACAGGATTCTAAAACAAATACCAAAATTTACCTCCAAGATAGCATCCTTGAACTCAGAACAGACAACAATGCCTTCAAAAACAGGATAGGTACGGCTGTTGCGAAATTCAAATCCAACTAGAGCTGGTGCAAAATTTATTTCAAGCCTCTTTGCAACTGGTACCAGTCTAGGTAGTCTCAAGTGCACGGTACCAGGTGGAATGCACTTCTCAGACCATACTTCAACATTACCGTGCTCATTCTATAAAACATGTAGGAGAAATAGACATGAGAACTTGAGAAGTCAACAAAGAAGATACAGAAATTTTATTAATGACTATTACATTTCACTATAAATTGTTAAAATGTAATAGCTTGGAAAAGATTACACCCAGAAAAGTGTATCATGCAAAATCTAAGAGTCTACATCAGTAATTCAGTCATCTTCATTAACAACTCAGATTTAGCAACACTATTTTTCTCTGTAAATTTCTCATCAATGATCATGGAAGATATAACTGTATAAAATCAAGGTTTATAATGTTTCACAATCCTACTTACAAGAAGCTTCCTCTAAGAGATTCTCTACTTTAAAATAAATAAAAAATCATTATTAATGTGACTGACTATTTGAATACTAATATACCTTGGGTACAATACCATTTACGGCATGAGGCAACTGCAATGGCTCTAATTGCCACTTCCCATACAGTTCCAAATTTGCCTCACTTTGCTCTTCTTCGTCACAAATGCTGGTTTCCGACAACTCAGAATTGACCACCTTTTTTGAGTGTTTCACTAGCTGAAGTAAAGAGGAAAGACTCACAATGTAACCCAAGAAACACACCATAGGATACCTTTACTTGTCAAAAACATCTTGGTGTTTGCATACTATTACCCAAAATTTTGCTTTCAGCTGTTGGCATCCTAAACAAGGTGCCATTATGGAACGGTTAGGTACCTATCAGATACAGTACTTGTGTTGTGATGGCTTAATTTTATCAGCTCTTGGTCAATTTGGTATTTTGCATGCAAATTGGGCTTAAAGGCTCCAATTATGAGTATAAGCCAAACATGATTATAATTCGAGAGTTTACTTGTGTGATCTGCCTGCAGTTTGAGAGACCCACTAATTTATGTTGATAAAAAGATCCTTTATAACCATAAACATCAAGTCTAATTTGCAAGGACGCACAAGCATACTTAATCTGTCCATTTGTAAAAGAATAAAACAATCACAACTAAAAGCGATGCTTTTCCACCTTAGCTGGGAGTTGATTTGCTATAACTTGTAAACCCTCTCTCATCCACTTTTGCCTTGTTTGTAGTGTCTGGACACAGGACCGGGGATAAACTGGGTGCCCTGAACAATACCCTAATACTGGACCCCGCGGATGCAGTGTTTGATTCTTTGTAAGCCATTTCTCGATAGCATACAAATGATGATTCTTATATGCCTACATTAGATAACATAAAACACACTCAATTGAATAACCCAATAGTAAGCAGGTAATGTTTAGATATATTGACTGTATCATATGCACCAGTTGGTTTGTGGGAAGAGGTTCGGTTAGTGCCCTTGTCTCCAGTTCCATGTCTTCTAGAGAGGTCCTGTTTGAGCTATAGCTAATCTGATTCAAATGACTGTGATTGCCTGATCCAAGGAGTTGCTTGTCTCCTGTAGTGGGATTTATTGTAGCATTATCTATATTAACAGAGCTCTGTCCAGTAGACATTGATTCTAATTCTTTCAACGGTGCCATGACTCTATCCCACCACTGCATGTTTACTCTATTCGGTGCAACTTTATACCAATGCATGCAGTACCTACAAATTATTGTGTAAATATTTAAAAACACCCATCACTTATTTCTTGATATACTAATTTGATCATCCATTTGGATGATATTTGTATATAAAGCAAAACACCATATTACCAACTGATACCATTTTTGGTGCATTGCAACAAGTACCCACCTTAACTCAATGTTATGGTTAGGCATGATTCATTAGACAATGGAAAATTTGCTTCTAAGCACAAACTTAACTAAAATAAAGAAAACACAACTAAATGCTGGTTTCCAAGTATTCACGATCCTTTTATCAGTATTATTTGGTTTATACAACATATAAATGTTAAGGGCAATAGCAATTTCTTGCTTGATGTTTTGACATCCGTTTTAGTGGCTTGGTCTTATTTGCAAATAACCTAAAAATGCTTATGGGTTGTTACCAAAAAAAAAAATCACTTTCTTATTTTTCACACTATTTCTTTCAGTAATATTTTGAAGCCAAAAACATCAAAGGTAGGTGACTCAGTATTGCAATAGTTATGCACCAGCTACTATAGGCACGGACAAATACCTGCTGGTATGTAACAATTAGGGAACCAACCTTCGTGTCACATCTTTAGCCCCATTTCCCGCAAAAGCAATTGCATATCTCAATGGCCTCCTACAAACAGCGGCAGCAGCCTCAACCTTTTCTTCGCCATCAACAATTTCATTTACTGCATCCACATGTACCCATCTTCCATTCATTGTTTCACCACTGCAATACACCTCAGCCCAATATAAAGGTGGCCCACTTCGCGACCAAATTGCACTCTTGCCTCTTAATTTCTTTGAATTTCCAGATGACTGTGCTGGAGAACTATGATCCTGATCTGTGGTTTTAGTTGCAGTTAAAGTGGCAGAGAGAGCCATTTCTAACTGCATCTCAAACTCTACATCACCCTTTCGTTTTGGCCCCTCAGTACACTCGTCAAATTTCTCACAAGTTGGCGCAGTTTCTTTCTTGCGTCTCTTGTTTCTTTGAGGAGTGGAGCATGTATCTGTTTTGGTATCAAGTGGGGAAGCGTTATCTAGATTTCTGTTTGGTGCATTTACTATAGTTGAAGGTACAGCCTTTGTGTCAAGCCTATGCAATTCTCTATTGGAGCCATCTGGCTTGAGTGAAGTGACATTGAGAATTGATACAAACCTACAGAGAAGAAGAACATATTAATTTAATATGCAAACTGCGTAGAAAGGTAAGGTTCATCTTAAGAAAGACGCTATACCTAGCTGCTAAATTGAGAGCTCTGAACAAAACCACTGACAATGCCGCAATCTGCATTGAAAATTATTGAACTGCATTGAATATTACCAGTTGAATTTCCTTTCCTGACAGCTACAGGTAGAGTTACTTTTATTTGTGCCTAAAACCTACAGAAATAAACAAAAAAGTTAGGCTAAGGGTACAAGTACCTCCTCAGCTGTTCCCTTCTGATTTTGAAGAGCAAAGCGAATATTTGATTCGAAAGATCCCCTATCAACACTCTCTGTTAATAAATGGAAATTACTATGGAACTGCAAGGAAAGGAATTGATTAAATCAAGCATTAGCTTATACTAGTAAAGTTTCAGCTTTTACATTGCAAAATTAGGTCCGAAAATCATAGTCATACCCAGTTCACCAGGGGTTTTAGATTATTGACTGTCAAATTAGGAGCTTCTGTAATCTTCAATAGGTTAGATGGTAAGAGGGAAAGCATCGAGGCCTGAAAAATAGAGAGCAAGTTATAGTAATTCCAATCAACACATTTCATAAAGAATGAGAAATTCATGAAATTATTCCTTCCCTTGTCTTTCATTCAATTTCAAAAATAAATGATATATGTTTTATTCCTTTATACTACAACTTTCCTTCTTTTAAATATTTCTTCCCCATATAATTTTACAGTTTTACCTGAATGAGAGGGTCATTGCATGCCTTGTCTATCATTCTACCCCGAGCCAACAGGCATAGCAAGTGAACTTTGTGAACTAGCTCAGCTAACTCCTGAGAACATAAAAAAAAATATCAAACAAACAAATTAAACTAAACAAAATACATAATGCTGTACATTCCACGATTAAAAGCACATACCTTTTCTTCAGGTGACAATCTACGAGAAGTTCTCTTCTCGGCCGAGGAGGGCAAATCAGTAAATTCAATAGTCACCTCCTTGCCGAGATCATGTGAAAACCCCTCCATAGCGGGAATATCGCCGTCTTCCCAGTCCATCTCAGTTTGAAAAGCTCCTTCATGCTTTCCTTCTCCTTCCTCTTTCACCGCGCTTTCCTTCGCATTGTCAACAGAGTCGCACGCTTTCACACTAATGCCATGGGGGAGGCCTACTTTGATTTTTCCTTTGCGTTTATCCCGTGGTTTTGGTGATATCGCTTCAACAGCCTCTTCTATTTTTTCTGAGTATCGGAATGTGGATTTTACTCATGAGAACCTTGAAAAGGGAAAGAGAGAGAGAGGGAGAGAGAGAGAGAGAGCGCCTAGGCAGCCTCTGCCGGGTTCTCAAAAAAAAAAAGAGAGAGAGAGAGAGAACCTGGATGTTCCTGAGCGGGTCGTTTGGAGGCGCTTCTTGTTCGCATTGGGCCTCAACGAGAAATCGAGAACTCCCGGAGAGAGGTGGGGCGGGGGAGAAAGAGAAAGAGGAAGCGAAGAGCCGAAGAGGGGAGAATTATGGTGCACCGCACCTCGGTTCCCGCGCCGGGGCGTCACTTACTGTTCCTGATTGGATCCCGGTATCGGGTCCAAAACTTAGTAAGGCCTGTATCATTGAAATGGAAATTATTGACCTCTTACCATAGTAAAGGGCCTATATCAGATACTACTCTTTTTCAAAAAATGAATGGTTCAAAACCCAGCCTATTTAAGGCCCCGTAAGAAAAGGGCTGAGAGCTTGATGAGCTTCGGTATTATTTGAAATGAGCCGAGTACAACTCCAAGGATCGGCTTTAGACGGTGAATTCAAACTATTAAAATTCATGTACTTCATGAGTGGTGTATGTACATGTAAAATTTTAAAAGTTTCGAATTTATTTGCTACAAGATCAAGCGGTCAAAGAAATACATTTTTCATCATTTCTTTGACCGTTTAACCTTGTAGCAAATAAATTCGAAACTTTCAAAATTTTACATGTACGTGCATCACTCATGAAGTATATAGATTTTAACGGTTTGAATTCGTCGTTTGAAACTGATTCAATATACTTTTAAAGTTGTGCTCACCAAATTCTCCTGAGTATATCACACTCTAGCTTTGCTCTATTATTTGTATCTAAAAGTTGATATGCTGATAATAGGTTAACGGGAAGATTGATTGCACGCTATGTTTGAGTTTATCTGAACTCTAAAGTCGCAACGCGCGATCTTATATGAAATTCAGAAGGTGCTTTTTTTTTAATGTAAAAGTTTCATCGATCATATAATTCAAATACCGATTATTTAGGTATGTTTAGATGAAATGAGAATAGCAACTTATTCTAAAATAGCAACTATTCAGAATAATAATGTACATTTAAATAATATTTTTACTATTTGGAATAGTTAAAATAGCTGTTATTCTCTATTCTTTGTAAATGTTGTAATAGCTACTATTCGAAAGTGTGAAGAGAGAAAAAAAATACTCATTTTCGGATTTCCACCAACACGGTCCCTAAATTACAAAGTTGACGTCACTTCTGACATCTCCACGTCCTGACAATTCGTTTGAGACCCTACTTACCTATATTTTCTCTTAATTAACACCTTGTTGATACTATTCTTTCTCGGTAATAGCTATTCACTATTTCAAATTTACAATCCAAACTACATTTTTACTAATCTGAACAACACAATTTTCACAGTAATATGAAAATCACTATTTTTTCTCTATTCTCATATACTAATCTCAAATTTCACTATTCTAGCTTATTCTAGTTCGCATCCAAATATATCTTTGAAGTTTTACAAGATTCAAAATTATAACCTATAAAATTTGAAGTTTTACAAGATTCAAAATTATACAAGACTTGTTTGGACTAGCAAAAATTCCTAACTATAATTTATATTCAAGTTCTGGGTCACGTAAGCTTGGGTGTTGGGCTTCGGATTTTGACCGGACTCAAATTTTCTCATGTTAGGGTAACTCAGAACAATTTTTTATTATTTGTTTGCTGAAATAACGGAGTGGATCAAATAATAAAATTTCAAAATTTCTGATGGATGTTTCATGTTTCTTTCATTCTTTGTAGGAAATGTGGTCCTCACACGATGTATAGGTCTCCCAAGTCCCAACTAATTAACACTCAAAGTAAGCTACTTTGCATGTATTCAGACTTCAGACGGGTAGGAAATTATCAAAATGTATGATGGAAAAGGGCCGCCTTTATCCAGCCGAAATTTTTATTTATAACATTTTTAAAAAATAAATTAATAAAATAACCATCGTTTTTGGTCAATTCTAAATCTAACACGGCCGCAGAATGCCGGAGCGGACCCATATGGGGGGTACCGCAGAATGCCGGAGCGGACCCCCATATGGGTCCGCAGAATGCCGAAGCGGCCCCTGGGGCCGCAGAATACCGGAGCGGTCCCCAGCCTATATAAGGGGCCGCTGGGTTCCGATTTCATTACATCTCATTTGAAGTTTCAATCCCTTCGATCTCGGGTAAGTTTTCTTCTTCTTCTCTAGTTTTAATTTTTAGTGTAGAGTAGTAATTAGGTGTAGGTTTAGGATTTAGGATTTAGGGTTTAGGGTTTAGATTTAGCATTTAGAATTAGATATTAATTTAGGATTTAGAATTAGTACTGTACCCAAATTTAATTAGAATTGTACCCAAATTTAATTAGAATTGTACCCAAATTTAATTCGATTGTACCCAAATTTAATTAGATTGTACCCAAATTTAATTAGAATTGTACCCAAATTTAATTCGATTGTACCCAAATTTAATTAGAGTTGTACCCAAATTTAATTAGAATTGTACCCAAATTTAATTAGAATTGTACCCAAATTTAAACCGGACTTTGACCAAACTCTCATATTTGACAAAAAATTATCCAATACAGCATGAGTACCAGTAGACCATCCTCCAGTAGGGGTACACAGCATGCTCCTACAGCCACGCCATACGAGATGTCTCAGTACATCGAGACAGCATTGGCGGATGTTCCGGGTATCCGGAGTCGCACCGACAGGGTCAGCGACTTCTTGTGGTATCTGAATGCGGAGCATCGGATTTTAGAGGCTGCCACTGGGGTAAGTAAATTTGTCATATTTATAAATTTGTCATTCCGAATTTTTGATGAATGAACTTGATCTGATTATTTAATTAAATGCAGGGTTTGGATGCGGTTACGGTTCGTCACAACCGCCAGCATCTACGGTACCAGCCGGATAGAAGAGGCTCGGGAAGGTCATCCTCAAGCACAACGTACCCGCGGTGTGCCAGTGTGGGTACAGGGCGCGCCTCGACTCTCTACTGAGGTGCGCTGGCTTGGGCGGTGTTGATGCGGTCGACGACATATCTACCGAGCCCGATGTCTATGTCCCCTACACTGGTGATGAGGACGTGTTTGCAGGCGTCCATGATGCTGAGACGGTCGGTCAGGCGTTCGACCGAGGTGCCGAGTTGATGCGCCGAGCCGCACAGGACGCCATGGGATCCCAGGCTAGGATGCCTACCGAGGTATAATTTAAATTAAAATACATAACTGTGATTTTTTTCTTATTCAATACATTATCTAATTTGTAAGTTACTACAGGGTGGACACGAGGAGGACCTGGGCTTCGATATCTCCGCTGATTATGGCACAGAGGGAGATGGACTGTATTCCCCGGGTTACAGTCCCACTCAGACTGCACCTCCTGCCTATCAGCCAGGGTATGTTCAAACAGAGCCCATCCCGCCGTTCCCTGGCCAGTCCTCACCGCAGGTACCTCACCCTTCCATCCACGATGACCCCATTGCCAGACAGGCGTTTTTATTCACGCAGGCTGAGTCTGGACAGACCACAGTTTTTGGTCCTGGGGTCCAGCAGACATCCGAGATTGAGGAGGTTCGCCAGGAGCCGGTTCAGTCTACGGATGTCCAGGCAGACGACTCTGCATCCTCCGCAGATACTGACGAGACGCCACTCTGCAGGCGGGGTCGGGGGTATAGGAAGAAGAAGGCGAGGACGGTGTTTAGTCCAGAGCCGTAGATTTTCATTTGTTGTACTGTTAGATGTTTTGTTTGATTCTTATTTGTAGTATTGGTAGATGTTTTGTCAGATACTTATTTATTTAGTTGATTAGTTTCTTGTTTGTTTGATTTTATTGTTATTTATTTATTTTGTTGATTTCATTATCTCAGAGTACACAAAAGAATTTCAAAGAAACCACATATCTAAAATATCTAAAATATTTCAAACCAACGACATATCTAAAATACGATACGACCAAAATCAATTTAAACAACCTTCGAAACTAAATTACAATTTTGTATTTCTAAAATAAAAAATAAAGGGTCCGCTCCGGTATTCTGCGGCCCCAGGGGCCGCTCTGGCATTCTGCGGCCCCAGGGGCCGCTCTGGCATTCTGCGGACCCATATGAGGGTCCGCTCCGGCATTCTGCGGTACCCCCCATATGGGTCCGCTCCGGCATTCTGCGGCCGTGTTAGATTTAGAATTGACCAGAAACGATGGTTATTTTATTAATTTATTTTTTAAAAATGTTATAAATAAAAATTTCGGTTTATCCAGAACCGCAAAATTTATATTTCATAGTGTTTATTTTTCTCCTTTCATCCTTCAATTTGTTTTTATGACGATTTATAACGCACGCAATATTATATAGATTGAAACCTAGAGAATGTAAAAAAAAAAAAAAAAAAACATACAAGACGCCCCTCGATTCAAAAGTAGTGATGCACATCAACAAGATTTTTTTTTTTTTTTTGTCTGTTAGCTGGTTATTATTTCCTCCTAACATAGCACCACTTATAAATCCCACAAAAAAAATAAAAACACCACTTATTTAAGAACGCAACTTAAATATGTACCCCCAATTAACTCGAAACAAACAAGATACTGAACACTATATACACAAACAAAGAAAAAAAACGGGATTAAAAAAAAGTCCTTTAATAATTTTCATATGCTATTATCATCTGGGATTTTACTCCACAAGCTTCGTTATCAACTCATATATTTACCACCACAAAAAATAATAAAAAAGGGACAAGAAAAGTCAAAACTAAGCTATTTTCTTACAAAGACAAACTGTGCAGAATCTCAGTAGATCTCTCCCGACGTCGGCCTACGAGAGCCTCGGTCTCTGCCGCCGTGTCAGGGGGCCCACATATCATCACCGCATGCCTCCCGAACAAGCATCCTCCACCGGTGCCTTTTCTCATTTGCACTACGTTCTTCCCTTGAACTTTCTCTCTCTTTTCTGTCACTGCCGCTAACCTCTCCAGCTCTCTAGTAATCCTCTCTATCTCATAGAAATCAAGCAAAGTTATGGGTGCCTTTTTTTCGGGCACTAGAAGATCAGGAGAATTTGATTTGGAGAGGGACTCGAGACGATATCGTGAGGGACGATGTGAGGAGCGTCGCCGAGGTGAGGCCGAGGGGAATTCGGGAGGTGGTGCTTGCTTGTTTTTTGGTGAGGAGGAATGTTGGTGCCATGCCCATGCTGCTGCTTTGACAAGCGCTAATTTATCAGGTTCCGGCTCTGGGGGCGGCGCAGCAGCAGTGGTGTGTTTTTTCTTCTTGTGCATTGTATTACATGTGGAAGAAATGGTAAAATTGGAAATGAGAAAGAGAGGAGAAGATATTGGAGGATTTGGAAATTGGATATCGTGGCCTTATGGGGCAATTGATAAAGAAAGGAGAGACATTGTTTTGTGAGTAATGTTGGTTGATGTGGATTGGTGAAGAACTACTGATCTTTCGTTGGGGGACCAGGGGGGTTTGTAAATGTATAGTGCCCCAGATCACTACAGATGTAATCATGTATACTTGTGATTCGTGTATACTTGTTGGAGAATTACTGAACACATAATTTTTTCTTTAATTAGAAAACAAGACAAACTTTGTAATTACAGGTGAAATTCAACAGTATACTGAATCCAAATTGAATATACATAAGCAATAATAAAAATAGATAAAACACATATTAATAACAATTAAGACATTAATATTATGAATATTTATTCTAGAATATAAATTTTTTTGGTCCGTCATCAAATAATTTTAAAAAAAGGGCTTAATTTTATGTCGACACTCTATTAATAATTAAATGATTTAAAATCAAATTTAATACACGAACTAGAAAAAGTACATCATAATTTTAGTTTACAATTTCAATAAATTTTGATGTCACTTGTCAATTTTCTTTCATCAATTAATAATATTTTTGAAATTTTCTTTTGCAAGCTATATTATTTAATTGAGAATATTCATGTTTTTTGTTCGAAGAAATATTTCGCACTATCTAGACTGATGGTTTTGATGTTCGTAGAATTCTATAGGCCGGCTATCCACCTCGTACATGTAAAATTGGACTCTTAAAAGTAAGAGTAAAATTAGGGTGTTCTTAAGTTCATCAAGTCTCTTTGTGAACTCAACTCTAAAATCTACTGGATTGATTTTAAATAACGAATCTAAACCGTTGAAATCCTTCTACTTTACGAGTGAT
Source organism: Carex myosuroides (assembly GCA_028015225.1). NCBI lineage: Eukaryota > Viridiplantae > Streptophyta > Magnoliopsida > Poales > Cyperaceae > Carex > Carex myosuroides. Next base: position 6,530,002 of record CM051485.1, on the reverse strand, counting down.
GCGTCTACATGCAAAAAATTTTAATTTTCAAATTAATTTTGTATAGAATCAAGTGGTAAAAAAACGTTCAAAAAATGAATGCATTAAAATTAATTTATAAACCTTTTAATTTTGACTGCTTGCCTTTATACTAAATTAATTCGAAAGTTTAAAATTTCTGCATATAGACACATCACTCGTAATGTAGGCGGATTTCAACAGTTGAAATTCATTATTTGAAGTTAATTAATTTGATAGATTTTAAAGTTGAGTTCAGAAAGAAACTTAGTGAACTTAGGAACACCCTAGTTTTACTCCTCAAAATATATATCCCACGTATTTGACTAAAGAAGTTATTGATTAATAATTTAATAATGTTAGACGTACGGTATTTTATTGAGTCTGATTACATGATTGGCTTATAAATTCTCACATCAAGGTAGGGCAAAATCTATTAATCTATAGGTATTAGGAAGGTAAAATCCATTAATTAACTACAATTTTGGATCCAAACAAAAAAAAAATTACTCTATATTCAGAGCAACGATAGCAAATTCTGCGTATTACCAATAGTCGATAACTCGATATAGACTTTATTTTCCAGAATTGTTTGACATTTTGTTGGAAAATTACTTAACACATTATTTTTTTACGTTAAGAAAACAAGATATTTAGTAATTAACAGGTGCATTGCAACAGTAGTATACTGATCTTTTTATTGTAATTATATATTCAAGGAAAAAAATCTTAATTAACCTGTATATAATATTTATAACAACAATAATTTATTTGACAACTACAATAATAACAATATATAGAAGAGTGAGGCTAAGGTAATATGCAATATTACAAATTGACCCGTGTTATGGATCCATATATATCTTTATTTTTAAAGTTCAAACAATCGATCGAACCGTTAAACATGATCTCCGTGTGAAAATGTTCATGGAGATCAAATTTATTTTTTTTTGTTTTGAACTTTTACTATTTTTACAGACGTGTGGAAAATCATTACTTTGGGATGGTCCAAATTTTTATTTTTGAGAGAAGGATGGTTCAAAATTTTTAGATCAAGTGATTTTTTACTCATCTAAAAAAATAGTGATTTTTGTTTTAAATATATAAAATTTAGTATGCATGTACATCTTTATATGCAAATTATCTTGAGCAGTTCAAATCGATTGTTTAGACTTCGAAACAAATATATAAGTTCATAGTTCAAATTAATCCGTAGTATGCATGTATATTAATATAGCCTCACTCATAAATAGAACACATATTAGTAATAATTAAGAAATTTATATTATAAAATACGTTTTGTATACTTTAATCATCATATATCCTAGTTGTTAGATCCTAAATTGGTTTCGCATCAAGTGATTTTAAAAAATTAACGGTTCATTTTTTTGCGGACACTTGATTAATAATTACTTAAAATCAAATTTCACACGCTTGTCTAACTATAAAAAGTACATCATAATTTAGTTACAAGTTCAGTAAATTTATGTCTGTTGTCAATTCTATTTCATTAATGAATAAATAAATATTAAATTTAGTTACAAAAAAGGAAAATTAATTGTCAGTCGAGGTGCGTGATGTGCAATACATGCCCTGTTGAAACCGCACTGTATCTAAACTTCATGTGCCCTTTTGCAAGAACCTTCTGGGCCAAATTGGCAGCTTATAAGGGTGTTAACATCTTGGTACCGGGACTGGTACCGGCCTCATTGGTACAGGACCTATGGATCTCCTCCAGGAGCACGGCATTGGCAATTGGCAAAAGAGGATACAAGGAATGGTGTTGTTGGTTCATGGCGGGCTGTTGGAACATCTGGAAACAACGAAACATTTGCATGATTGCATCTTTAAAGAGATCTACCAGGATCATTAAGCTACACATCTTTCATGAGTAATTTGAGGTAAAACAAACTTATTTGGCTGTAATGCTCCCAGTTAACTGTATTTGAAAGCATATCAAATTAGGAGTACAAGAAAATGCTAATAGCAGGCTGATAATTAAGATTATGCAAAAAAAAAAAAAAAGAAATATGCCGGTTACTGACCAACAGTTAATACTATACAATGTATAAGAAACTTTTTCAAGAGGTTAAATGTGTCGCTACTAGGTGCACGTTAGAGAAAGCACCAAGACAGAAAAGTGAAGGAGAAAGGAAATATAAAAGAGGTATAATTGGAAATATAAATTTTAAAATGTGTGAGCAAACTGTAAGAATAAATAAGAAAGATTTAAAAGAGTTGAGAGATAAATATAATATACTCAAGTTTTGAGGGATAAATAAGAAACTTAGTAAGAGTTGGAGGACACACTAGAAATTAACCCAATATTTTATGATTTTAGACGTACAATATTCTATTGAATCTGATTTCGCATGGAATGCATTAATCTGCACGCAGAATGACCGAAATTTTTTTTGTTACCATAAGAAAAAAATCAAATTAAATCGTTACCACTGTGGTTTGGCTCGTATCAATTTTACCACCCACGCTAACCCAGTTCGCGCACCAAATAGGCTGGTGCGCGCACTGGGTTGGCGCACAAGATGGTGCGCTGACTGGGTTGGCGCACCAACCTCTTCTGCCTATTAAGGCACCAACTTAGTATACTGTGCTCATTTCATTCGACCCAAGGCAGCAGGCAGCAAAGAACATTCTCGCAAAGACCAAAGAGTAAGTTTTTTTTCACTCTAGTCCTTTATGTTTTTTTAATTATTTAATTACTTTTTTAATTTTTTGTAAATTTATTAAATGTTGGGTTTGTTCTGTAATTCAGGTAACTATGATTGGAATTGCTTGTTATTTTGGTGGTGAAGTACAACAAGGGCCCAATGGTGCTTATTACAGTACCCAACCCCAGAAAATGTTCAATATCGGTTCGGATTTAGATTTCGCCGGTATAACTAGGGAAGTGTACCAGGAACTTGGTATTGACCCGAATTATTACGAACTGGTAATTTCCGCTAGAATTAATATTGGCCAAGGCAACCAAACATGGTTCCAACAACTCCCTGTACTAGACGATAGCAGTTGGGGGTTGTATACCCAAATGACATTGAATTTGACAACACATTTCAAGTTCCTAGAGTTATATGTGGTTGCCAACCCCAGACAGAACCGTAGACAGAACCCTAGACAGAACCCTAGTCGGGGCATGGATCAGTCAGTGACGGGTCCTACTCGGGCCCTAAATTTAGCGGGTACTAGCCGGCCCCCATCCACGGGGGCTGGTACTAGTCGGTCCCCATCCATGGAAGCTGGTCCTAGTCGATCCCCATCCACGGGGGCTGGTCGTAGTCGGTCCCCATCCGTGGGAGTTGGTTCTAATCGGGGCCGATCTCGGGTTCCATCCTCCAGCTCTAGCCGGAACCGATCTGAAACTCCAGAACCACGTTATTATACTGACAATACAGACGATGATCCTGAAGAACGGGAGGCAGAGGAAAATTGGGATGCTAGTGATGACGGTGGGCAGACAATAGATCACAGTGATGAGGAAGACAATCGTCCCGTTCTGGGTATGCGAAAGTGGCCGATATCGGGTCGTGGAGAGAGACACCCGTTTTCAGCTTTTCATGACACCTCGGGGTTTGAAGAGGCTGACCACATTTTTTTTGCGGGTTCAGAGGTTCGTTTTTGAACTTATATGAATTTTTTATTTCTTTGAAAATATAATAATTTAATTTTTTTGAATTTTCAATTAGGTTGGAGAAAGAACAATGGTTTCTGAGGGGATGACGTACAACGACAAGGATCAAATGAAAGAAAAAATCCACCACTGGCACATAGTGAAAAATACCGAGATCATACAGACACACAGCGACAGAACAAGGTTGAGGTTTAAGTGCCAGAGCAACAATTGCAAGTGGAGGTTGGTTGCGAGGGCCACAGGCTTTGGTAATACTTGGGCCATCACGAAGAATGAGGTACCGCACACATGCCACGCAGATGCATCCAGGTCAGATCATGCGCAGTTGACGTCCTCAATGGTCGCCAACTGCATAAAACTTTCTTTAGAAAAAAATGCTGATATTACTATCAGAGCTATCAGGGACCTGGTTGCTGAAAGGTTTGAGGGCATCGTCCCAAAATACAACAAATTGTGGCGTGGTAGAGAGTTAGCGATTGCCCGGGCATTTGGTAGTTGGGAGGGGTCTTACGGGCTTATTGTCCCTTTGTTGGAGGCAATCAAAAGGGCAAATCCGGGAACTGTGTATGACGTTGTTTCCAAGCCTTCAGAAAAGGAACATTACCGGTATTTCATGAGGTTGGCATGGGCATGGGGACCGTGTATACAAGCAGTAGGTCACCTCAGACCCGTCATCAGTATCGATGCTTGTTTCTTGTCAGGTAGATACAAGGGCAAGTTGTTGATTGTCACCGGATATGATGCGGAGAACCAGTTAATCCCACTAGCATTTGGATTGGTAGAGAGCGAAGAGTTTGAGAATTGGGGGTGGTTTATGAAGTGGGTACGGGATAATGTAATTGGTCAGAATAGGTTCATGTGTGTGGTCTCTGACCGGCACAAGGGCATAAAAAAGGTGTTCATTCAAGATGATTTGGGTTGGTCAGAGGAGAACGGGCAGTGTGCCCACAGGTTCTGTTCTCAACACGTGTTTGAGAATTTTGGAAAACACACTCAGGATAAGGTTGCTTCTAAATTCTTCAAGATGATGGTTAAAAAGAAGAAGCGAAGAAGATTACAGGATGGCCTTGATGCAATCGGAAGGCGAAATCCTGATTGGCTGACATACTTGGATACATGTGGCAAGTATAATGAAAATGACGAGGAAGAACCAGCTAAGCCATGGAAGGTTTATCAAGCTATGGACGACGGGAGTCGTTGGGAAATAATGACCAGTAATAGTTCTGAATCGCTGAACAATGTCTTCAAAACTTCTCGCAGGTTTGTTATTCACAATTCTCATAGTTTACTATTAATGAAATATTTTAGGTTATCTTTATTTTAACTGTAAATTTTAATTCTCGTAGGTTACCGGTTGCTGCAATTATTGAGGAGACGTTTTATAAGTGTGTCACATGGTTCGTTGAAAGAAGAGAGAAGGCCGTGCAATGCCAAGAAGAGGGTCAGCTATTCTCCACTCGTACGCACTTGAAGCTGAACAAGCACATCCGGAAGACTAACAAAATGAGCGCGGTTCCATTCAATAGATCCGGGGAATTCATGGTGACATCACATGGCGAGAAAATCCCATTTGACATAGAGGCAGGCAAATGGGTGTACACGTCCCGAGACTGTAGGTACCAGGTCGTTGTGCAGAACGACCATGAGGTGCAATGCTCTTGCCAAAAGCCTCAGCTCACCGGAATACCATGTGTTCATGTGATGACAGTGTGTCAAATAAGGTACGAATGTGTGTTAAAATTTCATAATAATCTTGGATGATGAAACTTACAAATGTGTGAAAAATATAGGAACTACGATCCAAATGTCTTCGTCAATTACTACTACAACATCCAAACGCTTATCGACACATGGAGTGGAGAATTCCACGTGTATGACAATCAAGGTGATTGGCCGCCGCACGAAGGGGATATCTTAACGCCAGAGCACCGGTTAGTGAAGTTGGGTCGGAGAAGACACAACAGGATCCCAATGTGGATGGACATACTGGAAGGAAGGAGAAGGGGTCACGAGACCAACAGAGCTACCCTCGAAAGGAATGCGAGAAGAAGAAGGGATGCTAGGAACCGTACCCAATAATGTCATGGTTAGGGCTTTCTGTTTATGTATTAAGGTTAAGGTTTTCGGTTATGTATTATGTATTATGGTACAAACTTTCGGTTTTGTATTAAGGTTAGGGTTTTCGGTTATGTATTATGTATTATGGTACAAACTTTTCGGTTTTATGTATTGTGTGTTATGTTTTAATATACTATCGTTGTGTGTTATGTTTTATCTATGGTGTGTTCTAATGTTTTAATGTATTATGTATTACGGGATATGAGATATAAAATACGCAACATAAGAAGTAATATGAAAATAATATCTAAATACGCAACATAAAACTAATCGAAATAACGATCTAAAATACGCCACATAAAAATAATACTGAGTTGGTGCCTTAATAGGCAGAAGAGGTTGGTGCGCCAACCCAGTCAGCGCACCATCTTGTGCGCCAACCCAGTGCGCGCACCAGCCTATTTGGTGCGCGAACTGGGTTAGCGTGGGTGGTAGAATTGATACGGGCCAAACCAGAGTGGTAACGATTTAATTTGATTTTTTTCCTGTGGTAACAAAAAAAATTTCGGGCAGAATGAAATCCATTAAATTGAAATTTTGGATTCTCGGAAAATCTTCGCCCCCTCCCCGTCTCCAAAAAGAATAAACAAAACAGTAAAAAAAAAGAAAGAAACTTTCGACAGTATATAAAAAATGAATAATGGGGATAAGAAATTCGGGTCGCAGGCCATAACTCGTCTAAAAGGAACCTTGGAGAAAACAGAGTTCTTGTCTGCCTGACAGATGGACCCAAGAGTTGATTGGTCTAGGTAAATGGTGATCTTATTGACCCAATAATCTCGCTCCGACTTGTGATTTGGAACGTATTTTTTTTTTTTATCTGTAACTGGTAAGAAATTTATCTAGGGTTGATCTCTGACGGTCTACGGAGATCTGCATTTGAGTTTTTTTTTTTTCTGGAAATACATCGGCTGTTATTCCTTGAGAATAATAGGAAGTATTCCTTGAGAATAATAGAAATCTGTTATTTCAATATCAATTATTAATTTTTGTTGAGACTCGCGTATAAAAAAAATATTTTGTTGAGATTTGTGTATGAAAAAGTTTGAATAATTAAGATTGAAATAACATATTTATGTTATTCCCAATAAATAACAGCAGATATATTTATTTCTTTTTTCTCTGCTCTTAACGATTTTGTAACTTTTATAAGTTTATTATTGCTTTGTGCATTTGATCTCATTTAAGTTTCTTCCGGTTTCCTTTTTAGATGCTGATAACTGTTACAGCACTTCTATTCCCGCACATAACTTCCATAACAAATTTGGAGGGACCGTCTCCGCACAATTTTCTTATATAATCCGTATCGTTCCCGCACAATTTCTAAAATATTAATTCCTATGAAAGTATTTATACCTATGCATGAAAATATTTATACCTATGCACGAAAGTATTTTAACGTAAATAATTGCCTCCCCAACCAAACCTCCTAAACTGTCCCCGCACCATAAATATCTATGGAGGACGACTCAAATTAAATAGGAGGACCAAGGGGACTATACACGTTTCTAAAAATATCAATATTAATATGGCGCTGGATGACGTGTGAAAGTATTTATATGTATATACATTGTACAAAGTTTAATCTTCATGCGTTTGATCGTATTAAGTTACACATCAACGTATTAATATTTTATTTTGCAAGTCTTTATACATATGCACTAAAGTGTTTATACCTATGAAGTCAACTATTTTTGTAATATGAAGGTTGATGCGGGGATATGGGGTCCCCACTACTTCATTAGAGGAAGGTTGACGCGGGGACCATTAGGGGACTCAAAAAGAAAAATCATTATATCAAGTTACGCATGCAAATATTAATATCTTACTTTGCAAGTGTTAATATGTTAATTCCCAAGTATTTATACGTATGAAAGTTGACGTAGGAACAAGTGTAGTGACTGAAAAGGTGACCATATAATTAGTAAGGGTCATAGTACAACCTTTCTCTATTGTAGCTGCAGGAACAGAGGAGGGACGAAGTATGAAATGAATATAATTATTCTTCTTTTTACCTTTTAAATAATTAATTCTGGTGGACATTCGGAGATGTTGGACCCGTACACCAGCGTGTTTTCTCAATTGTTTGATTCTATTATTATCTGTGCTAGATTTTGATCGGATAAACTGCATTTTACAAGATTTCCACAAGATTTTGATCGGATAAATTAGATTTCTCTTTGTTTTGTCGAACAATTTGCTTCAATGCTGAGCCCTTCAGGAAATGCGACTGCGTCATTTTTGTTTATATCTTGACCGACTAATTAAAATTCAGATTTTTTTTTAATATTGTTGAAAATAATAAATAATTGGAAGATTGATCTCAGTCGTTCATTATCGATCAAGCAGTGTAGGATCAATCAAGCATAAAAATATTTGTTCTTTTTATTCTTTTTAGAAATTGGTATAAAGTAAATAAATAGTATCTATCATAAATAGAAATAGTACCATTAGTACTGTAAGAAGTACAATAACGGTTAATTGAGCCTTGTAAGCTATAAATACCACATAGGATCATTGTAACAAAAATATAATACAAAACAAAGAAATACAATTAAAATAATATTTTCCATACTTTTCTCCAAAATACAATTTCTTCTCAGATTTCATAAAATCAACAAATATTCGTATGGATTCTGATCCAGGATCTATACAAAAATATTCTTACCATCATCTATTTCGGGGCTTGCCGTGATTTTTATTTTTACCCAAAAAAAAATATATTTTAATATAAATAACCAGGTTTTTAAAATATTTTTATTTCTACCCAAACCCCTAGGTTTCCTAGCGGTCCGAATTAACAATTCGGACCGCTAGGATTCCTAGCGGTCCGAATTCTTAATTGGGACCGCTAGGAATCCTAGCGGATGGAAGTTTAATTCGGACCTAACCCGCACCCGTGACTCTTCTTCTCCTTCTCTGCGTCTTTCTCTGTCTCTTGTCCGCCAGAAACAAAACGAAAAAGAAGGAGGCTCCGCCAGAGAGAAGGAAAAAAGGAAAAAAGAAAAAAAGAAGAGAGGGATGCCGCAGCCTCCGCCCGTCCGCCTCTCCGCCAGATCTGTGTCGCCTCTCCGCCAGAAAAAAGGAAAAAAGAAGAGAAGGCGCGCCTCCGCCCCTCCGCCTCGCCGCCACTCCGCCTAGCCGTCCCTCCGCCTCTTCACCGCCGGTCGTCGATTCATTGTAATTTCTCAAAAGCTTTCTATTTTTCGGTTTTTAGCCTTGTGGCTGTTGGCTGTTGGCTGTTGCCTTTTCTGTGATTGAGGCCTTCGTGCCGATTTATACTTGACCTGCGGCTGTTACCTTGACCTGTGGCCTCGTGCCTTTTCTGTGATTGAGGCCTTCGTGCCGATTTATACTTGACCTGTGGCTGTTACCTTGACCTGCGGCTGTTACCTTGCCTATGTTGGCTGGTGATTGATACTGGTACAGTCCTATGTTGGCTGGTGACTGATTATGGCACTATACCCTTTACTGTGCCTTGCTGCCTTGTTCTTGCGTGACTTGCTGCCAAATATTGTAATTTATATTGATCTAATTTAGATTGTAATTTAGATTGTAATTTAGATTGGATTTAGATTGGATTATTAGTTTATTTTCCTATTGTAATTTAGATTGTAATTTAGATTGGATTTTCTGTGTATATGCCTGTCAAATATATATTGATCTAATTTAGATTGGATTATTAATTTATTTTCCTATATTGTAATTGCATTTATAATTTTGTTTGTTTGCTTGTGTTTAAATTTTTAATTTATGTGGCATGCAAATTTAAGTTATATTAAGTTATTTTTGTTTTCATGTCATTTACATGTCAATTGAGATTAATTCGTTTATGTGTTCACTTATGTTTTATAAATATTTTAGATTAATTCATTCTTGTTATATTAATTTACGTATAAAGGATTCTTTACATATTAGTGATTCAAAGAAGTTAGAATTCCATATTCATTTAATTAGTTAAAATAAAGTTAGAATTGCATATTCTCTTAATGAAACAGACTGGATTCAAAATAGAAAACAGACAAATAATTATATTTTTAAAGTCTAAACTTAGGAAACACATAAATTAAAATAAAGCTCAATTTCGTCTTAGTTAAAATTTAATCTATTAGTGTTATCATTCCTCATCATCCCCGTATCATTACCTACAAATAACTATAATGGTCACGTACGGTTTTTTTTTTAATTTTAATTCTTTCTAGACACAAGATTTTATGCGTACATTAGATTTTAGATTAATTGAATTAGTTTATCGTTAATTAGATGCCGAGAGAAGTAATTGACATTGTTGAATAACAAAATTTGAATACAGAGTTCTATAATTACTTTCAATTGGTGCGTCTTCACTAAACACGAGAATAAATAATTAAAATATTTACAAATATATATGTTGTTCATAATCTTCATAATTCACAAATATAATATATTTTATTAGTTGATTAGAGTAGCAAAAGAAACAATAATTGATAAAACTCAAAATTTATTTACTTAAATATTAAATTCGATCAAGTTGCTTTCATGTTATTTTTTTTTTTTTGAATAATATTGATTTTATTCTATTTGGAAGAAATGGAGAATTTGAGAAGATATTGGAGGCTTTCCTTTATTATAATAATAGGGATATTTAATAGTAAGGGTGTACTTTGGATTTTTAATCGGTAAAATTGGATATATTTATTATTTCATTAAAAATCAATTAATATAGATTTATTAATTCAAGAATTGATTTTCCTTTAAAATCATATTTTATTAATATTTTAGCGAAATTGTAGAAAATATTATTATATAATACGAGCTTATTTTTGTTCTTTACTTCTAATAATGATTCGCCAGACCTCAAAACCTGCGCTATTAGACCTCTCAATGCCCCGTTATCTCCCAATGTGATTTTGACATACTTTCCTGCGTGGACCATTCGGGCCTGAATTTGTAATTGGCAACGATTCCTATTGTAGCCGCTCGCTTCATAAATAAGCGATTGTAACTGCTCAAATGAGAAATTTTCATCAACCCAATACGTATTTGCTGCAGGTTTAGAGTAACGTACTCCATACTGGTCAGTTATGAACTTTCCTCCAAAATGTATTGATATTGCAATAGACATGGCCAATAAACTACATTCATAAATGACAAATATTTGGTCAGTTTACTTATTTCAACTGTGAACAGTTGTGAATAGTCGTATATGAACATTAATTAACAGTAAATACGTATGTGAACAGTAGTGTACAGTAAATGCGTATGTGAACAGTAAATACGTATGTGAACAGTATTGTACAGTAAATACGTATGTGAACAGTAGTGTACAGTAGTGTACAGTAAATGCGTATGTGAACAGTATTGTACAGTAAATACGTATGTGAACTGTAGTGAACAGTAGTGTACAGTAAATACGTATGTGAACAGTAGTGAACAGTAAATACGTATGTGAATAGTAGTGTACAGTAAATACGTATGTGAACAGTAAATACGTATGTGATTAACAGTAAATACGTATGTAAAAAAAATTACCTGACGACTGCTCCGTCTCCTCCTCCTTCCTTCAGCTCCTCTTCCTTCAGAGGTCCCTCCCTCCCTCCTTCCTTCAGCTCCTCTTCCTTCAGTCCTTCTCTTTTTTTTTTTGCTTCTTCTACGCTCTCCCCCCTGTTATATAAGTTTTCAAAAAAAAAAAAAAGATTCAGACCGCTAGGAATCCTAGCGGTCCGAATTAAGAATTCAGACCGCTAGGAATTCTAGCGGTCCGAATAAAAAATTTAGACCGCTAGGAATTCTAGCGGTCCGAATGTTTAATTCGGACCGCTAGGAATCCTAGCGGTTTGGGTAGAAATAAAAATATTTTAAAAACCTGGTTATTTATATTAAAATATATTTTTTTTTGGGTAAAAATAAAAATCACGGCGGGGCTTGTTATCTCGTCATACATATTTTTAATTTTTTCTTTGTCGGAAATTGACCCGTAGTCAATTTCGGCACAAACTTCAAGTTTTCTATCCTAGACCTTGGTTTATGGATTTTTTTTTAAAACATAATTAAAATAATTAATTTAAAAAAAACAACTTGATTATCTCGTTTTTTAGAAAAATTGTAAAAACCGAAATGGCAATTCGGTTTGAAATTTTTTTTTCCCTACACCGAATTGCCAATTTGATTTAGAGGTTTTTTTTTTTTTATTGTCGCGATGAACAACAAGATAATAAAATCTAACACCGAAAATTTGAATTTTTTGTTTAAATTATTTGATAGATTACTTCTTTTGATATATAATTAGTATATTTATACTAAAATACGCTAAAGTACTTGAATTATGTTGAATTACACTATATTAAGTTAAATTACACTAAATTATATTAAATTACGCTAAAATACGGTAAATTATGGTAAATTACATATGAATAGGGACGGTAAAGACTGAAAAAACGAAAAACAACGGTGAAACTTCAAACGGTTATAAAACGGCGCTCGAGTGTCCGATTTCAGCAAATGACCACTTTTCAGAAAGCTTGCAAAAATACGCATGCGTCCGTGCTTGCAATGCCAGATTTCAAAATTCAGAATTGACAAAAAACAAAGGGAAGAGCCTCAAAACTTGAGTTGAAGTTTCCGATTAAGATTTTCATTTCTATTATTCAATCCAAGTAGCTCAGTAAATTAGTTACATAATGAACTTATAGAATACCAATTTTTACTATTTTTGAAATTTTTTTACTATTTTTTATGATTCATGAAGATGACACAAAATCAGTCTACTTTAGCGTAATTTACCGTATTTCAATATAATTAGCGAAATTATTGTAATTTGACGTAATTTAGTGTAATTCAACATTATTTATTGTAATATAGTGTAATTCAACACAATTCAAGTAATTTAACGTATTTTAGTATAAATATGCTAATTATATATCAAAAGAACTAATCTATTAAATAATTTAAACAAAAAAATTCAAATTTTCAGTGTTAGATTTTATTATCTTGTTCTTCATAGTGACTAAAAAAAAAATCCTCTAAACCGAATTGCCAATTCGGTTTAGAGGGGAATAGTGAAAAACCCTCTAAACCGAATTGCCAATTCGGTGTAAGGAAAAAAAATGGTTCAAACCGAATTGTCATTTTGGTTTTTACGGTTTTTCTAAAAACCGAGGTAATCAAGTTGTTTTTTTTAAATTAATTATTTTAATTATGTTTTTAAAAAAAAATCCTTGGTTTATCCAGCTTCACATCTGGTTGGACTGGTTGTAAGCATTATCGGAATAAAAAAAAAATTAATTCTGGTCGACTTTAGAAATAAATTTTATAAGAAACACATATCTACACCAAAGCATATTTATCATTCAAGTAATTTTTAATAATAGAATTTTTTTTAAATGACATAAAGTATAGATGATAATTACAATCTTTTTAAGAATGCCCGTCTCCCCTTAAATCACACCAAATTAGATGATAATTACAACCTGTATAATTACCTCCGGGCTTTCAACAAAAAAAAAATTAATAGGTTGGGTCCCGCAATTTTCAAAGTTACCATTTTCAAAAAAAAAAATAAACAAAAAAACCACGGTGTTTGGGCAATTCTAAATCTACCACGGCCGCAGAACACTGGTGCGGCCCCAAATACTCGAGGCCGCATAGGTATTCTGTGGCCCCCGCCAGGGATCCGCACAGGCATTCTACGGTCCCATGTTATTTTTTTATTTTTTTTAACAGAAAAATTATTAATAAAAACAAAAAATTTAATTTTTGTGCACGCGCATGTCAAGAAACCAACTTTTTGAACTTGGGCAAAAAAAACAAGAAACCAATTTGTTTTTTTATTAATAAATAGTTTGTAAAAAAAATAACATGGGGTCGCAAAATACCTGTGCGGTCTCAAGTATTTGGGGCTGCACCGGTATTCTCCGGCCATGGTAGAACCAGAAATACTCAAATTTCGTGGTTTTTTGATATATTTTTTTTTGAACAAATGGTATATTTAAAAATTTCGGAGTTGGGTCTGTTATATAAAGTTCAAATGAATTAGTTTACCTCTTTAGGATGTACGTACTTTCATGATTTTCAAATAAGAGAAGTTCTAGTGTATATTTAAATTAAAAAATAATTCATATATATATATTCTTGCAGTTATTTACATATGATGCTTATTAAATTTGAGTGAAATTGAAATTTAAATCTTGATCCATCATAAAATTATTAAAATTTCTACAATTGAAAATGTTAAATTATCTGAAGAATGACTATATAACTTCCCAGCCAATCCAAATTTAATACAAACGATTTAAAAATAAGATAAACATCTACAATTAATTTTAACTGTCTCATTTATCAATATTATTCAAAATATCAAGTAAATTTATATAAAAGTTAGATGTATGCTAAAATTATCCCATAAAACAATAGACAAAAATAAGTAAGCACACTAAAGAAGCAATTGTAAAAATAAGAACTTCATATTATTCATACAATCAGATGTAATAATTGAGGTTGTACTAAATACCAAGAAGAAGAAAATGATAGATGATTTTGCACAAAATCATCTGTAAACCCATCAATTATTCAAATAATATAACAAAAAAAATCAGGTATCATACTAATTAACCACTTGATGAAGCGATGATACATTACACGCATTCAATTTATTTAGATGATACATTAATTACGCGCATTCAATAACAATAAGAATTATTAATATAATAAAAAACAATACACATTGCATTATTTTATAACAAGTCCTAAGCAGATAACAATTGAACTTTGCACTAAATACAAAGAAAAAGAATTATAAATGACACAAATCATCTGTAAACCCATCAATTATATATTCAAATATATATAATAAGAAAAAAACCATGCATATCATATTTAACGAATTAAATTAATAACCACTTGATACAACGATGACACATCACACACATTAAGGTGCCGGCGGGGTCGGAGGACACGGTTTTCCTTTCACAAAATGGCTACAACCCGACGGCCCTGACGACGGGACATGGCCATCAATAAGAGATTCCAAAATAACATGATTAGCATGTTTGTGTCTTTGTAAAGTGCCTGAAGGCCTAGCGGCTGATACATGATGCATTGAGCTCGTGCTGATCAGCAAGGTGAAAAGGAGCACTTGCACTATTAGCATAACCTTTGCTGCCATCGTAGAACTTGTTTCTTTCGATAAACTAGCTAGCTTTGCAGATCTCTTTAATTTGTATGATCTCTTTAATTTGCATAAACATTGCTGTTGCTGTATAGGATTTGCATGTATTTATACTACAAGCCAGTAACGCGAGTTGGTCTCTACGAAGATCGATCAGTAATTTCGGTAGAAAATGCTTTTGACGATGGAAATTAAAAATTGTTACAATAGCGCGTTTGGTTTGCATATATCATTTAAAATCGACGGACATGAAACTGCCGGGGACTTCCTCCATGAAGTACATATATATATATATATATATAGAAAAGGTTTTGGTATCCAACCTTCTTTGTCCGGTTTGTATCCAAACTGATCCGATCAGCTTTAAACTATAATTAACGGTAATTAATTGTCCCCATGCGCTTTTAACTGTCCGCCTCCAAACTATCGTATTTAAAATTTCTCTTTTCTTTCTCTCTCCTCAAATTTACCGATTAGTTTTCACTTTTCAGAGAAAAAGCCATGGCGCTTTCTTCCCGATCGGTTCTCTTTCTTCCCCGACTTCCTCTCCGACAGTCTCTCCTCCGACAAAATCCAAGTCGCCCGGACCTCCTCACCCCTGCGCACTGCCATGGCTGCACCGGACCTCCTCTTCGGTATTTGTTGAGGTCACACTTGATCTCCAAGACGACAATACAATTGTACTTCGAAGTGTTGAGCCGGCAACAGCTGCAGCTGCTGGAACAGAGTTCAAGAAACTATCGCGAACTCATAGCCATGCTGGTTCTGCCGGTGCCAATGAATTTGGCATTGAGTCAGCTTTGCCCGCTCGTGCTACCAGACAACAGTGGGCACAGTTCGATAGGACGAAATCAGGCGCTCACAAGGCCTTACGTGGTCTCAAATTCATCAGTGGTAGCCGTGCCAATTCGTGGGCCGAGGTTCAACGCAACTTTGATAGGCTTGCCAAGGACGGATTCATCTCCTGCTCTGATTTTTTTGTACTTTGGTGATTTTGCACAATGCTGGTGGTCGAGCACGAAGACACTTGGCCCTGGATTGCATCTGTCAAAGAAGATCGGATCCAGCCTAGAATGAGCTGGTCTTGCCTATCCCAAGGATGAAAAGCGGGATTATCAACCATCACACCAGCATCATTTCGGATGGTCTTCTCAGGTGGCGGCTCATCTAAAAAACGGGTGAGGTTAAATCCATGAATAATAGGTTGGATTTGGGATTTCCATGTAAGATAATTGTTTTGGTTAAGCTTGGTAGAAATTGGATAATTTAGGGGAACTATTGAATCTGCCATGGGAGGAGGTGGCTGTGTGATTAGAGGTGGAGGAGGTGGCCGTGTGATTTTAGGGGCGTCGGCTATAAAGCTCTAATACCATAAAATCAAATGTTATTTGGTTTTGTATTTTGGTTTTCATTCTCAGATTTATTTTGTATTGATTTGAAGAAGATTATTACACGCTTTAATATAGGCCTACAACTTATACATAAACTAAAAGTTAAAAGAGAAGATGAGCTGTCTAATGCAAAATTATTCTCTCGAAACAAATCTGTTGTTCTCTGCAGTGAAGAGCAGTGAAGACTTCTCAAGTGTTGGCATAAAAGGAGAGGTCCATTGCTGCCTTATTAGAATTCGATTAGGATTTGTGTCGTCTTCCTGATATTGTATTATGATTCCTTTGAACTGATACCCTTGTTGCTTGATTGATTAGCCTATTATGGTTCCTTGATTTATGAATTAGTTCCTTTGATTTTTGTTGTTATTGGATTGAGTTGCGATGAACAATGTTGTGATTTTTGAACCCCCATTGCCTTTAACCCCTTTCATTTTTGCTTGCTCTTACTGGCTTGGGTTGTGATTTTCTATCTGTAAAGAAGTCGTTATTGTGCTTGTATTCTTGTTTGGTTCCAAACTCAAACCCATGTAGTACCTCCTCCCTCTTATGGTGCTTTGTTGAAATGGTATTGAGCATCTCTGTCTTTCTGGGTATTGATACCAGTCGGTACCAGTCCATTTGTGCCACTGGTACACCAGTTAAAGAGTTCTGGGTACTTTCTTGTAAAATAAATGTTGATCTGAGGTTCCTTTTGTAAAATTCCATATTCTTTGTGATTTCGGATTGTCAGAGAGACCAATTCGCAATTTCTCCAAATCCAAAAACCCGAACTGGGTCTTGTTCTTCATTGGGTTCGCTGCGCTCGGCCTTTTGAGTTTCCATGGGCCTTATTTCTATCCGTTGGGGACTAAATTTAAAACAAAAAGGTTTGGGTCTTCGGGCTTTAGAAGAGGAAAGATAAACGAAATGGCTCGGCTGCTACCTTAGGCCGAGAAGTTAAAATTATGTCTCAACCAAAATTTTGCTTCAGAATATATTTTTATTCCTCTGCATTTTTCAGAAAAATATAAAAATATACTTAATTAATATAAAAAATAATTATAAAATTATATTTCATTCTAAATTTTGCCCCATCGTACTTAACATCTTGGCTCCTGGCTCCGCCTTGCATATAGTGGTTCGTTTAAGATTTGTGCCAGAGCTTAAGAATGGTTTGAATATAGTAATTCTATCCTCAGGTAACAGATACATATTCGTGTTTGGGTTAGTTTTTGATTGATGGAGAAGTTTTAATGGGGTGTTAGCGCGCGCATCATAGTGTCGATTTGCCTATCTAGTAGGTGATCAAGGTCAAAATGATGATGATTTACGTCAGATTTTGGCTTAAATTTTTTCTTATTTTCTCACCTTTATGTTTAATTATTACGTGAAATCGGTTACTGTTGCTCTACTTTATGTTTTATTGCAGGAACTATGTTTTGGGGCTATTTTATATCAATTGGAGCAAGAATCGGGTCAATCAGAATAACGGAGCATCGAAACTAACTATTTGGTATAGACCATACCAGCCAGTACGAACCCAACAGTTTAATACAGACCTGACTTAGAAGAATTCGCATTGTCACAGCTTAATACGGTCTGTACCACCTGATACGGACTGTATTGGAACTCAAGCTTTTCATGAAAATTGTAGATCTCGTTGTCTAGGTTCTAACGCAACTTGAATCACCTCAATTGGAGTTCGGATGACCGATTTATGGCCAAAATACGAAATGATATCAGGATTGTAACGGGTCCGTATTGAGGTCATACCAACCAGTACGGTCCGTATTCGGGATTGACGCTGTGAATCGTCATAACACCTTTTCAACTCAAAACCGTCCAGGACTTATCCAGAACTTGAGGGGCAAATATAGAGGCGTCCCTAGACCTGTGGAGAGTCTATATAAGCCTCCCAAACTGAAGGAAACTCATCTCGATCCCCACTTGGTGGGATCACACCCTTTAGATCTATCTCATATCTACTCTAAGTAAGAGGATTAGTGTTAGGATGGGAGTGCTTGAGAGTATTAGAAGGATAGTTGTATCTCTCTTCTCTTGTTGTTGTAATCATGTCATTTCAAAGCTAAGTTCCTGATTTTTAGGGCTAGGCAGTAAACCTTGTTACTAATAAAGTTTTAATATAATTTGGTATTTGAAATTGCTTTTGTTCACTTGATTGCTTTTGCGCTTTATGTTCTTTCTTACTTGGTTTCGTTTGTTAGACCTAATCCGCCATGATATTGACAACACCTGGAAAGATAGACACAATTAGGCTAACCGAGTTAGGATAAGGAGAATAAAAATACTAGATTAGTGGTGAAAACCTTAGCTGAAGATACCATTAGTTGGACCAACCAAATATACATGGGAGTCTCGACATTCGCAGATGAATATCGCATTGTCGTGCCTCACCATGAGGACACCCAATAAAACCAAACGAAGAACCTAGTTAAGTGAAGTCTAAGATCTTTGGGCTAATCACAGAACTCATTGCACCAATTGAGACAAGCTTTAACGAAATCTCTTGGTCGATAGGGTGATTGTGACAGGATGAGAGCGACAGTTACTAAATTGGATTAGAAACCTTCAAACAATATCTGAAAACCAAATACCTAATGAGACCTTATTGAAATGGATTGAGTACCAATGGTAAGCCAAAATCCTAGGAATTCACTTTACCATCTTATTTCTAATTACTTTGCTTTTAATATTTTTCAGTAATTCTAAAGATCTAAACAACAACTCTCAAATTCCAGATTTTGTTTAGCATTTCGAAAGGTTGAGATCTGATCGTTCAAGATCTTAAACCTTATTTTCTGTGGATCGACACTTGATATACTACTCGATAGGATTATGTGCTTGTAATCTGACTTGATAAGAAACCAGGTTATAAATTTTATTAGCTTGATCAAAAAACACTCATCAGTAGGTCTTGATGCACCATTTTTGTTCTAATATAAAGGAACTTGGTTCAGAATTTTTTTTTTAAGCTTAACAGACCATATGCCTACTAATTAACGATTGTATGAAGATTGAAAAAAAATGTTTACAGCCTGTAACCTGGTTTAATTATCGCCATTAATAAATGTTAAATTGAAAATTGAAACAAATGATAATTATTCTTGAAACTATGTTTTAAAAGTGAAATTAAATGAGAAAAATAAAACTCTTATCACTATATATTTTTATATATATGGAAATGTAACATATTACTTTTTATTTAATTTTTATTGGGGCACAAGTATATATAAGGCCGTTAATTAACACGTGCACGAAAATTAACATATTTATAAAGGGAGCACCTAGCTATCTGCGTAACATTTCCTCATTTCTTCTCCGAGTCATTAACTACTTGAGTAACTACTAACTACTTGGGGGGACCACTTACTATTTGGGGACCGCCTAATATTTGAAATATTTTACAACTAGCGCGCGCAAGTATTCATATATAATGCATCAAGTATTCACATCTAAGATATCAAGTATTAAAAAAAAGACTGGACACATCACTCACCCATCTTTTACACGTTTTTAGAAGTGGTTTTTTTTTCTTCGTCCAATCTAACCAATATTTCTGACGATCTGTGAGGAATTTTGGAAATCTAAAACCACGAACGTTTTCTACACAATTTTCTCTTTCAAATGAGATCTATGATGATATACTTTCGAGTTGTCCGTTGCACAAGTATTCATACATCGTTATGCAAGTATTCATACTTCATCAAGCAAGTATTTATACCTCGTCGTGTAAGTGTAAATAGTTCATGTATCAAGAGTATTACAAGCATATGTGCATACCTCGATTCATTTTACAAGAACAGCCGAATAGTATTGAACATTGCTTTATTGCTTTCTAGTTCAATTTTATATTTTTGGAAATAAAAAATAGTTGCCACATGTTTCACCGTCAGAACAAAAATAATTCATCAAATTTTACAGATCATGTAAATGAAATGTTACAAACAAAAAAACAAAAACAATATTTAAAAGAAACAAAATATAATTCATTAAAGTATTCATACATAAGATATCAAGTATTCATTCATACACGTTGAAGTATCCATATATAAGATATCAAGTATTCATTCATACACGTTGAAGTATCCATACATAAGATATCAAGTATTCATACATACACGTTGAAGTATTTATACCTAAGATATCAAGTATTCATTCATACACGTTGAAGTATTCATACCTAAGACATCAAGTATTCATTCATATACCTCTAATTTTTTCAAAATTTGTTTTTCTGTCATTTATTAGTACGTAGTACGCACTGGTCTAATTCACCATTAATGAAGTTTGTTATTTGCAAATAACTCGCTACTGCATGAGGAAGAGGAACATAGACACGATAGATCTGACCCGGCAGTCGATAGTGATGGATCTGACCCGGCGGAGGCGTGCTTGATTGGGATGGAGTGACAGAGGCGGAGGTGGGAGAAGGAGACGGAGGTGGAGGTGGGAGGCGGAGGTGGGAGAGGCGAAGATGGGAGAGGGAGGTAGAGGTAGGAGATGGAGGCGGAGGTGGGAGGCGGAGGCGGAGAGGGAGAGGCGGGCGGAGGCGGAGGTGGGAGAGGGAGGGAGAGGGAGGGAGAGAGAGAGGAAAGAAATAAAGGAAGAAAATCTGGTAATTAATTTGTAAACACCACTAGGTAGTAAGAATTAGTAATTATAGCTACAAAAAAAGTTAGTTAGTTGGAAGAAAAAATGAGAGAAAGAAAGAGGAGGATATTATAATTACTCATTTATAAATTCTAAAAATTGACCGTACTACATAACTTATGTTAGAAGTGTCAGATACGGACACAGACACTGCAACATCCAGGCTGCGCTCATGATATCTTTAGATTTTCATGAACTGCAATCGCATACATGCAATTCAGTATTAAATCAGCAAGTAAAACTTCACCTTTGAATCGAACATCTAATATATGTAGACCGTATAAAGTATAAACCACGTACGGTTATATATGAGGGTTAAAATGTAAAGTCTTAGTTAATTATATGTTAAAAATGCAAACAATTAATCGAAGTTTAATGCTAAGAACATTAATTAACAAGGTACTGAGTCATTGAAGGTCAAAATAGCTCCCAAAAAATGCAAACAATTAATCGAAGTTCAATGCTAAGATCATTAATTAACAAGGTACTGAGACATTAAAGTTGCTGATATATTTCCTACTACAATAAAGAGATCGCAAAAAGCCGCTAATTAAATGTAAACACACCTTTACATGCATGTACGTATGCGTGTCATGCAAGCAGTTGTTCATAAAAAATAGTAAAAAAATTCAAAAAAAATATAAAATTTGACCTCCAAGCACATTTTAATATAGAGAACACGTTGAGCGATCAACTATTTAAACTTTAAAATTGCAAAAATCAATTGGTAGCGCCTTGGTCATACCACTTTGATCTTAGCCAACCTCTATAATTATATATATATATATATATATATATATATATATATATATATATATATATATATATATATATATATATATATAAAAGGTTTCGGCACCGATGCCTTTGTCCCGACCGGCTTTTACCCACACTTATTGGAACTATCATTAACTGTAATTAACCATAATTAAGTACCACCGGTCCCTACTAATTAACGGCCACGTCCACATCAGCTTTTAAAACCTTCCTTCCCCGCTTCTGCTTCTATCTCCTTTTTTGAATCTTATTTTGAAATTCGATCTACTTCTTTTCTTCATGAGCCGATTTTCTTGCGATTTCGTGGCGATTTCCCATTTCTCTTCGCTGTTTCCTTTATCAGTTCCTCATTTCCTTCCAAAAACTGTCGCGTTCTCCTTTCATATTCTAGAGCACGACGGAAGCTTCGGGCGTGTCCTAAAAGGCGGGGTGAGAATCAAAGTTTTACTTGTTTCTGATCTTCATGAAGAGCACAACGAAATTGAAATTAAGTGAGTTATTTACTTATTTCTATTTAATTTTTATTTTAATTGCTGCAGTAACTGATCTATCATTATTCGAACTTTGATTTGAATTTCAATTGTGTTATTTACTGTTCAATAACGGATCTCGCATTATCTCAATGTTTGATTTGAATTTTATTTAAAATTTGATATTTGAATTCAAAGTTACATAGATTGTTTTCTTAATGTCGTTGATTTGAATTGTCTGATGTAAGAAATTACTGGATTTGATATTTTGTTTTACAGTATTCGATTTCACTTTCGAAAGAAGAACACGACGGAATTTGTATTCTCCGACGAAGATTGACGATATTCATCATTTTGGATTTGGATTGAAGGCCAGCAGTGAAATCTAAATTCAATGAGTTATTTACTGATTTTAATTTACAGGATTCATATAATAGGTTTACAGGTTCTAGTTATTATTTTACATGATCTATTTGTTAGGTTAAAATGTTATGTATAGAATTTTTTAGGATCTGTTTCACAGTTTGACAACATATATCAAATATTTTACATGATCTATGTGTTGTATTTCTTTTCTTTATTTTACTGGATTTGTTTAACATTTTTCCAGGATACATATGCAATAGCTTACAACATATATGCAATAGTTACAGGATCTGTTTAACAGTGTTACTGATTTAAATTTTCAGTATTTATCTAATAAGTTTACATGATATATACAATGTTTTACAGGATCTATGGACAAATTTACAGGATCTGTTTAACAGTTTTACTGATTTAAATTTCCAGTATTTATCTAATAGGTTTACATGATATATACAGTGTTTTACATGATATATTAATCAGGTTTAAAGGTTATGTACAGTATTTTATAAGATATATTTAACAATGTTACATGATATATGCAACAGTTTACATGATCTATGCATTGTTTTTCTTTTATTGTTTTTACATGATATGTTTAACAGTTTTACATGATATAGGCATTATTTTACAGGATATATGCAATTGTTTTCATAGATCTCGTGTTATCTGAATGTTTGATTTTACAGGATATATACAATTTTTTTAAGGATGTAATATACACAATTACAGTGGTTTTATTACATATTGTTATACTTCAATATATCTTTTGTTATGGTGTCTTACATGGTTTATTATTGATATTTACAGGTTTTATACAATGGACTTTGACTTGAATGAAGATATAGAAAGTGATATTTTGATAGCTGATGTTGTTCCAGTTGATCAAGTTGCAGAATATAGAGGCAAACATGAATGGAATTTGAAGGCAGAACCAGAGGTATTGGTCGATATAGTAAGAGAGGGATCAGGAGAGTCAGAGATTCATAAATGGGATTTGAACGCAAAATTAGATGTAGTGTTAGATATAGTAGGACAGGGATAAGGAGAATCAAAGGTCTCTGAAAACTCTTTAGCGAGTGCATCTGTTATTGGTGATGATTTCTTTTCTGTTGAGGAAACGCACGATTTCAGAAAACTTTATGGGTTTCAAACTGGGTTTGGTGTATGCAAGAGGACAAGTCACAAGAAGGGTGGTAATGTTGTCGCTTGTAGATTTCAATGCACCAAATTCAGAGATTAGTGTGAAAAAGTTGAAGATGGAGAACCTTTTCCAGAAAGGCAGAGGCCTTCTGGAAACTCAAACTGTAAGGTGTTTCTAAAAATTAAATATTCTGAGCTGACTGGATCGTGGTGAGTCAGCAAGTTTTAGAGCATAAATGAACTCACTCCAGGTTCATCATTTTTAATCCCGGCTTATCGTTATATTCCAAAGAGATTCAAGGATATGTTCGAATTTAATTCATATCAAGGATTGTCGCCGGCTGATAACATTGAGCTTGTGTTAAAAATGGTTTAAGGGTACCTTTACACGAAAGGATGCTCGACTCCATATTGATAAGTACAAGAGGGGCAAATTGAGGGCTCTTGGTGGACATGATGCTAATCTACTAGCCGATTAAATGTAAAATATTTTACATGATCTACTTAACAGTTTTATAGGATACAAGAGTTATTTTACAGGTTTTATGTAATAGTTTTTCATTCTATTTATTTTACATATCATGGATTGATTTTGCCACTCATTGGGATGGTCCTACATTTTATGCAATACGAGACTCCCGTGAAACATCCATGGTTTTTCATTTCGCCATATATATCTGTAAATTATTATGTACTTTTGTATATTATTAATTAAATTTTCAGACTTTAAATTTTGAAATACTTCAGTAATATTTAATGTGTGTTTTTTTGTCTAATACAGATTGTAATGCATGATTATAATGAAAAATTAGCATTTCAGGCCATTCCTCAGTTGTTTGGCCCTCAATTTGTGAGTATAAGATGGATGTTCATTCCAATTTGTAAAAAAAATTATTGGGTGCTTTTTGCGGTGGATGTTCCTGCTATGGAAATCCTTCAGCTGGTGAAGAAAGAGCATACTTCGAATACCATTGGCACACCATCAGCTGGCTTAAAGAATTTCTTTCCTGGATGACTTGTGAGTGTTTGTTTTAAAAAAATTCTGTGCAACCCTTTTACAGGATTGTTCAACTAGTTTTTCAGAATTTTACCAATGATATACAGGATTAGGACTTGAAGTTTTTATTAATTGTTGATATTATTTTTTCTTTCAGCTAAACCAACTTGGAAAGATATTGATATTATTGATGAGGTGTGCCCAAAGCAGGGAGAAAGATCAATGAACTGTGCAATTTTTATTTTGTGCTTTATCTACAATCTGATTACCGAGACGCCTCTAACTTTCAACTAGATAATTTTTTTAACTTGTAAGTTTATGATGTAATTCCTATTTGTAAATTTAATCTTTCAGCCAGGTAACTCCAATTTATAACCTTGTTTATTTTATTTTTTTGCAGGATGATAATTCAAAGGAACGTGTTGTTCTAGTGATGAGGCTTCTCACTCATCCAAATAATGTTCACTTGAGGGCTATGAAGTAACAAACTTTGTATGTTGAATGGTATGCTTGTGTGGAACATATGTATTTGTGTGTTGAATGTTATTGTTTGTGTTTGCTACTGTTGAACATTGTGGTTGTGACTAGTGACATTTTATGCTTGTGGTCAGTTATTTTTGTTGAACAATGCATTTTATAGTATTGATGTTTTATAGTTTGCATCTGTTAGTTTTATAGTTTACATTTGCGAGTTTTACCGTATTGAAGTCTTATAGTTTGTATATGTTAGTTTTATAGTTTCAGGTGTCAGTTTTACAGTATTCATGTTTTATTTCACTTTTCAATATCCATCTTCTGATTATAGTATACATAGATTTGTTTTACATTATGTATAGTATTATTTTACTTGATATATATGCGTATATAAATATTAATAATTGAAGAAAAAATTATGAAAAAAAATAAATTTAATTTTGAAAAAAAAAGTAATTTTGATGCAAAAAAAATTAATTTTGCATAATTTCAAGTGTTATTTGAAAATAACTGCAAGTTTGAGAAGTAGTCCGGTTTTCTAATCTTCTAGAAGTTGTCCCTCTGAAAGTACAGCAAGTGGTCTCGGAGGAAGTATAGGCAGTTTGGCAAGTTGTGCAAGTTGCAAACGGTTAGCAACAAACTCGGGACCACTTGTAAGAGTTGTTGGTTGTTAGAATTTTGAATTACGTATTATATATGATTTTTATTTAAGTATACAGTATGAAATATAGAGTTTTACAGTATTCGCGTAAGTGAATGACAGTTAGTTTGGGTAAAAACCGAGTACAACTCGCTAAGTAAAATTAGTCGCTTCCATATATATATATAGGAAATTGCTAATATGCTATGCATAGCATAGAGGACCTCCGTGCTACGGCTCAATTTGAGTTTTCAAAATCCTAACGGTCGATCCGAACCGTTCAACATGATCTCCATATGAATATGTACTTGCAAACCAAATTTTACATTTTTTAGAAAAAAATTTACTATTTTTTTAGATAGGTAGAAAATCACTTGATCTGAAAATTATGTACCATTCAGATCAAGTGTTTTTCTATCTATTTAAAAAAATAGTAAAAAAAATCTAAAAAATGTAAAATTTGGTTTACAAGTACGTATTCATATGGAGATCATGTTGAACGGTTCGGATCGACCGTTAGGATTTTAAAAACTAAAATATTGAGCCGTAGCACGGAGGCCCTCTATGCTATGCATAGCACCGTAGCCAACTCCTATATATATATATATATATATATATATAGAGCTGGGCTATGGTGAGTTGCGAAGTAAGAGGTCATTTTTACTTCACGCTCATATTTTCATTTTGAAAATCCAAACAACCGATCCGAACCGCTGAACATGTTCTCTATATTGAAATGTGCTTGGAGACTAAATTTTACATTTTTTTGGAATTTTTTTACTATTAATTAAGCCACTTTGAAAATCGCTGATCCGGTGGTCCAGAAATTTTTACTGTTTACAGTGGATCAGCCATTTCAAAGTGGCTTAATAAATAGTAAAAAATTTCAAAAAATATAAAATTTAGTCTCCAAGCACATTTCAATATAGAGAAAATGTTGAACGGTTCGGATTGGTTGTTTGAATTTTCAAAATGAAAATATGACGTGAAGTAAAATAACGTTTTACTTCACAACTCACCATAGTCTATCTCTCTCTCTATATATATATATATATATATAGCTATCATCACTCAAAAGCCTCCCATAGTCCCTTGTATATTTTCTTGTAAGTTCTGTCAAGCGTGAAGGATCAATGTATCATCCCAGTAGAAATTATTCATTTAGTGATCAAGACATGCATGTACGTAGAGAAAGAAACATAACCCAATAATTGCTTCTCTTATTCATTATTTTTTTTTTTCAAATTAGCAGCAACATGCATTACCTACTAGTTCATTATTCTTCTATAGTTACAATAAATAAATCAACACATGCATCTGTACTGAAGCCTATATTCAAACACTTAAAATTATTAACCGTAAGAACTGTAAACCTTATTTAACACAGTATATAGACTAGTTGATCAACTTGAACTACTCAATCAATTATGTCCGGAAGGGATCGGCGGGCAAGGGGTATTGCTTGGGATGTCATGGCTGCATGTTGACGGGCCGGTAGGTATACTCCCTTTAGGAAGCGACTCGACAACCAGAGGGACACCATCTCTATGCTCCTGTAAAGACCTTGCCATTGATAAATTTTTAAGACTGGCCGAACTGATCAATAGCACGAAAAGGACTACTTGCACCATTCCAGTTGCACTTTTCATTTCGATTGGTAGGGAACAAAGTGCTAGCCACAAATAAATAGTTGGTTTTTTTTTTTTCAGTTTCACTGTGTTTTTGGTTGGTGTTTGATTGATGGAGAAGTTTTAAGAGGTGGAAGGCTTTTTATAGGGGAGCTAGCGTATCATAGGGTTTTCCCATTGGAATTATATTTTGTCCATTTATTGCTATTAGTAGAATTAATGTTGTTGAAATTAATTAATATACGGTCTAAGTCATGGTAAGCGTCTTTGACGGATGACACAACAACAAAGTAGGCACTTATCGCGAGGGAACTCCGTCGCAAAAAGTATCGTTGCGAAAAGTAGGCACTTATCGCGAGGCACTTTTTGCGAGAGAGTACCGTCATAACTGTGCTTTTTCTTTTCGCAACGGTACTTTTCGCGACGGAGTTCCCTCGCGATAAGTGCCTACTTTTTGTAGTGTGAGTTGCAAGAATTAATACTGTTAAACGCGGATCAATATTTCCATTTTCTAACGTCAAAAAATGATACTTTCATAATAATTTCCTTAAACTAACTTTCACTAGTACAAAATGTTGGGGAATTTGCTGCTAAATTACGTTTAGCAATTTACCGCTAAATTCTGTTCAGGAATTTACCGCTAAATTCTGTTTAGGCTTATGGTACAGAGAGAACATGTGAATTCCCCGGCCCCTCATGTGCAATATTCAATAACTAGCAATTTTGTTTTCAACCATCAGATCGATTGTGAAGGTTTAATCACAAAAGTTGTGAATAACCTTTAAAATATGTATGTATATATAAATTGTTTCAAATTTGTACAAGTTAATTTGCTTCTTTTATGTTTTTTTAATGGTCAAAATAACACATGCACTAGTGGAAAAAGTACAATTAGTATCGGCCCATCAGTGTCGGATTTAACATTAAACCGGTACTGATATATATCAGGAACGGGCATATTAAACAGCCGACCTTGATTGTGCTTATCAGGAACAGTTGTATTTTAAAGACCGTTCTTGATAGTGCTGGCCGAATCAGGAACGACTCTTTACAAAGAACCGTTCCTGATTGTGTGTTATTAGTATCGGCTCTTTAAAACAACCGTTCCTAATAGTTTTAGAAACGTCCTTTTATTTAACCGACCCTGACATGTCCTATATTAGTATCGGTTGTTTAAAATAACCGTTCCTGGATGATTTAGGAACGGCCATTTATTAATCGTTCTTGATATTATTTTAGCGCTATTCATTTTTCATTCCCGCTCACATTTTTGCATTCCTCAAATTCTCCCATTAGGGTTGAAATATTCCTCAAATTACGCCGCTGCCTTTCTCGTGCTCACTCCGTTCTCGTGATTTTGAGGGGAGAAAGAAAGGGGCATCTTGACCTGAGCACTACGCCGCTGCCTTTCTCATGCTCACTCCGATCCGTTCACGCGATTTTGAGGGGAGAAAGAAGGGGCGCCTCGACCTGAGCACTAATTGAGGCGAGGCAACTACGATTCGTGAGGCGAGCACCTTGACCTCGACCTGAGCACCACGATCCGTGAGGTGAGGCGACTCGTCCGGTACTGGCCGTGAGGCGAGGCAACTACTCGGTGCTTGCCGTGAGGCCGTGAGGCAAGGCACCTCGAGGCCATGAGGCGAGGCGACTCTTCCGGTACCATGCGCCAGGCCAATCTCGGTTTGTGCTGCTATCTTTTTCCTTCCCATTTGGTTGAGTTTCTCTTGGAGCTGTTGTTTTATCAGAATTTCGTTGTTTTGTTTTTGCTTTTCTATGAGAACAGATGAAATGAATTATTGGATTTCATTACCTAATGCGAGAAAAGAAGGAAATTGTAATCTTGATTTGTCACTTGCTTCATCGAATTCTCCAGTTCTCAGGTATGTATCGAAGGTGTTCTTCAATAAGAAGAAGAAATTTGCTAGAATGGTGCACTTGATTCATTGTAATCAAGCTTGGTAATATTATTTGTACTAATACTTGGTCAATTTCAGAAGCCGTCAAGTTTTGTGCAAGGCTTTCATTTGTGTCTTGCAATTGCAAGTAGGAGTTGTAGTTAGTGCTTTTAATCTTAACTATATATAATATGAGAGGAAGACGATGGTATTCCTGACATGGAGGGTTTTGAAGACTCAGATAATCTTGCTGAATCCGACCCGGTAAATGTTTCCCCTTTTCTCTTTAAGTTGTTCTTACTGGAAAAAGAAATGGATTTAAGACCAAACTATTGATTTAAGACCATGATCATGTGTGAAATAGGAAACAGCGACATCAAGTTCATCCGGGACGAGTTACTGAGAATGGATGCAGTGCTGCAGGACGTGATCCGCTCGGGCCACCTTAACCAGCAGTCAAAGGCTTGGATGCTCCAAGTGCTCGAGGTTGCCTGTGATGCTGAGCTATGCACCGATAAGTTCAAAGAAAAGGTCGGCACACGATCCGGCTGTGGTTTTGCTGCAGCTGTGTTGTACTACATCCGATCTTTGTCAACAGTAATGCCTCGATACCGTATTTCCAAGGGTATACAGGTCTGTGTATGTATGCATGTGTGTGTATGTGTAAAATTAATAACTCATCGATCTCAACTTTGACTCTTATTCTCTGTTACTAGCTAGATCAGCCTATGATGCTGGTTGTCAATTTGGAAGATCTCAAGGTTTACATATTCCACTTGCTAGATCAGCCCCTACTGGTACCTCAAAAACCCCAAATGACCTTCTGTGACAGATCAGCCAGTGCAGGCTGATCAGAAGTCCAAACCAAAAATTTATATGAACAGTCAGATAGAGGACTCAAAAACACACACTTTAGACCTAAATTTTACATTCATAGAATTTTTCTATGATTTACTAGCTATTTTTAAAGTTTGCTTTCTGAAAATGCAAAAAAATGCTGTTTTCTGCATCTTTTACCAATCTGCCCCTGCATTCAAGCATCTGTTAAAAATAGTTAGAAAACTACAAAAATCCTGAAACTTGTCAAGCATGTAGTTTAGACTTTCCTTTACATTTCCATAAAAAGAACAAAAAAATTGGCTTTGTAGATTGTCCAGAATGAATTTTTAAAGATTGGCTGACAGCAGCTAAACTCAGAAAATACCAGCAAATACCCTCTTATAAAATCACTTATTTGACATAGCTCTGGACCTTCAATGGATCTGAAACTTCTCGAGCATGTAATAGACACCTTGAAATGCATGTTCATAAAAATAAATGCAAATTTGATGTAGCCAATCTCTGGGAAATGACTCCTGAAATCAGTCTTACCAGAAACCGATAAACTGTCAGCTGCTAAGGGATGTGATTACACATCAATCTCCATACCCTATCATCTTTTAATCTATTTTACTCAATTAAGTACACATTTCTATTTGTTTAAAGTAACAGAAAAGAGAGAGGAAGGCAGAGAAGCCAAAAATGCAAATTGGGTGAAGTGGCAATGTGAGGTTGATTACGTTGAATAGGTCTCGTCAATTGAATGACATTTCTTCTCGGGTGGTACTATCCTTCATATTAGTTATAGGTTGTAAGAAAGAGAAGCATTTTTAATTTAAGTCAAGTAAATAGATTTTTTATGACAATTAACTTGGATAATGTTGTGTCTTTTGTGTGTTTTGTGGATATATGGAATTTAATTTGGATATTTTTTTATGGCAATTAACTTGTTTGATGTCTTTTGTTTGTGATTGTGGCATATTAATTATTGATCTAAATGTGATATTTGAATTAGTTCATGCGAATACCCACATTTTGCAAAAAAAAAAAAAAAAAAAAAAAAAAAAAAAATATATATATATATATATATATATATATATATATATATATGAACAGTAACGGTTGTTTATTAAAAGGTCGTTCCTGATTGTTAAAATCAGTATCGGTTGTTCTTAAAGGCCGTTCCTGATTATCAACATCAGTATCGGCTAATAACAAACAACCGTTCCTGATTGTCCATATCAGTATCGGCTATATCAAACAACCGTTCCTGATTATGGGATTTAGTGTCGGTTGTTTAACCGTTCCTGATTAGTTCTACTATCTGTAACAGCTGGGTCAGTGTCGCCTCTAGGTCCGTTCCTGATACGTGTTTTTAACCGTTCCTGATGTGTGTTTTTCCACTAGTGATGGATGCTAACAAGCATATTAAAAAAAAAATTAAATTTAGAACAAATGTACACGGTTTTTAAAATAGAACTATGTATAAATTTTGTTTAGGATCTTTAGTTTTTTGCGCCTCTGTGACTACCCTTGTCATAAGTTATGCACAGTTTGTTCAGGAATCATGTTGTAAATTATACACGGTCTTTTCTATATAACCGTGTTTGATAATAAGGGTTTTTATAATTCGCGCCTCTTTGATCACTGCCTTGTCTTTTAATTCCCACCGCTCTCATGTCCAATCAAATAACTCTCTCCTTCTCCCTTAAATCCGCTCTCTATAGAAATCAATTAACACCACTTTCGTTCCCACACTCTGATCCATTTTTCATTCTTAACTAGGTTAGGTTTTTCATTATTAGGGAAGATTCGAACTAGGAGGCCAATACGAAGCGTGGAAGACTCAAAATGAATGATTTCCTCTCTCTCCTTCGTTTTGAGTCTTTCTTCGTTTGATCTTCGTCATCGCCGTGGAAGCGAGGTAGGAGGATTCGGAGGCCGGCCCGAATGCGCGTTAGGAGGCCAAAACGAAGCGAAGAAAGGCTCGAAACGACAGATTTCTTTCAAGGAGGAGCACTGATTTCTCTTGTTCTCTTTGAGAGAGAATAGTCTCTTCTCTTGAAGGAGTACATCTAACGAGGTAATATTTTAATTTTTGTATTAATTTTTTAATTTATGTTTGAATCCACCAAATTAATCTGGGTAAAATGGGTATTGTCACACTAAAAAGTATCTGAAATTTTTGTAAAGTTCTAAATTTACTTTGTAAATTTATGTTTGTTGCATGATCTGAATTTACTATGCAAATTATGAGAGGGGCCTCTTCTACAACCTAGGAAAAGATCAAGAGGTCCAACATTGAAGAGAAAATATTAAAGATGCAATCACCCCCCTCCCATCAAGTTTTTTCTAACTCTAGCTTGTAAATTAAATTTTGGTTAGAAATAAGTTCCAAAAAAATATCACAAACAGATTTTGAAAGTGAAAACATTTTCTAAAAATTAAATTATGTTTCAAACTCAAGTTTTTGGCAGTGTATGAAAAGTATGTGACAGTACATTATTGTTTTTACACAAACTCCCTTTGAAATAAGCTGTGGTTTGCGAAAGAGTTTAAACAACAACGTAAGTACACTGTCACATGACCATTCATACGCTGCCGAGAACTTGGCTTTTAATCATGATTTATTTTTTAGAAAATGTTTTATCAATTCAAGATCAGTTTGTGACCAATTTCATATAAACTTATTCCATATAAAACATAGGAATAAAAAACATGTTCATGTAAGGTATATATGTATATGTATATTGATTGTTTATGTTTGTTGAATGTATATGTATATGTATAATAATTGTTTCTGTTTGTTGAATGTTAAATGTTCAATGAATATGATTGATTATTTTCTGTATGTTGTGATGTTGAAAATTATTGAATGATGGATGAATATGATTGATTATTTTCTGTATGTTGTGATGTTGAATATTATTGAATGATGGATGTGTAATATTAATTGTATGTTTAATAACTAGCAAATATGGGTGCTAGCCAATTCATATCGTATATATAAAAAAAAAGCACAAAACATTCACGATTTTTATAACAAAGTGTGTATGGCGTCCAAAATAATACATGGATGACTTGTCGAAGCCGTGTATATAAACCTAGTCATTGTACACGGTTAATTTGACCGTGTAGAAACCACCATTTTCAATGTCCAATTTTTAGACCTAACACAATTAGATTTTATTAACCGTGTATGTTAATACTATCTATATAGACACGGTTCGGATACCGTGTACAACATACTCTCTTATTCATACACGACACTCGCTGATACGGTCGTTTAACCGTGTGACATTAGCTTTTCGGACCGTGCATGTATGGTCGTGTTTTCTGTACTAGTACTAGTGTTTGTAGAGTCGATAATTAAAATATTTCCATTGTTTAGGTCTAGAGGTCACGGTCCAGTCAATTAAGATTAATTTCAAAGTTGCATTAAAAGTTGGTGAACTCTGGTTCGGAGGCTCTGATTTATCCTCTCAGGATTGTCTAGTGAAGACTGAAGAGCGCCTCTGACCCGGCCAGCCTGACATAGGAATCTGTCAGCTTAGACATATCATCAATTATGTAATGTGCACTGAACTAATGTTACCTTAATTTTGATATCTATGTGTGCACAGTAATCCTCTTCCTCTGTTCTCATTTGACAAACAGAGGATGGATTAATGGATTTACGCGCAAGGTTATCCCACAGGCCATAGGCTTTCGTAGCCGTTCCATTAATTATCTTGAATTGTTCAATAAACAGATATATGCACCTATATCAAATCCGTTAACCTACTTTAATTTTACTTCTTCATCGGACCAGTTACTTATCCAATGGAAATCAGGCACTCTATTTCTGCTGTGGAGATTGGCGCTTTTCCAGTCCAAAACTGATAAATAGGCATTTACCCAAGATTTGATCTTAAATTTCCTGCTGCGCTAGCTGGGTCAACGCCTGTTAAATCATTTAGCACAAGTTCGAAAATACTACTGTGTGAATTAGGGACGGATCTATGTGTATGTGAGGGATGTTAAGTCGTCTCATAATTTTAAATATTTTAATCATGCATGTATACTCAAATTTAATTTATATTTTTTTAGTTTTTATATAATTTAGTCTCCCTCGTAAAATGATAAATGTGTGCTTGTAGTCTAGTGGGAGTTCCACTTGGTGGTTGTTAGATCTTGAGTTCAATTTTGAGTGATCACATTTTCTTTTTCTTTTTCACATATTATGTATTTTATAATTTTAGCCCCCTATTCAAAATTTCTAGTTTCACCCCTGATCTTAATGCACAAGTTTGGTTCATGTGGTTATTAGTACATCCTTGGGCTTTTGCGATATGCAGGGGTGGATCAGTATACATTAAATATCACAGCTATTTTATTTTAACAACAAATATGAGTTGGTGTAGTGGTACAGAGGAGTCTGAATCTGCTGCGATCCCGAGAGAGATCGCAGGTTCCTGAAATTCCGAGATCAACGGTTCAAACATTTCCGTGCGCGGATCTCGGAAATGTTTCAGAAAAGTAATTTTCATGCACACATCTCGAGAAAGACCAAATGAGATTGGATCGCAGGATCCTGTGATTCCCCGAGAATCACAGCAGATTTATTTCGGTACAGAGTGATGTTGCTCAACCCACTTGTCCGGGTTCTATTTTTGCATGGCGCAAAAATTAAATTTTAACTTTCTATCAATGCTGGTGCCACAGCTCAAGCGGTTGGGCTGTGCTTTTCAAAATATTCTGGGTCAAGAATAGACACTCAATTAGATCAGGAATAGCACAAACAATTAGTACTGGTCTAAAAAAAAATTTAAATCTAGACACTTGCCTACCTAGCTTGTTAGCTGACTTGACCAAGCTAACATAAGACATTACCCATAGTCAAATAGTCAATGTCAAAATGAGGTTGAATTGGTCGGCCGCTGATCGCACTTACCATCTTGAATATTAGTCTCCAAGGTTTATGCTTTCTGGGTTCGATGGAGAAATTTTAGAGTTGGAGACTTCTATAGACAGGGAGTCTCGTGTTCTAAATACTTAATTTGTTGACTTGGAACATATCAACATGTACTTGACTGATCTCATAAAGACTCTTGGGTTATTAGAATATTATGAATCACAAATCAACATATGTCCATCATTTTGATTATTTAATCTTCTACAAATTACAGTAACTAGTACAACAAATGGTCATGCTTAATTAAAAAATTAAAAATAACATAGTAAATCTACACTTATTTATTGTCTGTACCATATATTATATAGAATACACCAGCTAATTTAGCTTGAGCTACTAGTTAGATCAATTCGAAGGAGGGGTGGGCGGGCAGACGCCATCACCCGAGGGGCCATGAGTGCACCCAGAGTGACCGGAAGGAGGTACATTTCCTTTAAGCGACTCGAAAACGAATGGTGAACCATCTCTTTCTCCACTTATAGGCCTTGCCACAGATACGTGCTGCAAACTAGTAGAACTAATCAGTAGCATGAAAAGCACTAGTTTCATTACTTGAGTTGGTTTTTCCATTTCACTTCGTAGGAAACAAGTGAATTGCTACAATCAATAAATATGTCACTGAGATGAGAGTGTGTTTTATTGGTTTTATATATTGATGAAGAAGCTTTAGAAATGTGGAAGCTTTTTTATAGACAGGAAGCAGGCGTATCACAGGGTTTTTGCATGGTTAAACGCGCTATTTACTTACATTGAAATGGTCTATGTTATGAAAACTCTTTTTGACGGTCTCGTTGTTTCTATTTTGTTAAACACGGATCAACATATCTACTTTTCTACCGTCCAAAGAATGGTATTTTCATTAATAACCATTTCTTATCTGTAAAATTAACATAAAAAAAATTAGAGCACCTTTGCCGGCCGGCCTAGCATAGCCCTGATTTGTTGTATATTAATTAAATCAAGACAATAATCCTGTGAGATAGGGGTCAACCCCCTAACTTATATACTTTATTAATAATGCAAAGGTTCAATATATTATTAACTAAAACATATAGCTCAATGACTATGGAGCTAATTAATAATACAATTTCTCCAAACTGTGAGAAATTAGCTAGAACATATCTTGGAGTAGTGACTCCGATCCTCTTAACATGCGGTTCCATGTAAATACACAAACTTACCATGCACCATTTTTGCTCTAATATATACGAAACTTTGTTTAGAATTATTCTGAACTTATGTTTTAAACTGAAATTAAATGAGATAAATAAAAAATATATCTAATCAGTAATCACTATTTTTATATGATGACACGTATAATCTTTTTATCTTCATATTTTGCCCCTCCTAAATAAAAGAACATATATTGTGTGAGGTTTCACATGCAATATGTACCAGTACCACGTCTTCATATCGACGCATACTACAGTGAATTATCATGTATACGTCCGTCTCTGCCCAAAGAGGCTCACCACACATGTACTTCACCTGGCTTTTTCCAGTATGAATGAGGGTGTTACAAGAATCATTCCAAATTGCACATATTGTTTTTTTATAATTAAGGTGTAACTAATATACAAGATCACCCTATCATTATACCATTATTTTTGTACAAAGACAGTTAATTGCTTTCTATTTGGTCCCTTGTGGTAATGGCAGGTGCAGGCTAGCCATTATAGACTTGCAGTGGAATTACAAATTTTGATACCCAAACAAATATAGGCACAAAGAACAGTTTAATGTTACGTATACTCTAAATAAGGGAGATTCTCCAATACAATAAGAATTGTAGACGGTCCACATTGATTTAGTCAAATGGTTATAATTTAATTATAAGTTTTACGATTAGAGGAAACAAGTTTGAGATATTATATTTAACCTTCAAAAAAAGATTGAGAGATTATAAATTTATAATCTAGTTATAGCAGAATCCGTGCATATGTAATTGTCGTTATCACAATCCAATATATTAATTAGATTTGTTACAAGAAGTCAAAACCGAATATTTAATATTTCACATTGTCTTAAGTTGATCACCTGAAATTAATTAGTCTAATATTTTTATGTTAAAAGATGGTGAATTGAAGCAAAATTCAATATGATGTGGGGGGTACATACAGAGGCAGGTTATAACTTCCGTACATTTAAAAATTGAGGATTCACAGTAGAGTGGGAAAAATGGCACGCCGGAGCCGGCTCCGTCACGGAACGGCACGGAACGGCACGGCACGCGTGTCATTCGCGTGCCGTGACTCGCGTGTCCCGTGCCGTGACCATTCGCGTGCCGTGACCATTCGCGTGCCGTGACCATCTTTTGAAACTTTGGCACGGCACGTGAAAAATTTAGTCACGGCACGGCACGACACGTAATCACGCGAGTCACGTGTAATTAGGACCATTAGATATTGATTTAATGGTGAATCTTGAATAAATTAATTTAAAGTATGAATAAATAGCCACGCGAGTCACGCGAGTCACGCGGGTCACGGCACGTTTAGGCACGGCGTGACTCACGTGGCTTGACCATTCGCGTGCCGTGACCACCCCTTGACATTTTAGTCACGGCACGGCACGGCACGTGAAAAATTAACTTGGTCACGGCACGGCACGGCACGAGATCAAAGTCACGGCGTGTTAGTCACGGCACGGCACGGCACGGCAGGTTTTTCCCTCTCTAATTCACAGCTTTCTCTTATGATGAGATATTGAAGTCTAGAAATTTGACAGAATTAATTTAGCTGAATCTACAAAACCAAACAATCGGTAATGGAGTACAGCTAGATTTACCAATAAAAACTAAAAATGAGTAAAAGCCTAGATTTTACTTATGCATAGGTCTCTGCCTCTGACCTAGCTAGTACGCTTGTACTATTTTGATGATTTTGAATCTGACATGACACGGGTCTTATTAGGTGCGGTGCAACTCAAACAAAAATACTAATTGTTCAATTAAACAGATTTTCAATTTTTTATTTTTGATAAACGGGTCTCCACCTATCAAATTCCTTAATATAATCTTCAGACAGCTGTGGAGATGTCGCGTTGCGGATATTGGCTATTAAATTATACGCTGGTACTATTTAGTTAGATATAGCACATTTCTGGAAATAAATCTGCTGTTATTCCGAAGGGATAACCGGGCCTTTTTATTTTCATCCCAGCTGTTGATTTTTGTTGAGATTCGGTCACGAAAAACTTTATTCATGACCGAAAAACTTTTTCTTTGATCTTCGTGCATGAAAAAATTTAAACGGTTGTAATAGTAACAGGATCCTGTGATCCCTTTGGAATAACAGCAGATTTATATCCCACATTTTTGGGCATTAGATATGCTTCTCTTTCATGCTTTTCAGCCCCAGTTAAGTCAGCTTGTTAGCCGACCTCATGACCAGCCTAATAGAAAGTCAATGTCAAAATGAGGTTGAATTAATCAGTCGCTCATGCTAGCTGTCCCGCGTGATGCAGGGCTTCAAATTTCTAAGCTTAAATTAAGTACAGTTTACCATGCAAAAGCTATTAAAAATGAGGCAAATTCTTCTATGCACCTAAGGACCTATTTGTAAAATGAACATATTTTCATTTTCAAAGTTCAAACTGTCGATCCGACCGTTCAACATTATCTCCATATTAAAATGTACTTGGAGGTTAAATTTTACATTTTTTTGAAGTTTTTTACTATTGATTAAGATGGGTACAAAATTCAATGGTCTGAATTTGACTAGTTTTGTAAAATACTTAAATAGTAAAAAAATTCAAAAAAATGTAAAATTTGACCTCCAAGTGCATTTTAATATGGAGATAATGTTGAACAGTCGGATCGACTGTTTGAACTTTGAAAATGAAAATATGTTCATTTTACAAATAGGTCCTTAGTGCATAGAAGAATCCCTCTAAAAATGATTTTCTTTTTCTGGTAATTAAGCGACCAGGTGCATAAAAGAAAATTGATTTTAACCATGCAAAAGTAGCTTAATTAATGGACCACATATATTCATAACTTCATTCATATTCCTCTGCTGCCAATCTAAATTATATACAATTTAAAGTAATAAATTGAGCTTTAATGCCTTTTCATCAAAAAATTGTATACAATTTGCATTTATATATCAATTAACAACTGTAAATATGAACTTTTCACCACAAATCTACCTACAAAAATACATATAAGAATACTTTAATTATCTGAATGTAAAACTACTAATAAATTTTACTTGTTTCGTAATTAGAGTTACATTCATAGTAACTACTTGTATATATACTGGCATTCAACTCATGATCCTTTCTCTTTTGAAGACTTCGGAGGTTTCCTCGGACAATTTTTCCCGGGGATGTAATGGCTACAATCTGAATGCCCTGAAGGTGGGTAACTACTTCGCAGTGTATATTTCCTTTCTTGTAAAGAACCCAAAGGCCTAGCTTGCCATTACAACATGCATTGTGCTGATGTAAATATCAACAAGGTGAACAGCACTAGTAGTACCATTAGCATTGCCTTCGCCATCTCTCTCTTCCTAGCTTTGCCTATATATCTTACAATGATTTAGAATGATGCATGTACTTGTTTTTGTCTAATTTGATTAGCTTTGCTTGTTGGAGAGATTATAAAGGGTTTAATCCCATTATGTACAGGTACGTACCGTGATGTACGGTTTGCATGTCTCGAATGTTCAGGACTGTTGGGTCAGTCTTTTGGAGACAATTAATACTAACACAATGTCTGTTTGTAAACGTTTTGAACGGGCGCTAACTGCAAACACACACCTTAAATATTTACTTGTCGTTGCTTGCAGTTGTCCAGCTAGCTATTGCAAGCAAGCATATATCCCTTGTATATTTTTTTTACAAGTTCTGTCAAGCGTGAAGGATCGATCCCAGTAGAAATTATTAATGAAGACATGCATATACGTCGAGAAATAAAGAAACATAACCAACAATTCCTTCTCGTATTAATTATTTTTTATAAAACTGAAAAAAGCGGCAACATGCATTACCTAGCTAGTTCATTATTCTTCTATGGTTACCAAAAATAAATTAACACATTCATCTGTACTTAAGCCTATGTTCAAACACATAATTTATTATCCGTAAGCACCGTGTGGAGCTTATTTAACATAAGTAATATAGACTAGTGATCAACTTGAGCTCCGTGTGTACTCAATCAATTACGTCCGGAAGGGTTCGGTGGGCAGGGGTTATTGCTTCCGACATCGTGGCTGCATGCCGGGTGAGTAGGTATAATCTCTTTAAGCGACTCGACAACCAGAGGGAAGCTATCTCTATGCTCCTGTAAAGACCTTGCCATTGATAAATTATGAAAATTGGCCGAACTGATCAATAGCATGAAAAATACTACTTGCACCATTCCAGTTGCACTTTTCATTTTGATTGGATGGAAACAAGTGCTAGCTACAAACAGACAGTTGGTATATAACTATATATTTCACTGTGTTTTTGGTTGGTGTTTGATTGATGGAAAAATTATAAGAGGTGGAAGGCCTTTTATAGGGGAGCTAGCGTGTCGTCGGGTTTTCCCATTGGAATTATATTTTGTCCATTTATTGCTTAGTAGAATTATAATGTGGTCTCAAGTCATGGAAAGAGTCTTTGACGGATGGGTTGCAAGAATACTATTAAAAGCGGATCAGCATTTCCATTTTCTACAGTCAAAAAATGATATATACTTACATAATAATTTCCTTAAACTGACTATATATGTAGTCATGTAGTGTCGATAATCAAAATTTTAATAATCAACTTAAATTGTTGAATTCTTGAGGTCTAGCATTCACAGTCCAATCAATTAAGATTTCAAAGTTGCATTAAAAGTTGGTGAACTCTGGTTCAGAGGCTCTGATTTATCCTCTCAGGTTTGTCTAATGAAGACTGAAGAGCGACTCTGACCCGGCCAGCCTAACATAATAACATAGGAATCTGTCAGTTTAGGCATTTTATCAATTATGTAGTTTGCAGTGAATTACAGTAATGCTATTGTTTCCATGCCTTAATTTTGATATGTATATGTGTGCACGGTAATCCTCTTCCTCTGTTCTTAATTTGATAAATGGATAAATGATTAATGGATTTACGCAGGCAAGGTTATCCCATAGGCTTTCTTAGCCGTTCGATTAATTGATTTGAATGTTCGATAAACAGATCTGTGCATATATATATATATCAAATCCGTTAACCCCATTTAATTTACAATTGTTCATCGGACCATTTATTTATCAAATGGCAGGGGTGAAAACGGTATGGATAATATCCGGTCCGTATTCGATCCGTATTCGAAAAATTAAATGTAGGTATCCGATATCTGAATATTTGTGTGAATATGGATATTGATATCCGTTTCAATTATCCATATCCGAATAGCTGATATATATCATATATTTTAATATATGTTATGAAAAAATATTGTTATTCACCATTAAAATTAGATAAATATTATGAACTTTGGTATTTTTTAATATTATTTTAATAAATATCCGATCCGATCGGTATCCATATCTGTATCTGATATCCGATCCGTATCTGTATCCGGAAAATTAAAAAGAGATATGGATATGGTTTTATCACTATCCGCTCCGTATTCGCTCTGTTTTCACCCCTATCCAATGGACATCAGGCACTCTATGTTTTCTGCTGGTTATTTAGCACATCGATCCTTGGGCTCTTGCTAAATGTATCCCTTTCATGTGTTTTTTAAGTTTTATCCCCCGTTGAGTCAGCTTGATAGCTGACTTGAGCAAGCTAACATAAAACATTGCCCATAGTCAAATAGTCCATGTCAAAATGTGGTTGAATTGATCGGTAGCTGACGTACGTTAATTACGTACGAACCATCTTGATTAGTATCCAGGTTTTATGCTTTCTGGGTTCATTTTTTATTGATGGAGAAATTTTAGAGATGAGTTGGAGACTTTTCTGTAGACAGGGGAGTTCCGTTTTCAGAATACTTTTGACTTGGCACATCAACATGTACTTGCGTGATCTCTTGTCATGGAAAAAGACTCTTGGATTATTAGAATTTTTTTTGTGAAGTCTAGAGTGGGGTTTGAACTTCGATCTTTGAATTACCAGTCTTAGAATATTTTATCTTGGCCAACTGTGCTACGTACCACCCCATCTCGATTATTAGAATATTAGGAGTCACAAATCAACAGGTCCATTCATTTGATTATTTAATGTTCTACAAATTGCAGTAACTAGTACAACAAATGATCATGATTAATTAATTAACAAACAAATGAACAATTACATATTTGAATCTACACTAGCTAAATTATTGTCTGTAAGAGCAATAAAATAAAATATATTTAAACAAATTATAATACACCAGCTAATTTAGCTCAAGCTATAGTTATATCAATTTGAGGGAGGGGTGGGTGGGCAGACACCATTGCGTGAGGGTCCGTGAGTGCACCCAGAGTGATCGGAACTAGGTACATCTTGTTTAAGTGACTTGAAAATGGAAGGCAAGCTGTCTCTGTGTCCTTGTATCGGTCTTGCCGCAGATACATGCTGCAAACTAGTAGAACTAAGCAGTAGCATGAAAAGAACTAGTTTCATTACTTGAGTTGCTATTTCCATTTCACTTCCTAGGAAACAAGATGCTACAATCAGTTGGTATATCACTGAGATGAGAGTGTGTTTTTATTGGTTTTATATAGTTTGATTGATGAAGAAGTTTTAGAGATCGTGGAAGCCTTTTTATAGACAGAAAGCAGCCGTATCACAAGGTTTTTGCATTGTTAAACCTAAACGCGCTATTTACTTACATTGAAATGGTCTATGTTATGAAAAATCTTTTTGACGGTCTGGTTGTTCGTATTTTGTTAAACACGGAAAACACGGTCAACATATATCCACTTTTCTACTGTCCCATTTACATTAATTTCCATTTCTTATCTGTAAAATCAACATAAACATAGTTAGTTAGAGGGTAGGGATGTAAATACATGTCCTGCCGTGATGTACTATGATCAAATTGGAATGGACAGTCACGGCACGTTACTCATACAGTGATCATACATATTGTGTTCAAACGTGATTGTTCACACTTGTCACATTTGATCACGTTTAACTATTTTTTTGTAATTTAAGTTAGTTTATTTTAAATTCACCAATAGATCAAAATTGATTGATAGATCAAGATCTAACGGTCGTGAAAACTCGTGATCATATGACGTGTCATGTCATAACTAGACGAGTTTGAGTGTCATGACGTGTCAATTTTTCGAAGGATGGTCACGTCACATAAATGGCACGGCACGTAACATGCAAGTCACGATATATAACTAGCACACCTATTGTGTCGTGAAGGAAGTGTGCCATGTTGTGCCATAACGTGTCGGCTTTTTAGAGGGCCTATGACGTCTGGCCCCTAAATTATGTACTTTAATGTCAGATAGGGGTCAAACCCCTAAATTATGTACTTTAATTATTAATAATGCAAAAGTTCTACATATTTAAAAAAAAAACAAAAACATTAGCTAGCTCAATAATTAATTAAAATTACAAAACATTAGATAGCTCAATTCCTCCAAAAGGTGAGAAATTATTGAGCTAATAATTAATTAAAATTACAAAACATTAGCTAGCTCAATTCCTCCGAAAGGTGAGAAATTAGAACATACATACATATACATACATACATACATACATACATACATACATACATATATATATATATATATATATATATATATAGAGAGAATTGAGCTATGGTGAGACGTGGAGTAAAACAATTTTGTACTCCATGGCACTATATTTCTATTTTGAAAATCCAAACAACCGATTCGAACTGTTCAACATGTTCTCTATATTGAAATGTGCTTGGAGACCAAATTTTATATTTTTTGGAATTTTTTTACTATTTATTAAGCCACTTTGAAAATCGCTGATCCGGTGGTCCAGAAAATTTTACTGTTTTTTACTGTTCACAGTGGATCAGCGATTTTCAAAGTGGCTTAATAAATAGTAAAAAAATTCCAAAAAATATAAAATTTGGTTTCCAAGCACATTTCAATATAGAGAACATGTTGAACGGTTCGGATCGGTTGTTTGGATTTTCAAAATAAAAATATGGCATGGAGTATAAACTTGTTTTACTCCACATCTCACCATAGCTCATCTCTCTCTCTCTCTCTCTCTCTCTCTCTCTCTATATATATATATATATATATAGTGTGTGTGGCTAAATTGCTGCTGGCAGCATTTTGGCTGAAGTGCTGCCGGGACTATATTTAATTATGTGATGTTCAAACAACAAATCCAAACCGTTAGATGTTCAATCTATATTAAAATCTACTTGGAGACCAAATTTTACATTTTTTTTGAATTTTTTTACTATTTATTAAGCTGGTTTGAAAACTGCTGTTTTCAATGCTGTAGAAATTTACTGAAAACAGCGGTTTTCAAACCAGCTTAAT
Source organism: Carex myosuroides (assembly GCA_028015225.1). Taxonomy (NCBI): domain Eukaryota; kingdom Viridiplantae; phylum Streptophyta; class Magnoliopsida; order Poales; family Cyperaceae; genus Carex; species Carex myosuroides. The sequence goes on along the minus strand of CM051485.1, from coordinate 6,485,461 downwards.
AAATAGTAAAAAAATTCAAAAAAATGTAAAATTTGGTCTCCAAGTAGATTTTAATATAGATTGAACATCTAACGGTTTCAATTTGTTGTTTGAACATCACATAATCAAATATAGCCCCGGCAGCACCTCGCCGAAATGCTGCCAGTAGCAAATTAGCCATACTCTATATATATATAGAGTATGGCTAATGTGCTTCCTCTAGAACTTCGGCCTCGTGCTTCGGGGGATATATCTTAGTGTTTGATATTCAAACAACAAATTCAAACCGTTAGATGTTCAATCTATATTAAAATGTACTTGGAGACCAAATTTTACATTTTTTGGAATTTTTGTACTATTTATTAAGCCACTTTGAAAATTCCAGATCATATGGTCCAGACTGTTTTTACTGTTCACCCGGATTTGGAATTTTCAAAGTGGCTTAATAAATAGTAAAAAAAAATTCAAAAAATGTAAAATTTGGTCTCCAAGTACATTTTAATATAGATTGAACATCTAACGGTTTGAATTTGTTGTTTGAACATCAAACACTAAGATATGCCCCCGGAAGCACGAGGCCGAAGTTCTAGAGGAAGCACATTAGCCATACTCTATATATATATATATATATTGGAATAGTGAATTCTCTTAAAATGCGGTTGCATGAAAATACACAAACTTGCTATGCACAATTTTTGTTCTAATATATAGGAACTAGCAGGAGCGGAATTGCATATTAAAACTGGGCAAATTAAAACTGGTCCCTTGTGGCAATGGCTGGTGCAGGCTAGCCATTATAGACTTGCAGTGGAATTACAAATTTAGAGGGCCAAACAAATATAGGCACAAACAACAGTTTAATTATTCATCTAAATAAGGGCGATGCTCACAATAAAAAAATTTAGACAGTCCACGTTGATTTATTCAAATGGCTATAATTTAACTAAAAAGTTTAATTTACAATTAGAGGAATAAGTTCAATTCTTAAAATAAATGGAGAGATTTTAGTCTGCTTATAGCAGAATCCATGCATATGTAATTCTCAATGATTTTAGTTTAATTTTTCTTATTCAAATTAATGGCTATAATTTAACTTAAAAGTTTACAATTAGAGGAATAAGTTTAGTTCGTAAACAAAATGGAGAGATTATTTTAGCTAGTCTGCTTATAGCAATATCCATATGCATATGTAATCCTCAATGCATATTAAAATTGTTACCAGAAAAGTCAAACCGAATATTTAATATTTCCAAATTGTCCTCAGTTGATCACCTGAAATTAAATCTAATATTTTTTATGTTAAAAAATGGTGAATTGGAGCAAAATTCAATATAATGTGGGGGGTACAAGAGGCAAGTTGTAATTTTCGTACTTTTAAAAATTGAGAATTGACAGCTTTATCTTACGATGAGATATTGAAGTCTAAAAAATTTGACAGTATTTAGCTGAATCTATAAAACCAAACAATTGGTAATGGTGTACAACTAGATTTATTAATGAAAACTAGAGTAAAAGCCTAGATTTTACTTATGCATAGGTCTCTGCCTCTAACCTAGTATGCTTGTGCTACTTTGATGATTCTGAATCTGATCCGACATGTGTCTTATAATAAGGTGCGGTACGTCACTAGTGGAAAAATAAGAATTAGGATAGGTTATAGACAGATATCAGGATCGGACCACAACCGATCCTGATCGGGGCGATCCTGATACTAAACAAATCTGGATCGGTTGTTTGACCGATCCAGATAGATACTATCTGGATCGGTTGTAACAAACGACCGATCCCGATAAATATAATCTAGATCGGTTTTAAAAATTAAAACCGATCCAGATTAAACAGTATCAGGATCGGGTCTTTCTTAAAACCGATCCAACCTAGGGTATTTTTCTTTATTTAAATTGATAACAATTAGGATCGGTTATTTACATAACCGATCCTAATAATAATTAATCTGGATCGGCTGTAATAAACCGATCCAGATTGTACGAATAATCTTTTTTTTTAAAAGTTGGTATCTGGATCGGTTCCAGAACTTCAACCGATCCTGTTGTTTATTTAATCTAAAAAATGCAATTTCGATAATATGGCCAGCCCCCATATATATAATTTGCTGGCCAACATACAAATACTAAATCACAATCACACATTCTAAATTATCACATATAATTAAATTAAATATCATACACATTATATACACATCTTAAAATATTACACAAAAGTTGAACTTATCCTAAATTATTACATATAAATCATGTTCATGCTTGACATCCTAAATTGTTATACTTGTTCGACTCGCCTTTAGTTCCTTTAGTAAAACTTGCACCCACATTAGGCGAAAGTCGCTCAAGCGTTGTACGGTATGCTTAGCGGGAATATTCTGCATTTTTTAAAAGATAGCAGAGACTATAAATTTAATTTTGTATTACTTTTGAAAAATTCCATAAATGCATATATATATACATATATACCTTTAATGTTGGAAAAACATCGAGGAATTCCTTCATTATGTCTTGCATGAGCAACATGACATAATATGCACATTCCCAGGAAAATGGTTGTTGTGGACACTACATAACAAGTTTGAAAAAATTGAAACGTATGTTAATGAGCATACAAATGGCTTGAATGTATAGAATTCACAAATTTTTGCATCTAGGTCCCTGTAATCATCATATCTCAATAGAAAATATTACCTCGCAATCGTTCTGAACCTTTAAAGAAAAATTGAAATGTATGATGAGCATACAAATGGCTTATATTAGATATTCACAAATTTTTGCATGTACGTACCTATAATCATATCATATCTCAATATAAACTATTACCTTGCATTCGGTATGAATATCTAAAGAAGTATCCAATTCTATGCGGAAAGCACTGTTGAAATATGAATACATTGAACAATCAGTACATACGAGAGATGGTTAAAATAATAAATTAATAAACAAACGTGAAATTTAGGAAGGCACTTACTCCTCAACAGCAGCAGTGATCATGAACATTCTATTGTGCTTCCTATCGGAATCGAACACGTACAATGCCCTATCTCTTGGCATAAGCACGGCCAATATCCAATGATCTCTGCATGTTAGGTTTGTAGCATTTCACATTTTATAATTTCAATGAATTGAAAGAAATTTAATAAACTGAGAATCGAAATATAACACTAACATCTGATGATAAGGTATGAATATCAATCGCTTGTCCCGATTTTCTTTGAGTGCTTTCCCAATGTATTGAACGACAGCTCCTCGGTCTAGATCCATTTGGTCAGCACATGTTCTTGCAGGGTCCATGAAACCAACCTGCTCATCGGGAAATTCCTCCTTGATGAAATTGTGGCAATACCTGCAAAAAAAAAAGCATACAGATAATCTGAATTTTGTGAAATTTGAATTAAAGGTACTAAATTATGCAATTATTACGAATATTAACTCACAGCATCCAGATCTGAACAACTGGCGCAGTGAGCCACTGCCGTGGTTTAAGCAAGAGGACATAATCATCGGCATAGATAGATATGGAGTATGCTGAATGGAAAAAATCAAGTGGCGGAACGATATCTAATTGATTGCCATCAGACTCCAAAAATCGATCACGCAGCTGCTTGAATGTTCGTCCCAGCTTGTCAAACTCGATACCATCAAATGCCTTGCAGCGACTCTTCGCTTTGCCACCTCCAGGAACTTGTGGTTCCTGCAAAATTCATAATAAATTGAGATAAAATCCTGAATCAACTACGACTCTATCGTATAGATACAAATTAAGAAGTATAAGTACTTGTAATAACAATATACCTCAACATCAGAGGAACCAATAGATATCATGGACATCGGCCATGCCGTGGAACTGCCGAGAGCATCTTGCAGGGTTACCAGCTCGTCATTTGGTACAGGTAAGGGGATGGCTAAAAAGTCCGCATCCTGAACAGCATCAACAGTTACCTTTGCATTGTCGGGCGGTATCGGCCTACAGTGAATTGTTCCACCTTGTCTAACTGGAACATTAATTAGGCCTATGGCCACTACCAGAGTATTCCCATTAACAACCGCCTTGAGTTTGCATCTTACTTCTGCCTCCTGCACAAATATTGAATTCTACTCGAATAAAATGATTGCTATGAATCTAAGACGTGTTACGCAAAAAAAAAATTAAAATCTGAATTGTATGAAACTAAGGCGCGCATAGGCCTATTGATTCAAATCTAAATTTGAATTACCTCATGAAAAGCAGAAAGAGATGCCGTCGGTATGACTGACTGACAGCTCCTCAGAAAGACTGTTTGGCTATCAGTTTTTTCTGGTAGGCCCATTTTATGCCGAAACAGTTCCTCCATTTTCGCCTCCATTTCTCGCTGCAGTCTGTCCTCTATTCCTCTTACTCTCTCCTCCACTCTCTCATCCACTCTCGCTTCAAATTCACGTTCGGACCTCTCAGTCCTCAAGGAAGGGCGTCTCTTATTTGTTGGGCCGTATGTTTTTCTCATTGAAATCAAACCTCCCACTCCTCTCACCCTCCCTGAATGTTCTAGATTTGGGAGAGAACTTCCAAGAACATCGTCGTGTCGTTCGACGACCAACGAGCCTTGTTTGAAAGCCGCTTCTTGTTCGTCCTGAAATGACAACATGTTATAACATAATAAATTACTTGTTGTATTCTAATGAATGACAATATCTAAATCCTTACAATTTTCTTGATGACCGGTACATATGTTTCTGGATAGAAGCGTTCCTTGGTCTCTACTGAGAGCTTTTGTCTAGCAAGTTTCCACGTGACGTGCCTATTCTCGACTGACAAATCGGTAACCTCTTCAGGTGTCAATGCAGTAGTATTTGACCCTTGGGAAGACGGATCACTAGATGCTTTCTCATTTGCAATCACCTGCATAGCATCTCTAAGCCTGCTCTGGAATCCCACACCGCTGTAACCTCTGGATCCCATGAAGTGTGGATACTTGTTTTGGGCCTGATTCTCCCTCCCAATCTGGCTGGCATCCTACAATTTGAACAAAGAAATAGTTGGCCTTAATTATAAGTGCAGAGTTCAAATTTTAATTAGAGAGAAGGTATGTGGTCCATAAAAATAAACATACTTGGAATTTCTTCGTCTTTCGATACTCGACAAATTCATCCCAGTCGTGTTGTTCAATATTGAGCTTACCAAAATCGGGGGTCGTACCATTGCTCCACGCTTTAGTCAGACTGGTTCTGAACTTTCGGTGAATGGTAGCCATTTTCTGATAATAGTACCTCCTCACTTTATCGTCCTCCTCTATACCCCATCCTAGCTGCCAAACAAATAGAAATCGAGATTTGGAGTTAGTTAATATCAAATAAAAGCTGTTGAAATTAACACCATGTTATTTACCTTAATTGATTCCCATATTATTTTCTTGTTATTGTCTGGAACATCTCTCCAATGTTGGAACCTTATAGGAATATTCCTTCTTACTAAAACCCCAAGTTCCGTGGAAAAAGACGTTGTCTCCGCGGTAACAACAGGCCTATAAAATCTGTCGATCTCAAGCTTCTTGCCTGTCTCACTGATCTTCTCCTTAATTTGGTTTGGCCCTCTCCCTCGTTTCTTAGCCGAGGATTGCTCACTGCCACCTTCCATATCTGCTCATTTTCAAAATAAATAATAAGTAATAATTTAGGGATAAGGAAGCTAATTACAACACAAACTACATAAATATCCATCTAATTAAAGAGTCATGCCAAGCTAACAATTTATTTCACATGCTTTGAGATCCATGCCAAGTTAAAGAATTGCATGTATATACAACTATCAAGCTTTGAGATTCACGCCGAGTTAAAGAATCACAATACTATACAAAATCAGTGCATCAATACTATACAAATCAGAGGCTTTGAGGTTCATGCCAAGTTAAAGAACAACACACACTAACCGGGAAGAAGAAGAACCAGCGGCGGCTAGGGTTAGCGGCGACTAGATAGGAGGTGCACTGGCAGCGGCGGCTAGGCTTTGAGGTTAGCGGCGGCTAGGCTTTGAGGTGCACTAGCTAGGGTTAGCGGCGGCTAGGCTTTGAGGTGCACTGGCAGCGACCTTGGCGGCGACTAGATAGGAGGGTAGCGGGCTGGATGGAGAAGAGGAAGAGAGGGCTCCACGGCGGAAATGTCCAATCTCACTCGGCGGAAAGGGATTCTGAGGAGGAGAGCGAGAAGGTTTTTCGAGATATGAATTTTGGAGGAGAAGGGTTTTGGAGAAGAAGGGCGGAAAGGGATTTAAAAACAATATCTGGATCGGTTGTTAAGCTAACAACTGATCCAGAAAAGAATCTGGGTCGGCTGTTAGTACAACAACCGATCTAGATAAGAATCTGGATCGGTTGTTAAGATAACAACCGATCCAGATTGTTGAATATCTGGATCGGCCTTCATACTAATAACCGATCCAGATGTTTTTCTGGATCGGTGCTTAATGTAAACGCCGATCCAGATTCTTATCTGGATCGATTGTTGTACTAACAGCCGATCCAGATAACAATTTTCATATGAAATGTTCCTAGGAAATGATTTGTAAGTAATTTATAAAATCCAGATATGAATTTATATCAAATCCAGATAAATTTGTAACATTCATAAAATTTTCATATTAGCTACATTAAATAATTTATAAGATAACTTATATTATGATTTATAAAATAATTATAATATTAGCTACTTTGAAATAATGTACTTATGTCTATGAAATAAAATTAGCTACTAAAAAATAACTTATAATAATTTTAAAAACTAAGCCAACAAATTACATTTACCATGAAAAATAATTCTGAAGAAAACCTAAGCTAATAATTTACAAGAAAACCTACCAAATGAATTACAAATGTCATAAATATTGAAGAATTGTAATTAACTTGCATGATTCGCATCGTCCTGTGTTTCAATGCACATCTGATAAAATAAAATGACAACATGTTATAACATCAATATTGATATTAAATTTATTTTTATATTTTGAAACCAATAAAAATTTGTTGTGTACGACATACCAGTAAAAAATTATGTATGAACTCCTTCATTTTGATCGTTGCCAGCAGGAACATCTTCAACCCATTCTCCTTCATTATGATCAATGCGCATGTCCAGATTTTCATGGTCCTCACCGATTGATAAAGACGCCATGCCAGTGGAAAACGGTGGTATCTCATCAAAATGATCGTACGCTTCTTCGTCTTCCACATTATCAATACCGATGATACGTCTTTTTCCAGAGAGGACAACATGTCTTGAACGATCGGCCGGATCAGTTACGTAGAACACTTGCGTGGCTTGTCTTGCAAGTATAAACGGATCATCCTTGTATCCAGCCTTATTGAAATCCACCAAAATAAAACCATCGTTGTCGACTTTAACCCCCCTACGGTTATCGGCCCATTTACACATAAATAACGGGATCTTAAATGTTCTATAATCTAGCTCCCATATTTCTTCAATAAACCCGTAGTACGACATGGATGCATGCGATGGTCCGGCACCTTTAGGATCTGAAAAATCACTCGAAGAGGCTACTAACGTCACTCCACTGTTTTGCACGGTACTCTTTACGTCCTGATCTCTTGTGTAAAATGTATACCCGTTGATGTCATATCCTTGGAAGGTCCTCACGACATGGACTGGACCAAGAGCTAACAATTTGACAATTTCTTTAATGTTTTCTCCCTCTTTAGCTTGCATGACTCTATGTGTAAACCATCCTGCAAACTTATTATTGTGTTCAGCAATCAACCACTTGTCGGATTTTCTAGGATTATGTTGCCGCAAGATAGTCATATGCTCGTCCCACAAAGGATGAACGTCAGTGAGATGTTGTAAAACATGAAAATGTGCTAGTGACATCGTTTTAGCATCGGGTATGAATAATTTTGAACCGATTGTGCCTACTCCGTGAAGCCTACCCTCATGTCGAGATTTAGGAATGCCGATAGCTTTCGTATCGTCCATATAATTGGTACAGTACTCAATAACCTCTTCGACAGCATAAGCTCTTACAATGCTGCCCTCAGGACGATATCGATTCCTGACATATGCCTTTAAGAATCTCATGTATCTCTCGAACGGATACATGTACCGCAAGAAAACAGGTCCACACATCTTAATTTTCCTAACTAGATGAACGATTAAATGAACCATAATATCAAAAAAAGACGGTGGAAAATACATTTCAAGATGACAGAGAGTCACAATCACCTCCTTCTAGAGAGCATCTAACGCATCAGGATCAGTTACTTTACAACAAATGGCGTTAAAGAAAAAACAAAGCTTCGTGATGGTCTGCCTAACCAATGGTGGCAATATACCCCGAATTGCAACAGGAAGAAGCTGTGTCATTAAAACATGACAGTCATGAGACTTCATTCCTGACAATTTCAAAAATTCAAGTGAAACTAGGTTTTTAATATTCGAAGAATAACCGGATGGAACTTTGACACCATGGAGGCATTCACATAAGCTTTTTTTCTCCTCTTTTGACAGCGTATGCATTGCGGGTTTTAGATATGTACAAAATTTCCCATTTTCTCTTTCCTTCTCTGCTGGCTGTAGATCAGGACGTATGTTCAAGAATTGCATGTCTTTTCGAGCATTGATACCGTCCTTAGTCTTACCCGGAATATTCAATAATGTTCCAATCATGCTATCACATACATTTTTAACCACATGCATCACATCGATGCTGTGTCGAACCTCTAAGTGCTGCCAGTATGGTAAATCCCAGAATATTGACTTCTTCCAACTAATTTTTGGTGCCCCCTTCTTTCTCACCACCTTTTTTTTAAATTTCCCAAATTCAACTTTGATATCCTTCACTCGAGAGAAAATAGCTTTCCCAGCCAACGGATAATTTACTCTGGTATTCTCGGTCTTTTCATTGAATTCTTTCTTTCTCTTTCGGTGTGCGTGGTTGGCAGGAAGAAATCTACGATGACCCATGTAAACGGTTTTAGAGGAATTGGGTAGCCAGATATCGACTGTATCGTCCAGGCAAATAGGACACGCTTTCTCTCCTTTGACACTGTAACCCGACAAATTACCATAAGCTGGAAAATCGTTAATGGTGCAGAAAAGCATGGCCCGTAGAGTGAATTTCTCCTTACTGTATGCATCAAATATCTGCACTCCGGTAAGCCATAATTTTTTTAAATCCTCGATCAATGGCGCTAGATATACATCTATGTCGTTCCCGGGCTGTTTTGGTCCTGATATGAGTAAGGACATCATGATGTATTTGCGCTTCATACATAACCAAGGTGGGAGATTATAAATGCACAATAGAACCGGCCAACTGCTATGCTTACTGCTCATGCTACTGTGCGGATTTATTCCATCTGCACTCAGCCCAAGCTTAAGATTTCTAGGGTCACATCCGAATTCAGGAAACTCTCTGTCAATATTTCTCCACTGAGGAGAATCAGCGGGGTGGCGTAATTTTCCATCTTTCTTTCGGTTATCGGCATGCCAACGCAATAATTTTGCATCTTTAGCATTTGAGAACAAACGTTTGAATCTCGGTATCACGGGGAGGTACCACAATGCTTTTACCGGAGGTCCTTTGTTCTGTTTGTAATCATCACTTTTATCGCTGGTTACCTGCTTTGGTTTGTAACGTGATGCACCACATTTTGGACACTCGTGAAGATCTTTATACTCAGTTCGATATAATATACAATCATTTGGACACGCGTGTATTCTCTGAACTTCCAAATCCACTGGGCACAGTATTTTCTTTGCCTCATAAATATTAGGTGGTATCTCGTTTCCATCCGGAAGAATTTCATTTAAAGTTTGTAATAACTCAGTAAAACTTCTATCACTCCAACCGTTAGATGCCTTGAGGTTATACAATTTTAATACACCTTTCAATTTTGAAAATTTAGTACAACCAGGATACAGTTCCTTATTAGAATCTTTGTACAAATTCTCAAATAAACAATACTGCTTATCATTATCAAAATCCTCTTCTAAATCACGCAACATTTGATCAAAATTATCACATCTATCTGCCACAATGTCAACATTTTCTTCGGTATGGTATTCCGAATGATGCTCAGTACGAGTACCTATGTCGGTTTCTAATCCCTGTAGATCATTCATTTTATTTCCACCGGTATGGTATGAATGATACTCAGTGCCAGTAACTATGTCGGTCGGCAAACTCTCACCATGCCATATCCAACACTTATATCCTTGCTTGAATCCACGACGGATTAAATGGTTCCTCACTTGGTTCGGTTTGGAAAATTTTTGACCATTGTTACAATCACGACATGGACACGACATCAGTGCACTCCCCTTATTTGCCATATCTTTCGTAATTAGAGCTCATTCATATATAGTAACTACTTGTATACTAACAAATGCATGTCGCAAGTTTGAAAGTCGGATGGGAAAATTCTTGTAGATATTAATTAAATAGTTGCAACCTTCACTTAAAAGAAAGCAAAATGCATGCAACTCATTGATCCTTTCTATTTTGACAACTTTGGAGGCTTCCTTGGAAAAAATTTCTAGAGAATGTAATGGCTACAATCTGAATGTCCCGAAGGCTGGTAACTACTTTGCAGTGTATATTTTTTTTCTTGTAAAGGACCCAAAGGCCTTGCCATTACAACATGCATGCACTGTGGGGCCCTGAATTTCCACCACCATTTCATAAGTATGGTAATATTCATTTGTTTGAGATCAAGTATTCCTAAACCTCCAAATTCCTTGGCGAAACAAGCAGTTTGCCATTTGATCAGTGAGTATTTTTTTCTTTCCTGTTATAGTTCCTTGCCACAAAATTCTACGTCGTATTTGGTCGATTTTGTTTATCACAAGTCTGGTATTTTGTACACAAATAAGAAAGAGTGAGGCTATGGTGCTATGCATAGCACGGATGGCTAGTGTACTACGGCTCAATATGGTACTTTTTAAAATCCTAACGGTCGATCCGAACCGTTCAATGTGATAACCATATGAATATGTACTTGCAAACTAAATTTCATATTTTTTCAAATTTTTTTACTTTTTTTAGATAGGTACAATTTTGATGGTCCAGAATTTTCAGAAAACACTGATTTTTCTACCTATCTAAAAAAATAGTAAAAAAATTCAAAAAAATATAAAATTTAGTTTGCAAGTACATATTCATATGGATATCACATTGAACGGTTCGGATCGACCGTTAGGATTTTAAGAAGTACCATATTGAGCCGTAGTACACTAGCCATCCGTGCTATGAATAGCACCATAGCCTCACTCAATAAGAAATACAAAGGAACAGATGACAAAACTGAGTTTAATAATGTTATTCTCCCCCCTATGGATAGCAAGCTACCCTTCCAATTTTGGAGTTTCTTTTATATTTTATCAATAAGAAAAGTCCATTCAATAGTTGACAGTTTATGTGTATGCAATGATAGACCTAAGTATTGTAAAGGGAAAGAAGCTGGAGTACATCTAAAATATTGAGCAAATTTAGATACATCAATGACATTGATAGGATACATGAAAGTTTTAGACACTACAGCAAAAATGACTATCAACGACCGTAATTCCGGTCGCTGATAGTTTCGGCGCCGGTCGCTGATACTTGATCCGGTCGCAGAAAGCCAAAACCGGTCGCTGAAACCCCGGTCGCTGTAAGCCTTGTCGCTGATACTCTTCAGATGACGTCACCGGTCGCTGAATGACGTCACCCGGTCGCTGATACTGTTTTTGCGACCACTTTTTTTTTGTCGCTGTTGTTTTTTTCTGACGTCAAGAAAAGGTATCTGCGACCAAATATAACGGTCACTGATACTTAAGACCGGTCGCTGAAAGTCTTCTATCAGGTTTTTGACATTTTTTTATTATTTAAATTTGCACCATTTATTTTATGATTAATCTGAGAAATATAAATATTTGTTTTGATTCGTATTAAGACTTATTTTATTAAATCAAGAGAGATCAAAATTCTAAATTATGAACAACATCCACATTCAAAACTTAACCATTATCTACAACATCCACTATTTTGTTTCTATTATATCGAACACCATAAAACACATTTTAAGTATTTAAATTCTCACACATCAAACATCTCTATATGGAATTCAGTAACTTAATTAAGGAAATTAGGAAATACATATAGCACAAATTCGATCGTATTAATAACACATAAATATAACATAAATCAATACATAAATTAATTAATAAGCAAACCCAAATCTCAACATTTAAATAATCGGGTGGAGATTTACCGCCTACATTCCATGTCGCAACGAAAATCCTACAAAAAAATAAATTCAATTAAAGGGTACAGTGATTATATAACTTCAGCCTTCAGGTACTGATTTTATGTCACACCCCCGGACAACCCGCCGCGCATTTAAACGCAAGGCGTTAAGCACATCACATACATTATCAATAATACAACCAACAAGCCACTATATTAAACATAAAAGGAGTTCACAAACAAATAGAAAGGGGAAAATATGTCAGACATGGCTAGTCAAACAGTTACCGCCATGTCTACACAATATATATTTCATACAAATGTAAATTTAAAGCAAATAGTGGCTACTTTAAGAACTTCCGCTAATTCCTCACTCGCGGCCTTCCTCCATGTCTTCTTCTCCATTTCCTGGAACTCACATAAAAGGTGGTACGGTGAGAGATCGAACTATCTCTCAGTGCGGGATTTAGTTCCAGCCCGGTGTTTTTACAAATCAATGCATTTGATTATCCCAAATAACAATAAAGTAAAGATTTTAAAATTTCCCCCAGTTTTCCTATCAATTCATATATGCAATCATTTCAAAACCATTTTCATCCCCGCCTCTTTTAAATTCACGTTTAAGGTTTTTAAATTCCACACTCTGGAAATCCATGCCCGTACATAGAAATCCGGCGAATCGCCACACAAGGACGACCCGTTCAATCACACTCTAGATGGGCCATTGCGGGGACCCATCCGGCGAACCGCCACACAAGGACGACCCGTTCTGTTCACATTTCACACTCTGGGGGTCTGTCACACACGGACAGCCTGATTTTCAAAACACATGCTGAGCCGCCTCACACGGACGGCCCTAATTTAAAGAAAAACAAATCATTTACTTTCCCCATCCCCAATTCACATTCACAATTCCTGTCAATTCAATTCCATGCACCAAGAACTCCTATCATGCAATTCTAAAACAAAATCAAACAAATGTTCGACATCCACAACATGCAGTTTATCTACCAGATTTGAAAAAGGATTTCTTACCTCAATCCACGCATTTGTATATTATTTGTAAAACAAGACCAGGAACCCGCACCTGTGATCGTAGGTTGATTAACAATAGTGTCCGCGTACTCTACTTTCTCGTCACGTGAACCTAAACCATGTACACATTGTTTCTAAAATTAATAAATACTATAACACTTTCTTCCAAAATCATTATGTCTAAAGTGGTTATTTATTAGATAGATCATTGACTAAAATGTTTAACATCCACTATTATTATTAACCCTTACTAAGTATATTCCAGAATTATATATATCAGTAAATAAAATCAACCAGATAATATTAATGATCCCAAAGTATTTTCTATATTAATATATATACTTGAATAAAATTCCAGAATTTAATATAATTATTTATAATTAATATATATCCAATTATATGATCTCAAATAAATACCAAACTTGATAAAGTAAAGTTTTCAGATTTTAAATATAATTACATAAATTCTTAATAATAAATAAATTTCAGATTACAGAATAATTAAAGAATGCTTACTAATAACATTAAATTTCAGATTATAATATGACTAAAGAAATTCTTACCAATAATCTACGTTTTCATATTTTAATTAAAAGAAATACTTATTCATGAATCTATACAATTTAAGAACGAAATTGATTCTAACCATAAAGATCTGGTAATCATCTTCTAATCTATTCAACTTATGCAACAAAATAATAGAAATTTTATAGTACCTTGATGAAGAATTTTCAAAAGAAAAGAGGAGAATTTGGGGAACGTCTTTGGTGGCTGTGAAGAAATGAGAAGAGAGAGTGTGGTGCGGCAGGGAGACAAATCAGAGAGTGGGTTAGCGGTTTCAGAAAGAACTGAAGGGCTTCGGTTATTAAATAAAAGATGGCAGGCTACGGTTATCATTTATTCAGATGCCACGAATGGCCGCATGGTAAGGGATGTCATCTTAATTCCTTTTTTTTTTTTTTAAATGGATATGAATAAAAATAGATTATGTCATTATAAATTCTTGCCGGTTATCATTTGTTACCTTGAAACGTTAAAATAGAAAAACTAACATATAATATATTAATATATATTTCTTCACTTAATTAACTTCTTCTTTTTTTTTTTTTTTTAACAGAGATGTATATAGTATTTTTCATATTATAAAATTTATCTTTAAGCATAAATATTAATAACTCAAAATTTTCAGAATGTTACATTCTTCCCTCCTTCAAAAAGAATTTTGTCCCCAAAATTCAAATATTAAATTATAAATAAGTGCACCACGCTTCTGTTGCGCAACTCTAATTAAATTACGTGGTGTTACATCCTCCCCTCCTTAAGAATCATGTTCAGTCCTCTAAACAAAACAGTTATGAGACATCTCAAATATATTTAGATACTTCGCGTGTATGGTATTTTCCAACTCTCCGTAAGGTTCCTGATTGAATGTCGTCTCCATCGCACTAACAATTAATTGTCTAACAGTTTTTCTCTGAACTCTAAGTTGATTTGTGTCTAGGATTTTCATGAGAAATATTTTATTTTTCGTACACTAACGTATCATTCAGGCATAAGTTGGAATGGTTGACAACACTGAATTGGTCTAAAATGTAACATCGTAGTTGTGAGACGTGGCAGACTAGTTGTACTTTATCCTGGTTGGGCCTAGTGCTGACTCATAGGCAAGTGGTTTTATACGCTTTAAAATCTCATAAGATCTTGCATATCTAGGTTTTTTTTTTGTGACTCTGAAATGACGTACTTCTTTTCGTGGAGACACATTTAGCCGCATGTGATCTCTTGCCTTAAATTACAGAGGTCGTCTCTGGATATTCGTATACTTTTTCGATCAGTCACGAGCGGTATATCATCTTTTCAAATAAGTTGAGCCATGTCGAATAACTCCGGTGTCTCTGAGCACGTAAACATCATACTGAAATAATTCTTAGCATACCTGCCATGAGTTCTATTGCCACCTCTTCTTCCCCATGCATTTCTTCGACTTCTTCAATCACATTTGCACAATCGCAAGTGCATTGATGCACATGTACTCCTACTCGGTTGTTGCTCTGATTTCCATTCCTATTGTTGTTGTAGCCACTTGATCCTCCTATGAAAGGTGCTCGGTTGGTAGCGTTACCGGTTGAAGTCTGTGGTCTGACGTAACCTCGGTTAAGACCTTCATTTTGAATTGCTTTGCCTAGCACAGCATGTCCCGGACAATCCTTAGCAAAATGTCCCGGTTTGAAACACCGGTGACACACTCCCAAACGGAAACTGCATTGATCAGATGCATGGTTGCGGCCACAGTAGTTGCACGGGTGTGTTGGATTAGACTGGTAATTAGGCCGGGCATCCCCGTAATTATTTCTGTTCGGGGCCGGTCTCATGGGTTCATCTATCTTGGGTCGCACATTTCTCGATCCCCCGGCTTGGCTGATGCGACCGTCATATGACTCCGCGGTGCTTGCTCTTAACATTAAGTCCGACAGTTGGTTGGTTCCCGGAATGTCAATGATCTGAGCAAGACGGGGGTTCAGTCCCCCGAGGTATTGTTGTCTGAGGTGGAAGTCATCTTTTAAGATATCGGGTGCATACCTCATTAGGTTCTCAAACTTGGAGTTATACTCCGCCACTAAGCTGTTCCCCTGTTTCAAACTTGTAAACCGTTGTCGGAGTGCCTCTCTTGACATTGTGTCCATGTAGCGTCGTTCGAACTGGCTTTCGAACTCAGTCCACCCCTTCGCATCGGCGGTTTCACCCCACCCACGTTTCACCTCCTGCCACCAGAATCGAGCATGACCCTCCAGTAATTGGGTCGCTAGCTCTACCCGGTGTTCCTCAGGGGCTCTCAAGATTTGAAGTTTATCCTTGATATTTGCGACCCAGTTTTCTGCAGCGGCAAAGTCACATGTCCCATCGAAGATCGGGGGACGTAATGAGGTGAACGATCGGTAGTATTCAAAGAACGTGTCGGCCTCTCTAGGCTGTCGCTGTTCATATTCCATGGCTACCCTGGTCACCCGCTCTAGTCCTTGCAGTAGGGCATTCAGCTGAGGATTCTCGAGCGGAACCCTAGTTTCGTCATCTACGTCGTTCGTGCTAGAGTTAGTGCTGGTTCCTTTCGCCATCTCTGATTTCGCTGTGCAAAGGGTGTTTGATGTGAAATTTTTATTCTTCCAAATTTTATACATATATGTACTTGCATTGTTATTAGTTACAGAGTTCATCGTAAAACTTATGGTTATTCAACTCAAGGCAAATAGACGCAATTTAAAGAAGGAATTTAAGAATTACGAATCGAACTTTAAATTTCTTTAGATTATAACTGCTAATTTAAATCATTCAACAGAATTTAAGATACATGTGAGGGTTACAACTATATCGTTTCCTTTTCCCTAAAGTGCCCTAATCGGTCTCAAAATATCCCTTAAGTATGTCTTTCCTAACGTGGTACGTCCAGTCGTTCCGAACCTCTGACATTGTGAATGGTTCTGCTTCCATTTCCGCTCTTATAGCTGGGTCTTCTTCTTCCTTCTGGGGTTTTTCCCCGATGAGCTTGCTCTTATTTCCCGATATTTTTCGCATTTCTGCTCTGACTGGTTGCTCATGGGGCGGCCAGAACACTAGGCTGCGGTGCGCGCAGTCTATCAGCACGTGGTGCTCCTTGAGCCAGTCCATTCCTAAGACCATCTCGTACGCTCCGGTGTCTGCCACGATTGGGTCCACTCGCCATTTTTCATTCTGCGTGTTCACGTGAAGATTCGGACAGTATTGCTCTTCTACACTATGTTCGAGCCCTGCGAAGAAACGGCGTCTTCCGGTATTCTTCACCCTGAATCCGCTAGCCTCCACCACGTGTGGCGAGATGACGGAGTAAGGACAATTGACGGAGATTGCAGTATTGACAGTGATTCCGGACAAGTCGACCCATCCGACCATTTCCTTGACTCTTGCGGTGGCTGAGAACGTCCTTAGCCAAGTGGGCTGTCCGTTAAGTTGATTTGCCATCTAGGGAAAGAATCTATTTTGCTAATCTTCTACAAAATTAAATTGGTTCAATCTCCCAAGAAAAATATATTTGTTATACTTCAAAATAAGTTGTACCGTTACAACAGAGGCATAATCCGTCACTAAATATTATATACATTTGTTACTAACGGTACGCTCAGCTCATATAGTTTGGTTTATGACCTAACGTCGCTTCCTATTGCTAACGCTCTCTTAGCGAAAGTTTATTGATATTGTATGTGCTGGCTCTGATACCAACTAAGTTGTCACACCCCCGGACAACCCGCCGCGCATTTAAACGCAAGGCGTTAAGCACATCACATACATTATCAATAATACAACCAACAAGCCACTATATTAAACATAAAAGAAGTTCACAAACAAATAGAAAGGGGAAAATATGTCAGACATGGCTAGTCAAACAGTTACCGCCATGTCTACACAATATATATTTCATACAAATGTAAATTTAAAGCAAATAGTGGCTACTTTAAGAACTTCCGCTAATTCCTCACTCGCGGCCTTCCTCCATGTCTTCTTCTCCATTTCCTGGAACTCACATAAAAGGTGGTACGGTGAGAGATCGAACTATCTCTCAGTGCGGGATTTAGTTCCAGCCCGGTGTTTTTACAAATCAATGCATTTGATTATCCCAAATAACAATAAAGTAAAGATTTTAAAATTTCCCCCAGTTTTCCTATCAATTCATATATGCAATCATTTCAAAACCATTTTCATCCCCGCCTCTTTTAAATTCACGTTTAAGGTTTTTAAATTCCACACTCTGGAAATCCATGCCCGTACATAGAAATCCGGCGAATCGCCACACAAGGACGACCCGTTCAATCACACTCTAGATGGGCCATTGCGGGGACCCATCCGGCGAACCGCCACACAAGGACGACCCGTTCTGTTCACATTTCACACTCTGGGGGTCTGTCACACACGGACAGCCTGATTTTCAAAACACATGCTGAGCCGCCTCACACGGACGGCCCTAATTTAAAGAAAAACAAATCATTTACTTTCCCCATCCCCAATTCACATTCACAATTCCTGTCAATTCAATTCCATGCACCAAGAACTCCTATCATGCAATTCTAAAACAAAATCAAACAAATGTTCGACATCCACAACATGCAGTTTATCTACCAGATTTGAAAAAGGATTTCTTACCTCAATCCACGCATTTGTATATTATTTGTAAAACAAGACCAGGAACCCGCACCTGTGATCGTAGGTTGATTAACAATAGTGTCCGCGTACTCTACTTTCTCGTCACGTGAACCTAAACCATGTACACATTGTTTCTAAAATTAATAAATACTATAACACTTTCTTCCAAAATCATTATGTCTAAAGTGGTTATTTATTAGATAGATCATTGACTAAAATGTTTAACATCCACTATTATTATTAACCCTTACTAAGTATATTCCAGAATTATATATATCAGTAAATAAAATCAACCAGATAAATATTAATGATCCCAAAGTATTTTCTATATTAATATATATACTTGAATAAAATTCCAGAATTTAATATAATTATTTATAATTAATATATATCCAATTATATGATCTCAAATAAATACCAAACTTGATAAAGTAAAGTTTTCAGATTTTAAATATAATTACATAAATTCTTAATAATAAATAAATTTCAGATTACAGAATAATTAAAGAATGCTTACTAATAACATTAAATTTCAGATTATAATATGACTAAAGAAATTCTTACCAATAATCTACGTTTTCATATTTTAATTAAAAGAAATACTTATTCATGAATCTATACAATTTAAGAACGAAATTGATTCTAACCATAAAGATCTGGTAATCATCTTCTAATCTATTCAACTTATGCAACAAAATAATAGAAATTTTATAGTACCTTGATGAAGAATTTTCAAAAGAAAAGAGGAGAATTTGGGGAACGTCTTTGGTGGCTGTGAAGAAATGAGAAGAGAGAGTGTGGTGCGGCAGGGAGACAAATCAGAGAGTGGGTTAGCGGTTTCAGAAAGAACTGAAGGGCTTCGGTTATTAAATAAAAGATGGCAGGCTACGGTTATCATTTATTCAGATGCCACGAATGGCCGCATGGTAAGGGATGTCATCTTAATTCCTTTTTTTTTTTTTTTAAATGGATATGAATAAAAATAGATTATGTCATTATAAATTCTTGCCGGTTATCATTTGTTACCTTGAAACGTTAAAATAGAAAAACTAGCATATAATATATTAATATATATTTCTTCACTTAATTAACTTCTTCTTTTTTTTTTTTTTTTTAACAGAGATGTATATAGTATTTTTCATATTATAAAATTTATCTTTAAGCATAAATATTAATAACTCAAAATTTTCAGAATGTTACATTTTATTTTTGTTAAAAGACTCTGAAAGAAAAGTGCACTATGGTAGTGGTTTGTTCCTTGGGGTGGTGCAGTACACAGACAGTTCAGTTGCCTTAGCATAGTTCATGGAGCTAAATGAAAAACATCAAGTACAAAGAGAAGTGACAAAAGAAGCACTCACTTGTATACTTGCCATTCATAAGGAGCTCCATAGTTACATCCTTTACTGGTACGGTGTTCAAATTTCAGTGCAACCTGATACAGGTCACAAAGAATAGGTATGGATTCAAGTATGATACAAGATGTGTGTGACGTTCTTAAATTACAAAAAAGCTCCTCCCTTGCAACAAATTGCAATTTCAATTTCATAGAGGGGGGATCTGTGTAACCAAATCGGGGTCAAATTGGATCTACTTCAACAGAAAAATCAAATCGGGGTCAAATTCCAGCAATAAATTGTGACCTAAAGTATACGCAAATCAACAATTCCAACACCAAAATATCACATAGAGTTGATTAACGAGTAGGCTTGCTAAATTGCTACTAAAGTTCCAAACAAACCTAATTCTACCTAAAGTTCGAACCTGTGAAATTATTCTTCAGTGAAAAAAACACAAATTCGCTATTGAAGTAGAATGGCGCAAAATTAGAGAAGAGGGAAGAGAAATACCAGTTGTTATTTGCTATCTGGGGCTTCGTTTGGCTGATTGAGAGAAGAGAGGAGCGTCGCGGGTCGAGAGAATAGAGGAGCGTCGCGGATCGAGAGAATAGAGGAGAGTCGCGGATCGAGAGAAGAGAGGACCATCACGGAGAACTTGAGGCGTTGCGTGGGGAGGGATTGAGTCGCGCGCCTGGAGAGAAGGAGGCAGAGAAGGAGCTAGCCGCGCGCCGCCTGGTGCGTAGGTTGCGGAAAGAGAAGTTGAGGGGCGGCGCAGGGTTTGGGTTGTGGCGGGCGCGGGGGGCAAAGATCGGGAGATGGAGGCGCGTGCGTTTTTTTGTTTTTTTGGCTAACCCTAAGACGCGGGAGACGAAGGAGACAGAGAGGGAGGGTTCCCGCGGCTTTTTTTACGGCACTTTCAGCGACCGGTCAAAAAAGGGTCGCTGAAAGTTGTTTTCGCCGGTCGCAGAAATGGTCGTCGCCAAAACTATTTCGCGATTTTTATTTTTCGAAGGAAAAAACGTTTCAGCGACCGGCGCTAGTGCCGGTCGCTATTTCCGGTCTCTGATACCATAGTTTGCTGTAGTTAGAATAGTTAACTTTTATTCCTGACAATGTCTCAAATGCAATAAGAGCCCATTAAGCATTTTCAATATTACTTTCATCAGCTTTTAAAAATATGATGGTGTAATCTGCATAGTGGCAGTTGATATGAGGATGATTATCTATAGTAGGAGGATCTAATCCAATCAGATGATAATTCAAAGGAACGTGTTGTTCTAGTGTTGAGGCTTCTCACTCATCCAAATAATGTTCACTAGCTAGAGGGTTATGAAGTAACAAACTTTGTATGTTGAATAGTATGCTTGTGTGGAATGTTATTGTTTGTGTTTGCTACTGTTGAACAATGTGGTTATGACTAGTGACATTTTATGCTTGTGAACAGTTATTTTTGTTGAACAATGTGTTTTATAGTATTGATGTTTTATAGTTTGCATCTGTTAATTTTATAGTTTACATCTGTGAGTTTTACATTATTGAAGTCTTATAGTTTGTACATGTTAGTTTTATAGTTTCACGTGTCAGTTTTACAGTATTCATGTTTTATTTCACTTTTCAATATCCATCTTCTGGTTATAGTATACACAGATTTGTTTTACATTATGTATAGTATTATTTTCCATGATATATATGCATATATAAATATTACTAATTGAAGAAAAAAATTATGAAAAAAAATTAAATTTTAATTTCGAAAAAAAAGTAATTTTGATGCAAAAAAAATAATTTTGCATAATTTCAAGTGTTATTTAGAAATAACTGCAAGTTTGAGAAGTGGTCCGGTTTTGTAATCTTTTAGAAGTTGTCTCTCTGAAAGTACAGCAAGTGGTCCTGGAGGAAGTACAGGCAGTTTGGCAAGTTGTGCAAGTTGCAAACGGTTAGTAACAAACTCGGGACCACTTGCAAGAGTCGTTGGTTGTTAGAATTTTGAATTATGTATTATATATGATTAGTTATTTAAGTATACAGTATGAAATATAGAGTTTTACAGTATTCGCGTAAGTCAAATGATAGTTAGTACAACTCGTTGGGTAAAATTAGTCGCTTTCATATATATATACGAGGAGAGATCCGATTACAACACTTTTGAGTTACCACAAAGTTACCACAACTATTTTTTTCATTTTCAAAGTCCAAATCATCAATCCAAACCGTTCAACATAATCTCCACAATAAAATGTGCTTGCAAATCAAATTTTACATTTTTTTGAATTTTTTTACTATTTATTAAGATGGGTACAAAATTCAATGGTCTGAATTTGGCAAGTTTTTGTAAAATACTTAATAAATAGTAAAAATATTCAAAAAAAATATAAAATTTGATCTGCAAGCACATTTTATTGTGGAGATCATGTTGAACGGTTTGGATCGACGATTTGGACTTTGAAAATGAAAAAAATGGTTGTGGTAACTTTGTGGTAACTCAAAAGTGTTGTAATCGGATCCCTCCTCTATATATATATATATATATATATATATAGTGGCTAATATACAAACGTTTGTTCCAGGACTCAGGAACAAACAGTTCGGTTCTCCAATTTTCAAAGTCCAAACAGTTGATCCAAACAGTTAGATATTCAATCTATATTAAAATGTGCTTGGAGACCAAATTTTACATTTTTTTGAATTTTTTGACTATTTATTAAGATGGTTTGAAAACTGCTGTTTTTATTAAATTTTTGCAGCATTGAAAAACAGTGGTTTTCAAACCAGCTTAATAAATAGTAAAAAAATTCCAAAAAATGTAAAATTTGGTCTCCAAGCACATTTTAATATAGATTGAATATCTAACGGTTTGGATCGACTGTTTGGACTTTAAAAATCGAAGAACCGAGCCGTTTGTTCCTAAGTCTAGGAACAAACGTTTGTATATTAGCCATTCTATATATATATATATATATATATATATATATATATATACACACAAGGGAGGATCCAAAGAGGTCCATGGGTAGGCAAGTGCCTACCTCTTGATTATGAATTTTTTTGGAGATATACTAGCATTATATGTTAGTACCTACCCCTGATTCAGCAGAAAAGAAACGCGGTCCACCTGAGATCTGCACCATGAATGGGGAAAAATCAAGGAAAAATTTGGAGGAAAATGAAGAAGAATATGTTATCTTGTTCATAGAAAGAAAGAGAAGAATATGACATGTGGGACCAACATTTACAATTTAATTCAATGGGCCGGCTTTTGGTTTTTATATTGGGCCATATCTAATTTAATGTTTATTTTAAGTGTTTTGTTTCAATTTTAATCTGGGGCGCAAGTCCTATGAGGCTCAATCAATCTAGAGCTTAACACATTGCATTGGGATTAGTTTTTATTCATTCAATTTAAAATACTGTATTTTAATTTTAATTCTATATTATTTATATTAGTGAATATTTGAGTCTTGTCCTTTGTCTTATTTAAAATTTCTTAAAAATTAAAATTATATAAAACATTTCTTATTTTTCTAAAACAAAACAGATTTTTTTCGAAAAATTCGAGCCAATCAATCAGTACAAGGGAATAACCACAGGGCACTCCCTCAGATAATAGACCAATTTGTTGAGTGTAATAATTTGTCTTAACATTACTTTTAACAAATTAATTTTTTATCATTTTTTTCTATTTTTGTAGTTCAAAACAAGCTTTTGCGAAAACATGTCTATAATATCTCATCTGTTAAAAAGAAAAAAAAAATATAGAACTTGTTTTAAACTCTGGATTTTAAATAATTTCAACATAAATAATCAAGTTATGTTTTTAAAACTATAGATAAATAATTGTATCTATTTTTTTTATGCCAGTTTCGTATAGGCTGCTATTTTTTTATGTATAAATTTCAAATTTGAAAATGTGTGCATTTTGTGCTTATTCCTAACCGAAATCCTGAATCTGCCCCTGTATATATATATATATATATATATAGCTATCATCACTCAAAAGCCTCCCATAGTCCCTTGTATATTTTCTTGTAAGTTCTGTCAAGCGTGAAGGATCAATGTATCATCCCAGTAGAAATATATTATTCATTTAGTGATCAAGACATGCATGTACGTAGAGAAAGAAACATAAACCAATAATTGCTTAATTCTCTTATTCATTATTTTTTTTTTTTAAATTAGCAGCAACATGCATTACCTACTAGTTCATTATTCTTCTATAGTTACAATAAATAAATCAACACATGCATCTGTACTGAAGCCTATATTCAAACACTTAAAATTATTATCCGTAAGCACTGTAAACCTTATTTAACACAGTATATAGACTAGTTGATCAACTCGAACTACTCAATCAATTATGTCCGGAAGGGGTCGGCGGGCAAGGGGTATTGCTTGGGATGTCATGGCTGCATGTTGACGGGCCGGTAGGTATACTCCCTTTAGGAAGCGACTCGACAACCAGAGGGACACCATCTCTATGCTCCTGTAAAGACCTTGCCATTGATAAATTTTTAAGACTGGCCGAACTGATCAATAGCACGAAAAGGACTACTTGCACCATTCCAGTTGCACTTTTCATTTCGATTGGTAGGGAACAAAGTGCTAGCCACAAATAAATAGTTGGTTTTTTTTTTTTCAGTTTCACTGTGTTTTTGGTTGGTGTTTGATTGATGGAGAAGTTTTAAGAGGTGGAAGGCTTTTTATAGGGGAGCTAGCGTATCATAGGGTTTTCCCATTGGAATTATATTTTGTCCATTTATTGCTATTAGTAGAATTAATGTTGTTGAAAATAATTAATATACGGTCTAAGTCATGGTAAGCGTCTTTACTTTGACGGATGGGTTGCAAGAATTGATACTGTTAAACGCGGATCAATATTTCCATTTTCTAACGTCAAAAAATGATACTTGCATAATAATTTTTTTAAACTAACTTTCACTAGTACAAAATGTTGGGGAATTTGCCGCTAAATTATGTTTAGTAATTTACCGCTAAATTATGTTCAGGAATTTACCGCTAAATTCTGTTCAGGAATTTACCGCTAAATTCTGTTCAGAAATTTACAGTTAAATTATGTTCAGGAATTTACCACTAAATTCTGTTTAGGCTTATGGTGTAGAGAGAACATGTGAATTCCCCGGCCCCTCATGTGCAATATTCAATAACTAGCATTTTTGTTTTTAACCATCAGATTGTGAAGGTTTAATCACAAAAGTTGTGAATAACCTTTAAAATATGTATGTATATATAGATTGTTTCAAATTTGTACAAGTTTGCTTCTTTTATGTTTTTTTAATGGTCAAAATAACACATGGATGCTAACAAGCATATTAAAAAAAATTAAATTTAGAACAAATGTACATGGTTTTTAAAATATAACTGTGTATAAATTTTGTTTAGGATTTTTAGTTTTTTGCGCCTCTGTGACTACCACTACAGCAAAACAGAGCTTCAGCGACCGGTATCAGCGACCGGTGGTGACGCCGGTCGCTGATTCTCAATTTTTCTCCAAAAATAAAGATTTCCACTCAAATTCCGGCGACCAACTGTATCAGCGACCGGTATCAGAGACCGGCGACAACACCGGTCGCTGAAAGTTTTTTTTTTTTTTAATCGCTGAAAAAAACGCGGCTGCTGAAAAATAAAACGCGCGCCACTCCTCCGCCAAAATCAAAACCCTTTTTTGATCGAACCCTTTCCGCCCGACCCCCCTGCGCCGCCCGACCCCTCGTTGGAACCCCGACCCCGATCACTGACCCCGACCCCGATCAGCGACCCCGACCCCGACACTGTGACCCCGCCGCTGGAGATCGGAGTGACCCCGCCGCTGGACCTTGCTGGACCTTGCTGACCCCGCTGATGGATCCATATCTTATCCCGAACCTCTATTTGACCTCAATACCGGTACTGGTAACCATTTCTTTCTTCTCAAACGAAACGGTATGAATAATGTATCAGATTCGGTATGAATAATACCACTGGTAACCATTTGCTGACCCCCCTAATTATTTCTTTATTTTACAAATTCAGTCGAACCAAATACCTGCATAAAATCTCTCACTTGTCAAGAGGAGGTTTGCTTGAGCGTGAAACTGTTTAATTTAGTATCTCTGTACAGCCGGACATGATTGCTAGATGGTTATCACTTCTGTTTGTTTTTCTGTTGGTTACTTGCATAATTAAAGTGAGATTGGTTTTTAATTGAGGCTGTTACATTTCATTAGTATTTTGTGCAACAAATATCTTATTTTTTTAGCTTATTAATTTGATTTATAGTGTTGTACTTTTAATTACCTTATTAAGTAAAAGAATATTTCATATTGTTTTTTATTTTCTAAATTTTCAGCATGAAATTGTCCCGGCAGAGCTTGTGGATAGAATCGCCCGCTTGAAGTAAGTATTTTCTTAAAACTCGACTCCTTTTAATAGCGAAAAGCTTCTTCTAGAGAACTTGGTTCCTTTTAGTTGTGCACAAGAATAACTAAATTTTTTGTTGTTGTAGGCATGGTGGAACTTATAAGTTACTGAAAAATCTGCAACATATGTATGTTTAATTATATTATTTAATTGGATGATTATGTATATTTAACTACATTAACTACATTACCTCAACCAAATTCAGGTATGCTATGCTTCACTTTCAATTTATATCCTTTCATGGATCATATTGCATAAATTAAACTTATGTGGTTGTTGTAGGCCACTTCATTAATATATTTCAAGAGGTTCTACTTGCAGTGGTCGGTCATGCAACATCACCCTAAAAGTATCATGTAAGCTAACATATGGTTTATTTATTTTATTTTATTTTATTTACTTGTTTATTAGGTTGAGGTAATGAAATGTGATATTAAATTGGTGTAGGTTAACTTGCATATATGCATCATGTAAGGTAGAAGAGAATCATGTATCAGATTAAATTGGTGTAGGTTTACTTGTTTATCTTATATGTTTCTCTATATATATCACTTGAATATTCAAAAGATTTTTTTTTGCGTTACTATTTGTTTAACAAATTCAATTATTTACTCGGTATTCATAGCTCAAGCTTTGATTAATTTTTCTTACCACAGAGCTTAGATTTTGATCTTATAGTTTATGCTCCATATCGATCAATCAATGGCTTTGTTCAGGACTTGGAAGTGAGCCCTCTTTCTTTCTCTTTTCATTGTCCCATTTCTTGTGTAAATTGTGCTGTCTTTGTTTTGAATTCTTTTTAATTTTGTAGAAATCTGGTGAAATAAGAAATGGTGAACTAGAGCACTTGCAAGTATTTCTCTCCTTCCTTTTATATGAAATTGTTTTTCTTGTCTGAAAGTACATAATGTAAATGCATACGTACCAAGTGTGTATTTCTTGAAGGGCGAAGAATTTACATATTACAACTTTATTATATGTTAGAACTGAAATTGAGCTTATTAATTAATTTATGTATTGATTTATGTTATATTTATGTGTTATTAATACGATTGAATTTGTGCTATATGTATTTCCTAATTGCCTTAATTAAGTTCCTGAATTCCATATAGAGATGTTTGATGTGTGAGAATTTAAATACTTAAAATGTGTTTTATGGTGTTTGATATAATAGAAACCAAATAGTGGATGTTGTAGATAATGGTTAAGTTTAGAATGTGGATGTTGTTCATAATTTAGAATTTTGATCTCTCTTGATTTATTAAAATAAGTCTTAATACGAATCAAAACAAATATTTATATTTTTCAGATTAATCATAAAATAAATGGTGCAAATTTAAATAATAAAAAAATGTCAAAAACCTGATAGAAGACTTTCAGCGACCGGTCTTAAGTATCAGCGACCGTTATATTTGGTCGCAGATACCTTTTTCTTGACGTCAGAAAAAAACAACAACGACCAAAAAAAGTGGTCGCAAAAACAGTATCAGCGATCGGGTGACGTCATTCAGTGACCGGTGACGTCATCAGAAAAGTATCAGCGACAAGGCTTACAGCGACCGGGGTTTCAGCGACCGGTTTTGACTTTCTGCGACCGGATCAAGTATCAGCGACCAGCGACATATACTATCAGGGTTTTTGCTGTAGTGTACCCTTATCATAAGTTATTCACAATTTGTTCAGGAATCATGTTGTAAATTATACACGGTCTTTTCTATATAATCGTGTTTGATAATAAGGGTTTTTATAATTCGCGCCTTATTAATCATTGCCTTGCCTTTTAATTCCCACCGCTCTCATGTCCAATCAAATAACTCTCTCCTTCTCCCTTAAATCCTCTCTCTATAGAAATCAATTAACACCACTTTTGTTCTCACACTCTGATCCATTTTTCATTCTTAACTAGGTTAGGTTTTTCGTTATTAGGGAAGATTCGAACTAGGAGGCCAATACGAAGCGTGGAGGACTCAAAATGAATGATTTCCTCTTTCTCCTTCGTTTTGAGTCTTTCTTCGTTTGATCTTCGTCATCACCGTGGAAGCGAGGTAGGAGGATTCGGAGGCCGACCCGAATGCGCGTTAGGAGGCCAAAACAAAGCGAAGAAAGGCTCAAAACGACATATTTCTTTCAAGGAGGAGCACTGATTTCTCTTGTTCTCTTTGAGAGAGAATAGTCTCTTCTCTTGAAGGAGTACATCTAACGAGGCAATATTTTAATTTTTGTATTAATTTTTTAATTTATGTTTGAATCCACCAAATTAATCTGGGTAAAATGGGTATTGTCACACTAAAAAGTATCTGAAATTTTTGTAAAGTTCTAAATTTACTTTGTAAATTTATGTTTGTTGCATGATCTGAATTTACTATGCAAATTATGAGAGGGTTAAATTTTGGTTAGAAATAAGTTCCAAAAAAATGTAAACTAAATTTTCTAACTCTAGCTTGTAAATTAAATTTTGGTTAGAAATAAGTTCCAAAAAAATGTCACAAATAGATTTTGAAAGTTTAAACATTTTCTAAAGATTAAATCATGTTTCAAACTCAAGTTTTTGGCAGTGTATGAAAGGTATGTGACAGTGCATTATTGTTTAATCTCTTACACAAACTCCCTTTGAAATAAGCTGTGGTTTGCAAAAGAGTTTAAACAACAACGTAAGTACACTGTCACATGACCATTCACAACAACAAAGTAGGCACTTTTTGCGAGAGAAAAAGCGCAATGATGACGGTACTCCCTCGCGAAAAGTACCGTCGCAAATAGATAAAGCATGTTTATGACGGTACTCCGTCGCGAAAAGTCACTTTTTATCCTCGCAAAAAGTCTTTGATTCTTGTTGTGATTCATACGCTGCCGAGAACTTGGCTTTTAATCATGATTTATTTTTTAGAAAATGTTTTATCAATTCAAGATCAGTTTGTGACCAATTTCATATAAACTTACTCCATATAAAACATAGGAATAAAAAACATGTTCATGTAAGGTATATATGTATATGTATATGTATATGTATATGTATATGTATATGTATATTAATTGTTTATGTTTGTTGAATGTATGTGTATATGTATAATAATTGTTTCTGTTTGTTGAATGTTAAATGTTCAATGAATATGATTGATTATTTTCTGTATGTTGTGATGTTGAATATTATGAATGATGGATGTGTAATATTAATTGTATGTTTAATGGCTAGCAAATATGGGTGCTAGCCAATTCATATCGTATATATAAAAAAAAAGCACAAAACATACACGATTTTTATAACAAACTGTGTACGGTGTCCAAAATAATACATGGATGACTTGTCAAAGCCGTGTATATAAACCTAGTCATTGTACACGGTTAATTTGACCGTGTAGAAACCACCATTTTCAATGTCCATTTTTTGGACCTAACACAATTAGATTTTATTAACCGTGTATGTTAATACTATCTATATAGACACGGTTCGGATACCGTGTACAACATACTCTCTTATTCATACACGACACTCGTTGATACGGTCGTTTAACCGTGTGACATTAGCTTTTCGGACCGTGCATGTATGGTCGTGTTTTCTGTACTAGTACTAGTGTTTGTAGAGTCGATAATTAAAATATTTTCATTGTTTAGGTCTAGCGGTCACGGTCCAGTCAATTAAGATTAATTTCAAAGTTGCATTAAAAGTTGGTGAACTCTGGTTCGGAGGCTCTGATTTATCCTCTCAGGATTGTCTAGTGAAGACTGAAGAGCGCCTCTGACCCGGCCAGCCTGACATAGGAATCTGTCAGCTTAGACATATCATCAATTATGTAATGTGCACTGAACTAATGTGCAGAAGATTACAGTGCACATGTCCATCTCTTCCCTGAGTCCTGAAGAGGCTCAACGTTCATGTAAATCACCTAATTACCAGAAAAAGAAAAAAACCATATAAAAGAATCATCCCATGCACACTTACATAAACATTTTGAAAAATGGTAATTGATAGAGTCGCTCAGGATCCAAGAATCAACAGCTCCTCAATTCAGAGGGCTTCTGCAGGGGTCGACTTGGAGCAAATCAAGTGATGAGCTAGACTAATTAAATACTCTTATATTGTTACCTTAATTTTGATATCTATGTGTTCACAGTAATCCTCTTCCTCTGTTCTCATTTGGCAAACAGAGGATGGATAATGGACTTACGCGCAAGGTTATCCCATTGGCCATAGGCTTTCGTAGCCGTTCCATTAATTATCTTGAATGTTCAATAAACAGATATATGCACCTATATCAAATCCGTTAACCTAATTTAATTTTACTTCTTCATCGGACCAGTTACTTATCCAATGGAAATTAGGCACTCTATTTCTGCTGTGGAGATTGGCGCTTTTACAGTCCAAAACTGATAAATAGGCATTTACCCAAGATTTGATCTTAAATTGCCTGCTGCGCTAGCTGGGTCAACGCCTGTTAAATCATTTAGCACAAGTTCGAAAATAGAACTGTGTGAATCAGGGACGGATCTATGTGTATGTGAGGGATGTTAAGCCGTCTCATAATTTTAAATATTTTAATCATGCATGTATATTAAAATTTAATTTATATTTTTTTTTGTTTTTATATAATTTAGTCTTGCTCGTAAAATGATAAATGTGTGCTTGTAGTCTAGTGGTGAGTTCCACTTGGTAGTTGTTAGATCAATTGATTTCAATTTCTAGTGATCACATTTTTTTTTTCCTTTTTCACATATTATGTATTTTATAATTTAACCTCCTATTCAAAATTTCTAGTTTCACCCCCAGATCTTAATGCACAAGTTTGATTCATGTGGTTATTAACACATCCTTGGGCTTTTGCGATATGCAGGGGCGGATTCAGAATTTCTATCAAGGTAGGGCACTAATTTGATTTAAATATCTAATCTGGTTTAAACTCGTTAACTTATCAGGTACTAGATAGAAATAATTCAACCCATAATTTTGGATACTTCAATTGCCATCCACAATTCATGTTGATACGTCCTATCTCGGGAGATAAGGCCGTATGGAAAGTTGGGCTGAGCCGGATTCGCCCTGCCAAAGGATGGCAGGCCGAGATGCGGATTTGAGTTAGGAACTCAGGGTGGATTATGAGAGATTCGGACTTTGACCTGTATGATCTCTCTCGTAGTTAGGAAATTCGTCCCCTGTTTCATGGGAATCACTGCCTTATATAGTCCAGCCATAACTGCCATCTCGGGCGTTTATGGAGAACGTGGGCAGTTATGTCAGCCGTTACTGGAACGTGGGCATTAGCTAGCCATTTCTGGGACATCGGCATTAAGCTAGCCGTTTCCCGGCTATCCCGTATGTCGGTTGGCATGGGCCTATTTTAGGGCTATACGATTTGAGGCCGCTGTATTGGGCCCCGGCTTAATGAACCTTTGGGCTTTTAATATGACGTCGGGTTGGCCTCTTAGAGAGGTCCGAATCCCAGTCTTTCATGGCCCAGTTTAGAACAAGTTAAAAGGGCCTGTGGAACATGGCCCTATCATTAGCCCCTGAAGTCGGAATGCATCAGCGAGATGCTTTCGACTTGAGGGTGGATAACTCATAAAACACATTTTATTAAATGTTACATATGTGTTAGTGATGTAACATCTTGGGGTTGGGACACGTCGGGCATCTATCCCGGATACGTATACCGAAGTTAATGTGTTACCATACTGAATAACCTGAGACAACTAAGCGTACTTAGTGTCGAGGATTTTGTTGTTGTTGTTGTTGTTGTTGTTGTTGTTGTAAAAAAGGTGGGATGGATCCGAGTTAGTCAATAACAAGAAGTTAAAGCAGAAGTAATAATTGATCATTGATATCTCGAAATCATACAAAGCCTAGATAAAATATAAAATTGAAATCATACAAAGCCTAATTAGACTAAAAATGACATGTTTGTTATGCAGTGCCTGGTAGGATGTTTCCACTTCGTGCTGTCACGCCTTTCATGCACTGCGGTGCCCATGTTCAGCAAAAAGGCGAGTGTGATGTCATTTCTGGACGACATTTAAAACATCTCGTTATCGGTGTCCTCAAAAAGATTATCGTCGTTGAGTTCATGTTGGGTAGCGGTGTACAAACTCGGGCCTCCAGTATTGCGGGATAAACATCCAGGGCATTTCCAAAACCTACAACGGGGATCCGAACGGCCTTGGATGTCGTAGTGGTGGAAGCAACTCCACTCATAGCACATCCGGCATTTCACCATCTCGTGCTTGGCCGCTTGGTCATGGCATATGATACACCAACGCAACTTGGGCTCTAAATCGAATTTATAGATGTCGTTCTCATCCTCCTTAGTGAACGATGGTGCTCCTGCGAGGGTGAGGTCGATAAGGTCGCGAATGTGGAGGTCCTCGTTAGCGAGCATCCAGTCCAAATCCTCCTCGGGAAAATGTTGGAGGAGAGTCCATCTCTCGGGACGAGATAGGACCCGACGTGGATGATTAGAGCGACCGCGTTTGGGGGGAGGTTGGTTGCGGCTACTCTGGCATTGGTCGGTAGGTTTTTTGTTTTTAGAAACCACTCTTTTGATAGGCATCTCGGAAGTAGAAATAGAGAATGGTAAAAGGCAAGGAGTAAAGATGTGTTTTTTACGTACGGTGAGTCCGTTATTTATAGTTGTTAGGGGCAAAAATTGCCATAAATATTGTGGGCCATACTGGCAAAATAGGTAACTGCCAGCTGCTTTCCATAAATGACATTGGGCGTTGTGTATTCTGTACGAGATGACAGGCTTTCGGTGTTCTCGAGGTGGTCAAATTGACCCATACGAGACGGCATTAAGAGCTAACAAGGAAAAACTTATGGAAAACATATATTTAGCAAAACAACGCGAGATGGGAACCTCGGTTGAGTTTAAAACATAAGCATACATGTAAAAATTGAAAAGTTGATATCTTATCATAATGGACAAACAAAAGGTGGGCTATTCCCGTGATATTCTATAAATAGCTCAGGCTATTCATGACGGGAGCGCTTGGCCCGGTGTTCTTGATCAAGGCACTGTTTGCAGGTAAAGGATGTGAAGCGGGGATCACCATGGTTCCGAGGTGATCTTCGAGCTAGACACCCGGGGTGAAAAGCTTCTTCACAGCCATCACAGTGGAACATGTGCTGATAATTCCCCCGGGCCCTGCAAACGGCACACCGGTCCCAAGCTAGCGGGTTGTCATCTTTTTCCTCGGGGTTGTTTATGGGTGGCTCGACGTTGACTTCGGGGTTTTTATGTTGCGGAGATGCGTGAAGTGACGGAATGTCATCATTCTCCAACTTGACTCCGTTCGTCATTTGCTTGTTAGCGGCCATCGTGTTGTAGTCCGAGTTGGAAGTGATAACTGTGATCGTTGGGTGTTCCGTTAAACAGAGACGGAGGGAGTATATATAGTATATCGGCATTAATTACTCGACGCCTCGTCTTCCGTTAACCGTCGTCAGCCATCAAATCAGCCGTCAAATCAGTCAGGGGTACGGGGTTATGGCGCAATCCCTGCCTGACACCTGGCGCGCTTTAACTCGGTAAGAGCCCGATGACTTTGATTATGCGCGGGAATCGAGGCATCGCCATGATGAAACGCGACGCTTCGTGGCTTCTTTTCGAAATGCGTGCAAGTATTGAGCGGGAAATTGGAGACCCATATATATGTCCTTCGCCCCGATCCCCTCATTCATTATCCTTTATCTTAAGCAAATCAATCTCGGAAGCTTAGAGCGAAAGTAATCTCGGTGTTAGCAGAGGGAGTTCAGAGCGTTCAGACGACTTTGGAAAAGACGTCGGACGAAGATCGAGTTGCGAAGGAATCTTAATATAAGGTAAGTCTTTATGACCTCGGTAGTCGACCTTACATTGATTAATCTTATCTGTAACTGTATGAATACTGCCGAGATCAATAGTAATGTAGTTGACCACATAAGCATGGTAATGTTGTCAACCTTAGGATTAGTGACATAATCTCGGCAATCGATTTGTAATTGATAAGTCGGTAAGTGTAATGCCTTAGAAATAGAAAATAGTGGTTACCTAAGCCAATCCTGTTTCTTCGTCAATTTAGAAATGGCCGAAGAATAAGGATCTCGGGATTCGTCGCCTGCTCCTTCGGAGGAGCATTCCCCGTTATCGCAGCAGGTTTTTCGCCCGGGTAGGGGCAAGAACATTCATGGTATGATTCCCCTTAACTCCGATACTTCGGAAGAGGTTGAGGGTGAACAGCATAGCGAAGGGGACGAGGAAAACGAAGAAAGTTCACCTCGGGGTGAACTTGTTGTGGCCCAAGCGGGGACATCTCACGGGCCTGCGAAGCCCAGGAAGAAAAAACAGAAGTCGAAGAAAAATAGCGTTCCCCGGGATGGCCATGATGATGACTTGATATTCCCGGTATCCGCCGGTATCCCTCCCAAGTTGGTTGTCCAATGCGAAGCCTATGCGGATGCTTTTTATGAGGAACTTGTGCTTGAAGGTGACAGAAAGGAATATCCTCAGGATGCCCTTAAGCTGGTAGCCCCGGGTCCTGATGACCGAGCTCATGACGAGGGTCGCGGAATGTGCCTATACTGGAAGATGCCGAAATGCGGCTTTAAAGTAAGGGTGTCGAAGTTTGTACGCGAGATATTGCGGCATCTCGACGTAGCCCCTGCACAGTTAACCGCGCCCGCATGGTGTTATATCATGAGTTTTAAGTATTTGTTTGATATGATGCCCGAGTTAAGGCCATACTTCCCGAGTGTATGGCTGTTCTTTCATTATTTTTTTGTTTTATATAATAATGAGAGCCACCTCGCTATTCGGAAGCGTTCTAAAGGCATTGTGCTTTTGGACAAACTGTCAAAGGCGGACGACTGGAGTCATGGTTGGGTATACCTCCAGAATCCCAGCCAGTTGAAGTGCTTTAATGAAGTACGAAGGGTTTGGCGCCCTCTAAAAAAGAAGAGTTTGATCCCGGGTTCTCCCCCACCTCCGACGTCAGATGAATTAAAAGTTGTCAAAATTCTTGACTGTTATTTCACAAGTTAGTCTTTTTTTTTTAATTTATACCGATATATCTTTGCATCGCAATTGTTTGTTTATCTCGTATTGTCATGAATAAATTGTTAACTCCCGCATACTTTTTATGTCGCAGGACGAGGTTTTATGGCACTGCCCTGGAAAGCCATTCGTCCAATTCCGATCTTCGCTAATCCAGATGACGGCTTTGTTAAGAAGAAAGGGGTTCCGAGTACCCCCAAGTCGGATCCTGCCAAGGTTCAGAAGGCTCCGAAGTCAGTTCCTGCCAGTACCACAGCAGTGAAACCGTCCTCCAAATCTGCTGCTGCTATCAAGAGCACGAAGGACGGTGCTTCTGGTTCCTCCAAACCCGGGGGGTCTCAAAAGAGGAAGGAAACCTCTCTGAGTGTACCGAGGGCAGAGAAGGGGAAAGAAGTTGCAATAGAGGAGCCTGAGTCAAAGAAGCAAAAGACTTATTTGGGGAAACCCGAGGTGGAGGGACCCTATCAAGCTCAAGTTGTCGCTGCACAGGAGGAGCTAGAGAAAATTATTAAGGACGCAGCGGGCGACGTGTGGGATCCTGCGGAGGACCATAAGGAATTCCTCGAGTAGCGAATTTCTGATCAAGGGCGGCATACCGGGTTCGTGTGGGGGACCGGGATTTCTCAGGGGTTTCCAGACAGCATTTTGGCCCATCTTCCCGGGTATTCTCTCATGCAGAACGAGGAAGATCATCCCGAGGTCCGTGCCGCGTATTCTCGAGAAACCTTCAGGTTAACTACGACCCAAAATCAAAAGAAGTGGGCTGAGGAGCACCCTGACCAAGTCGTGGGCCAGGTGTTGAGGTCGTTGCATGACGCTGGGGTTTACTTCGGGTTCCTCAAAGATTCGTTTGACAATGATAAGCGCGGTGCTCTTGCTGTTACTACTGATCAAGAGGCGCTCAACAAGGCGATTCTGGAGAGGAACTATTTTGTGGAATTGGCGAAAAAGAAAGACAAGGAAATGAGAGTAGCCACTGGCCAAGCTGCCGTAAATTCGGCGAAATATGAGCTTGCTCGGTATACGGGCATGAGGGCTGATGCCGAGCGCAAGGAAGCCGAGGTAAAGGTGAAGCGTTATAAGCACAGATTTGAAAAGCACAAGAGCAAAGTTGCTCGCCTTAAGTCCGAGCTCGAGGTCCGGACCAAGGAATTGGAGGAGGCGAGATCGGAAAATGCTCGCATACGGGATAAAGCACAGAAGTTGCCAAAGAAACACCTCAGCAAGTTCCTAGGCAGCAAAGCCTTCGCCCAAGCCGTTCCTTACGCAATGCTAGATATGATGACGCATACCGTGTACGATGGGGGGTTTTTATCCATTTAAACCTGAGCATGTCGGGTTTACGGCAGTTGAGTCTGAGAAACTCGTGATCAGGGATCTCTCGGGCTATGGTTGGGATGAAGAAAATGATGTATTTTTTAACCCGGATGGCACCTTATTCAAGGAGGAACTCCAACTCGAGAATCATCGTCCGTTGGGCATTGTTCACCCTTGGCCTAAAGATAAATGGCCTCAGCATCTCGATCTGCCCGACAATGCAGCCGAAGGGGAAAATGAAGACAATTCTACTAATACCTCCTCTGAAGGTGAAAAAGAGGAAACCGAGGTAGATAATATCGAGGATGAAAATGTCATTCACCCGTGCGAGGAGCCAAAAATGAGGCGGATGTAAATCTTTTCAACTCCCCGCGGGGTGGAAGAATCGATACTCCAGTGGAGGCGGATCCCCCTACCACTTGTAAGTAAAAAAGTCTATTATTGTGGCCTCCGAGGTATATAGTTCATGTTTGACCTTATTATTTGTTGTTTTATTATAGGAAGGACCTCGACAAGCAACAGATGCAACTTCGGCCTTAGGAAGATATTTGTACCCCCAAGATGTGGGGGTTTTTAAAGTTGTTGTAATATGCACTGTTTTTCTTATACCCCCGAGATGTGGGGGTTATAACAAAATTATTGTGTAATATGGTATTTGGTACCCCCGGGATGTGGGGGTTTAACAGAATATTTTAATGTAACTTTTTTCTTTGAAATGCATGTTTCTTTTCCCGAGTTGATTTATTTTCTTTAAAAATTTATCTCGGTTGCATGCTTAAAATTTATCTCGGTTGCATGCTTGGAATGTCTTTGTAGACAAGCAAAATGTGCTTGATAGTATATCATTTTCCCCATTTTTTTTTATTTTTGACAAAAATGGTCAACGTCGGGGAAAAGAGATGTCGCGAAAACGTATGCGTTACCCCCAAGGGGTTTTTGATAAATGTTTCCGACTTAATATGAAATGAAATCCATTCGTCGTCCCTTAGAACTACATCAATTTATGTTGTGTAACTCGGGAATATTAACCAAGACGCATTTCGTTGCCTAAAGAAGGCTTTCGTTCATATATCTCGGACCCGATATAAAAAACACAGTCATAAATAATATCATATATTATTGATAAAAGCTTAGAGCCATACAAAAACTTGTATCTCGGCCTAAGTAAAATACATGGGATGTAAACAAAAAAGGCTTATCTCGCCCAGAGCACGTCGTGCTTTGTATGAGGTAGAACCCCCTTAAAAATAAAACTAAACTTATCATACATTAGGTGTAGAATTTCCGGAGGTGGCAAGCGTTCCACGGACGAGTAAGTATGAAACCACTCGGGTCTGCCAATTCGTAGGCGCCTTTACCTCGTGGGCGAATGACCTTGAAGGGACCTTCCCATTGAGGAGCAAGCTTGCTGACATGTTTGCCAGTGGCTTCCACCGTTTTGAGTACCAAATCGCCCAGTTGGAATGCTCGAGGTACTACGTGTTTGTCAAATGCACGTTTAATCCTGCGTTGATATTCCATGGTGCGGATGCGGGCCTTCTCCCGACCTTCTGTGATGAGCTCGAGTTCAGCGGCACGCGCATCACGATTCTCTTCAGTGGAATATGTCAACGTGCGGAGAGATGGTTCTATCAGTTCGATTGGAGTGACTGCTTCCATCCCGAACACAAGAGAGTAAGGTGTCTGCTGTGTAGCCTCCCGAGGTGTCGTGCGGTAGGCCCACAGGATTCCATCAAGGAGGTCGGGCCAATTCTTTCTGTTTTTTGCAACTTTCTTCTTGAGGCCATCCAGAATAGTACAGTTTGTGACCTCCGCTAATCCATTGCTAGCAAGGTGGCTGACCGAGGTGAAGTTGTTTTGAATACCGAGGTTAGAAAGGAATATCACGGTGTGGGCCGCATTGAACTGTGTCCCGTTGTCCGATATGAGGGCATGCGGTATGCCAAAACGACAAATGATGTTCCGCCAGATGAACTTCTCTGCTGCTGCGGCAGTGATAGTTGCTAATGCCTCGGCTTCGACCCATTTAGTGAAATACTCGACAGCGACGATAATCCAACACCGTTGTTGGACAGCTTTGGGGAATGGCCCGACTATGTCTATTCCCCATAGGTCAAAAGGCCAAGTCCCCGAGATGGATATCTGATCGTATGCCGGGATGTTGCTCAACTTGCTATGGTATTGACATCGCTCGCACTTTAGGACCAAGTTTGCCGCATCATGTTGCATGGCTGGCCAGTAAAAATCGGCTCGGAGGATTCGTTTGGCAAGGGTTTTCGCTCCTTGGTGGCTTCCACAGATGCCTTCATGTACCTCAGATAGCATTTTGGAGGCCGTCTCTTCATTTATACACGTGAGCCAAGGTCGGACGTGTCCTCGTTTATAAAGATGATTGTTGAATATGGAGTACATGGGTGCAATCCTTTTCAAGCGTCGGGCTTCTAACTGGTCAGTGGGTAAAACTCCCGTGTTAAGGAAATTCCACATCAGGGTAAACCAAGACTCGCCGGGTTCACTGATGGCGATTACAGTTGCGGTATCAAGGGTGATGCTGGATTCCGGAACGTCCATATCAATCACGGGCCGGTCTTTATCGAGGTTGCCCGCAGCGCCAAGTTTTGACAAAGCATCAGCTTGGTAGTTCTTGTTGCGCGGGACATGTTGAATGTCCACCTTTTCGAAATGACTCTTGAGCAGATGAAACTGCTCTCGGTATTTACTCAATTTGTCATCCATGACTCGGCATTCATTGTTGATTTGCTTGACTGCTAACTCGGAATCACTGCGGAGGTGAACCTCGCGGGCGCCCAGTTCTTTGGCCAGTTTAAGGCCTGCTATCATGGCTTCATACTCCGCAGGTATTATTTGTTACCGGAAATTGAAAGTGGAGAGCATAATTCAGGGTCTCCCCTTGTGGACCAGTGAGGGACACCCCGGCTCCCGCCCCTTGCAACGAAGAGGCACCATCGACATGGATCGTCCAACGCCCCTCCGACTCGGGAGGAACTCCGGAATACTCGGCGATGAAGTCGGCGAAGATCTGAGATTTCAGAGCATTTTGGGGGTGGAAAGAGACATTGAATTCAGATAACTCGAGTGCCCAAGCTAGTAATCGCCCGGATGAGTCAAAATTCGAGAATACCTTTTTGAGCGGGATTCCGGTGTACACCTTGATGGAGTAAGACTGAAAATAAGACCTCAGCTTTCTAGCGGCAATGACGAGAGCATATGCTGCCTTCTCAATCTGTGAATATCTTGTCTCGGCATCCCGAAGTACATGCGAGACAAAATATATGGGCTTCTGATCTCGTCCTTCTTCCCGGACAAGGGCGGCACTGACTGCATGACCCGAGGTTGCCAGGTACATTACTAGAACGTCTCCCGTGGTCGGCCTGCTGAGACATGGCGGATTAGCGAGATACGCTTTGATTTTCTCGAAGGCCGTTGCACACTCCTCCGTCCATTCAAACTTGGCTGATTTGCGCATGGCTTTGAAGAAAGGGAAACAGACGTCCCCGGACCTCGCAATAAACCTGTTGAGGGCGGCCAACTTGCCTGTGAGAGACTGCAACTCTTTGAGGTTCCGATGTGGTTTCATGTCAAGGATGGCTTGCGACTTTGAGGGATAGATCTCGATTCCTCGCATGGACACCATGAAGCCAAGGAACTTTCCACCAGTGAGGCCAAAGAAACTTTTCTTTGGGTTTAATTTCATGCTGGCTGAATTCAACGTTGCAAAAGTTTCTTGGAGATCCCGGGCATGGTTGAGGTCAGACATGCTTTTGACAAGTAGGTCGTCGACATAGGCTTCGACGTTCCGTCCAATTTGATCATGGAAAACGGTGTTAACCATTCGCTAGAACGTAGCCCCAGCATTGCGCAACCCGAAAGGCATAACCCGGTAGCAGTATAGCCCCGAGTTGGTGGTGAAGGCGGTTTTCTCTTCATCATCTGGGTTCATCCGGATCTGGTTATACCCGGAGAACGCATCCATGAAACTAAGATAGGCATGCCCAGAAGTGGAATCCACCAGTTGGTCAATCTTGGGTAAGGGAAACGGATCCATTGGGCATGCTTTGTTGAGGTCAGTGTAGTCGATGCACATTCGCCAGTCACCATTAGATTTTTTTACCAGCACCGGGTTTGCCATCCATTTAGGACATTCCACATTCCTGATGAACCCGGCGTCGAGTAGCTTTTGGACTTCTTTTTTCACGGCCTGTTGTCGTTCGTCACCCATATTGCGTTTTTGTTGCCTAACCGGTTTTGAACCCGGCTTAATATGCAGTCGGTGTTCTGTTATTGACCTCGGAATTCCTGGCATGTCGGCTGCGATCCAGGCGAAAACAAATTGGTTTTCTTGGAGGAATTTGATTAGCTCTTCTTTCGCCCGTCCCTGGATTGCTTTCCCGATGTTGAGTGTTTTGCCACCGCCCAAATTGAGTTGTTCGACTTCGTCTGCGGGTTCAAGGGAAGCTTTTGCCTCCGCTTTGTCAACTGGATCTAGTGCAAGGTTGGTGTTTGGAGGTAGAAAGTCAGTACTTGAACGCAACCGCTGTTGGTTGGTTTTTGCGTCGGACTGATCAACCTGGTGGACAGAGCCTCCTTGACCTTGAATGGACGTCATGTAGCATTCACGCGCCACCTGTTGTTGGCCACACTCTTCCCTTATCCCGTTATCGGTGTGAAACTTGATTTTAAGGTGGAAAGGGGAGATGATGGCGCCGATTTTGTTCAAGGTCCCCCTTCCAAGGATCGCATTGTACGCAGATGGGGCATTGACAATGAGGAAGTCCACCATGACTTCCACTGTTCGAGGGGATGTGCCAAACGTCACTTTGAGTGGCATCATTTCCCGAGGTTGAAGGGCATCTCCCGTGAAGCCTATTAAAGGTGAGATATGTTGTTGGAGGGCGCGAGTGTTGAGGCCCATTTGCGTGAAAGCCGATAAATACATGATGTCTGCTGAGCTTCCCGTATCGACTAGCACCCTCTTGACCCTGTGAGTATTGATCTTGAGATTTAGTACCACGGGATCATCGTGCGGGCTAGAGAAAGATATCACGTCTTCAGGCCGAGGTTGTTTTTTGTCGGTCGTGGTTTCAACCTGTAGAACAGTAGGATAGGGTTTTTGGTTGTCCCTAGGTTGAATCTTTCTGATGGCTCCGTGATGACCACCACTGATCACATTGATGACAGGACTATTCTGTCGCTCCGGGCGTCTTGCCTCTGGACCCTCCAGAGGTGGAGGACCAGGCTCTCCAACTCGAGGTCCCGTATAGTCCTGCCTATAGGGAATGGGTTTCTTAAAAATCTTACCTTGGCCATTGTATTTTCGGAAGAACTTTTTGAAGAAGTCGGGGTTGATGAACTCCCCCAATTTACCCTCTCGGGCTAGTCTCTCCAGGATGTCTTTAAGTTGAAGGCATTCCGCGGTGGAATGTCCGTTGAATCCGTGGTACTCACACTTTTTGGAGTTATCTTGTATCGTAAAAATGCCTTCAGGCAAAGGGGAAGGAAGTTGAACATACCCTCTATGATGTTGTACATCTCATGGCGCTTCTTGGTGAGAGGCGCGTACCTCACGAAATGCGGCCGGTACCCGTCAGTGCCGGATTTATGTTCCCACTCGGTCGGTTGGTTTCTCTGAGGTTCTCTTTGGTTGCGAGACCTGTCTTGAGCTTATTGTTTGTTTGTTGGGTGACAGGGAGATTGAGATCTAGGCCGTGCGGGGCTCCCGTTGTCGTCCTCGGCACGGATGTAACCTTCTGCGAAGGCTACAAACTCCCTCAGAGTGGTCATCTTCTTCATGTGGGCTTCGTAGCGCAAGGTACCCGGACCCCCTTTGCGGAGTCCTTTCTTGATGGCGGCTAGGGAAAATTCTTCATTGAGGTTCTGAATTCGCCGAGATGCTTGTATGAAACGATTAACGAATGCTCCTGTTCTTTCACGCTGCCCTTGGACAATATCCAGAAGCATCTCGCATGTAGCTGGTAGTGGTTTGATAATCGTGTACCTCTCCAAGAATAGTTTCGCGAAGTCCTCGAATTTGTTGATGGACCTCCGGGGTAATGTCATGTACCAGTCCCATGCTTCGCCGGTTAAGCAGGTGGTGAAGACGCGGCACATAATAGCGTATGTGGCTCCAAGGAGGCGAAGTCGCTCAAGGAATCCATACACAAAACTGTGTGGATCCTGAGTATCTCCGCTACCACGGAAGTTGGGGAGAGTTGTCGGATACTTGAAGTCCATCATCGATTGGCAGTATATATCTCTGGACAGGGGGCCATCTTCGATTCCCATAGGCCGAGAGTAGGTGCATGTCTTCTGGGACTCGATCTCGGCTAGTTTGGCCGCAAGCCTTGTTTGGATCAGTTCTTCGACTTGAGCCATGTTAATACCTCGGGGAGGGGTAGGTG
Organism: Carex myosuroides; assembly: GCA_028015225.1. Lineage (NCBI taxonomy): Eukaryota > Viridiplantae > Streptophyta > Magnoliopsida > Poales > Cyperaceae > Carex > Carex myosuroides. The sequence goes on along the minus strand of CM051485.1, from coordinate 6,442,549 downwards.
TGTCTGTCTCCTCACCGGTCCAGACCTGTACGAATTGAGAGTCCAAATTCCTTGGGGAGATATTTGCCGGCCGACTGTGAACTCGGTTTGCTGACAAAGGTCGCGGTACAGGTGCAGTGAGGGGCATGGCCTGGTTTGCAGGTCGCGATGGCACTTGCTGGGAGTGCGGTGTCGGACCTGTCATGGGGTATATCCCGTTAACGCCTCCCGGGCCCCATTGTCCAGGTGGTGTCACATAAGGGTATTGGGGACCCGTCGGGGTGTAGGGCGTGTAAGGGATCGTGCCGTAGTGGTAATACGGCGTTTGCGGAGTATAATAAGGTATGTATGGTAACTGATAAGTACCAGTTAGCGGGTTGTGCCCGACGTAGAGTGGTCTAGTCTGTTCCCTTCGGTGAACGAAGGTCGATTAGCGATATCGGGGCCTGTGTGGCGAGACTGTGCAGGTTGGGGACCATGGGGTCGTATCATCGAGCTGCTAGGCCTCGCCCCAAGAGGCTGACTGTGGGAGGGGTTTCCTGTAGGTGGGGTTACCAAAGGAGGCGGTGCGACCGTTACTCCTGGCGATAGTGGGATTGATGTGTTTGGATGAGCCATCTAATTCTGTGTTCGAGCTAGGCGTGGCCCCACGGTGGTTGATACGTCATATCTCGGGAGATAAGGCCGTATAGAAAGTTGGGCTGAGCCGGATTCGCCCTGCCAAAGGATGGCAGGCCGAGATGCGGATTTGAGTTAGGAACTCGGGGTGGATTATGAGAGATTAGGACTCTGACCTGTATGATCTCTCTCGTAGTTAGGAAATTCGTCCCCTGTTTCATGGGAATCACTGCCTTATATAGTCCAGCCATAACTGCCATCTCGGGCGTTTATGGAGAACGTGGGCAGTTATGTCAGCCGTTACTGGAACGTGGGCATTAAGCTACCCGTTTCTGGGACATCGGCATTAAGCTAGCTGTTTCCCGGCTATCCCGTATGTCGGTTGGCATGGACCTATTTTAGGGCTATACGATTTGAGGCAGCTATATTGGGCCCCGGCTTAATGAACCTTTGGGCTTTTAATATGACGTCGGGTTGGCCTCTTAGAGAGGTCTGAATCCCAGTCTTTCATGGCCCAGTTTAGAACAAGTAAAAGGGCCTGTGGAACATGGCCCTATCACATGTATTATTGAAATTTAACATAGCAATTCGCAGATAAAAAAAATTAGAATTACTTAAAAAATTTCTATCCCATCTAATGATAGAATTAAAAAACGAAGCAAATAGCATAAGGTGTACCTCCATTTTCTGAAAATAAGGTTTAGTACAAAAATATCTAAATGATAACTTACGAAAAGCGCAGAGGCTGAAAGAATCATAATTAATGTGGTTAGATTGTCAATATGTTTTGGGTTTTGCTTTTATATTTGTTGTAACACAACTTTAATAATTTGTATGTATCCCTTGGTAGCTACCAAGTTCACAAAAAATCAAGTATACATTAAATATCACAGCTATTTTATTTTAACAACAAATATGAGTTGGTGTAGTGGTAGAGTGGGATGTTGCTCAACCCACTTGTCCGGGTTCGATTTTTGCATGGCGCAAAAATTAAATTTTAACTTTCTTTCAATGCTGGTGCCACAGCTCAAGCGGTTGGGCCGTGCTTTTCAAAATATTCTGGGCCAAGAATAGACACTCAATTAGATCAGGAACAGCACAAACAATTAGTACTGGGTCTGAAAAAAATTTAAATCTAGACACTTGCCTACCTAGCTTGTTAGCTGACTTGACCAAGCTAACATAAGACATTACCCATAGTCAAATAGTCAATGTCAAAATGAGGTTGAATTGGTCGGTCGCTGATCGTACTTACCATCTTGAATAATAGTCTCCAGGGTTTATGCTTTCTGGTTTCGATGGAGAAATTTTAGAGAGTTGGAGACTTTTCTATAGGCAGGGAGTCTCGTGTTCTAAATACTTTGTTGACTTGGAACATATCAACATGTACTTGACTGATCTCATAAAAGACTCTTGGGTTATTAGAATATTATGAATCACAAATCAACATATGTCCATCATTTTGATTATTTAATCTTCTACAAATTACAGTAACTAGTACAACAAATTGTCATGCTTAATTAAAAAATTAAAAATAACATATTAAATCTACACTGATTTATTGTCTGTACCATATATTATATATAATACGTACACCAGCTAATTTAGCTTGAGCTACTAGTTAGATCAATTCGAAGGAGGGGTGGGCGGGCAGACGCCATCGCCCGAGGGGCCATGAGTGCACCCAGAGTGACCGGAAGGAGGTACATTTCCTTTAAGCGACTCGAAAACGAAAGGTGAACCATCTCTTTCTCCTCTTATAGGCCTTGCCACAGATACATGCTGCAAACTAGTAGAACTAATCAGTAGCATGAAAAGCACTAGTTTCATTACTTGAGTTGCTTTTTCCATTTCACTTCGTAGGAAACAAGTGAATTGCTACAATCAATATATATGTGACTGAGATGAGAGTGTGTTTTATTGGTTTTATATATTGATGAAGAAGCTTTAGAAATGTGGAAGCTTTTTTATAGACAGGAAGCAGCTGGCGTACGTATCACAGGGTTTTTGCATGGTTAAACGCGCTATTTACTTACATTGAAATGGTCTATGTTATGAAAACTCTTTTTGACGGTCTGGTTGTTTCTATTTTGTTAAACACGGAAAACACGGATCAACATATCTACTTTTCTACCGTCCAAAGAATGGTATTTTCATTAATAACCATTTCTTATCTGTAAAATTAACATAAAAAAAAATTATGGCACCTTTGCCGGCCGGCCTAGCATAGCCCTGATTTGTTGTATATTAAATCAAGACAATAATCCTGTGAGATAGGGGTCAACCCCCTAACTTATATACTTTATTAATAATGCAAAGGTTCAATATATTATTAACTAAAACATATAGCTCAATGACTATGGAGCTAATAATACAATTTCTCCAAACTGTGAGAAATTAGCTAGAACATATCTTGGAGTAGTGACTCCGATCCTCTTAACATGCGGTTCCATGTAAATACACAAACTTACCATGCACCATTTTTGCTCTAATATATACGAAACTTTGTTTAGAATTATTCTGAACTTATGTTTTAAACTGAAATTAAATGAGATAAATAAAAAATATATCTAATCAGTAATCACTATTTTTGTATGATGAGACGTATAATATTTTTATCTTCATATTTTGTCCCTCCTAAATAAAATAACATATATTGTGTGAGGTTTCACATGCAGTATGTACCAGTACCTACAATAAGAATTGTAGAAGGTCCACATTGATTAAGTCAAATGGTTATAATTTAATTATAAGTTTTACGATTAGAGGAAACAAGTTTGAGAGATTATAGTCTAGTTATAGCAGAATCCATGCATATGTAATTGTCGTTATCACAATCCAATATATTAATTAGATTTGTTACAAGAAGTCAAAACCGAATATTTAATATTTCACATTGTCTTAAGTTGATCACCTGAAATTAATTAGTCTAATATTTTTATGTTAAAAGATGGTGAATTGAAGCAAAATTCAATATGATGTGGGGGGTAGAGTGGGAAAAATGGCACGCCGGAGCCGGCTCCGTCACGGAACGGCACGGTTCCGTCACGGAACGGCACGGTTCCGTCACGGAACGGCACGGTTCCGTCACGGAACGGCACGGTTCCGTCACGGAACGGCACGGTTCCGTCACGGAACGGCACGGTTCCGTCACGGAACGGCACGGTTCCGTCACGGAACGGCACGGTTCCGTCACGGAACGGCACGGTTCCGTCACGGAACGGCACGGCACGCGTGTCATTCGCGTGCCGTGACTCGCGTGTCCCGTGCCGTGACCATTCGCGTGCCGTGTCCATCTTTTGAAACTTTGGCACGGCACGTGAAAAATTTAGTCACGGCACGACACGTAATCACGCGAGTCACGTGTAATTAGGACCATTAGATATTGATTTAATGGTGAATCTTGAATAAATTAATTTAAAGTATGAATAAATGGTCACGCGAGTCACGCGAGTCACGCGGGTCACGGCACGTTTAGGCACGGCGTGACTCACGTGGCGTGACCATTCGCGTGCCGTGACCACCCCTTGACATTTTAGTCACGGCACGGCACGTGAAAAATTAACTTGGTCACGGCACGGCACGAGACCAAAGTCACGGCGTGTTAGTCACGGCACGGCACGGCACGGCACGTTTTTCCCTCTCTAGGTGCAACTCAAACAAAAATACTAATTGTTCAATTAACAGATTTTCAATTTTTTATTTTTGATAAACGGGTCTCCACCTATCAAATTCCTTAATATAATCTTCAGACAGCTGTGGAGATGTCGCGTTGCAGATATTGGCTATTAAATTATACGCTGGTACTATTTAGTTAGATATAGCACATTTTTGGAAATAAATCTGCTGTTATTCCAAAGGGATAACAGGACCCTTTTATTTTCATCCCAGCTGTTGATTTTTGTTGAGATTCGGTCACAAAAAACTTTTTCTTTGATATTCGCGCATGAAAAAATTTAAACGGTTGTAATAGAAATAACAGGGTCTGTGATCCCTTTGAATAACAGCAGATTTATATCCCACATTTTTGGGCATTAGATATGCGTCTCTTTCATGCTTTCTAGCCCCAGTTAAGTCAGCTTGTTAGCCGACCTCATGACCAGCCTAATAGAAAGTCAATGTCAAAATGAGGTTGAATTAATCAGTCGCTCATGCTAGCTGTCCCGCGTGATGCAGGACTTCAAATTTCTAAGCTTAAATTAAGTACAGTTTACCCTGCAAAAGCTATTAAAAATGATTTTTTTTTCTGGTAATTAAGCGACCAGGTGCATAAAAGAAAATTGATTTTAACCATGCAAAAGTAGCATAATTAATGGACCACATATATTCATAACTTCATTCATATTCCTCTGCTGCCAATCTAAATTATATACAATTTATAGTAATTAATTGAGCTTTTTAATGCCTTTTCATCAAAAAATTGTATACAATTTGCATTTATATATCAATTAACAACTGTAAATATGAACTTTTCACCACAAATCTACCTACAAAAATACATAATTATCTGAATGTAAAACTACTAATAAATTTTACTTGTTTCGTAATTAGAGTTACATTCATAGTAACTACTTGTATAAATACTGGCATTCAACTCATGATCCTTTCTCTTTTGAAGACTTCGGAGGTTTCCTCGGACAATTTTTCCCGGGGATGTAATGGCTAAAACATGAATGCCCTGAAGGTGGGTAACTACTTCGCAGTGTTTTGTTCCTTTCTTGAAAAGAACCCAAAGGCCTTGCCATTACAACATGCATAGTGCTGATGTAAATCAACAAGGTGAACAGCACTAGTAGTACCATTAGCATTGCCTTCGCCATCTCTCTCTTCCCTAGCTTTGCCTATATATCTTAGAATGATTTAGAATGATGCATGTACTTGTTTTTGTCTAATTTGATTAGCTTTGATTGTTGGAGAGATTATAAAGGGTTTAATCCCATTATGTACAGGTACGTACCGTGATGTACGGTTTGCATGTCTAGAATGTTCAGGACTGTTGGGTCGATCGGTCTTTTGGAGACAATACTAACACAATGTCTGTTTGTAAACGTTTTGAACCGGCGCGTCCCTATTACACCACTAATTCAACAAAAATATATATTGACTTGATTGAGTAGAACTAAGGTATTCTTAAGCTCACCAAGCCTCTTCGTGAGCTTAACTCAAAAATCTATCAGATTGACTTCAAACGACACATCCAAACCGTTGAAACCGTTCTACTTCACGAGTGATGCATTTACATGTCAAATTTATAATTTTTCGAAGTAATTTAGTATAAAGTCAAGTGGTAAAAAAATGTTAAAAAATGAACTCATTAAAATTAACTTATAAATCTTTTTTTTTACCGGTTGACTTCATACTAAATTAGTTCAAAATTTTTAAAAATTGACATGTAAACGCATCACTAATGAAGTATATCGGTTTCAACAATTTGGATGCATCGTTTGAAGTCAATTCGATAGATTTTTTAGTTGAGTTCACAAACACTACTAGAATCTGAGTTTATTGCATGGTTAGAACTAGTTTGTTGCAAGGTAATGACGGCCCATGCAAAAGAAATGGCTTTTCTGAATTCGTCAGAGTTGTTGCAAGGCTAAGCCCATGCAACATGTTTGCCATGCAACTGTGTGATGTGCAACCATGCAACTGTTTTCTATCTCCCCTTGCAAATACTTTATGAAGGTCAGATATTATAATTAATTAGAGTTCCATGCAACAACTCATCTATCTCCTTTGCAAATACTTTATGAATGTTAGATATTATTAATTAATTGGAGGTCCATGCAACAACTCATCTATCTCCTCTTGCAAATACTTTATGAATGTTAGATATTATAATTAATTGGAGGTCCATGCAACAACTCATCTATCTCCCCTTGCAAATACTTTATGAATGTGAGATATATATTGTATTATGACAAAATGATTATATCCTCAAAATAATATCCATAATTATCTAAGATATGCATAAAAAAATATGTCAATAACAATAGCAATAAGTGTCACTACTACAGAATTGCAAATCAGCACCGGTTTTTTTTTACATTCAAAACCGGTTTTCCTACCGGTGTTGATCGGGTTGGTGCTGATTCCATGTTAGATTAGCACCGGTTTTAAACCGGTACTAAATTTAATATATAACACCGGTTTTTTCATAAAAACCGGTGCTAAAAGTAGTATACAACACCGGTTGTTGCATAAAAACCGGTGCTAAAAGTTACATTCAACACCGGTTTGTTCATAAAAACCGGTGCTAAAAGTTACATTCAACACCGGTTTTTGTTACTCAAACGGTGCTGATTTGTTACATTTAGCACCGGTTTGGTTAAATAACCAGTGCTGATTTTTTTTTATTGTTTGGAATTTGGTTTATATTAGGCTAGCCTCCAAATTTGCTAGCCATAAATTAAATATTCACATGTACAAAATATAGAATGGACAAAACATTATACAAATGAAACAACACATAATTTAAAAGTATCATCTTTACTAACTTTGATAGTTTCAACAAAAACAAGCTAACTTTACAATATCTCTCACATTGCCTTAAATTTCATAGTATGCCAAACATTTTTCCAAAAAAAATTTAGCCCACATTGACTGAAATTGTTTAAGATCTTCCATCGAATACGGTGATGAACTTAAGCACTGCATGAAATTATATTGAACTGTTAATATAAACAAGAAATAGAGCAATACAGTATGACTCCATATTTGGAAAGTTTGAGAAAGAGCTTGACTGGCTTTGCATATTACTGGAGAAATGCTATTGGAACCAAGCACAGATATTAAAAGTGACAACCAAAGATATTAAAAGTGCAGTAACTATGTCATGAAATAGATTTATACCTGTATTGGAAAACCATTGAAAAATGTAGTAACTAGGGACAACATTAACTTCATCACATAGAATCCACATTTCTTATCGTCATTTTGCTGAGGGCACTGTATTGCACATTTCAAAAAAAAAATATTAGTATTGTGAAAATTGCAAGTAGCAAATATAGAATAAGGATTATAGTTTGAAGCATATTTTATCTGTTTAATTGAATATTTTATTTCCTTGGCTTTTTTATTGTGTTGTCCTCCTAAGGATTTATATGATACAAAAATCCTGTAATTAACAAAAAAAAATTAACAAAACTAATTTTTTTACTACATTCCAGCAGAGTAATTGACAGTACAACAACCAGTATGATGTTCGACATATACTGTGATTCAATTTTCTGTACTTTAGAGCATAGTTCAAGCGAATAGCAAGGTTCTAACAAGTCTTAGGGACATCTCAGAATTTTATATGATTTTTAGACGGTTTTAAGTATTTATTTGGGAGCTCTACCTCACTCACTGTCCTGCAGTTTATTGAAAATTAATTCTGACAGCCAATTTTTAAGAATTAATTCTGAGCAATTGGCTAAACAGAAAATTTTGTTCTTTTTATGGAAGTGTAGAGGGAAGCCTAATTCAAATGCCTACCAAGTTTCAAAATATTTATTATTTTCTAACTGTTCCTAATACTGTTTGGAATACAGGGGTAGATTTGTAAAATGCTGGAGAAAAGCAACAGTTTTGTATTTCTGAGATGTGAACTTCAAAAATGCTTAGTAAATGCTCAGAAAATCGTAAAAATGAAAAGTTTTGGTCTAGATTGTGTGTTTTTGAGTCCTTTATTTACCAGTGTGGTTTGTTGCTTACTCTTTGAAATGCCTCGTGATATAATAGAATGGTATATCCTTGTCCTTTTTATTCGACGAGTCAAGGATATACACCATACCTTCGCGAGGAACAATTACGAGCAATATCTAATGTTCGCTGCCATGTATTTAATAAAAATCAATGATAAATGTATTTATTAAAATGTGTTAAATTGTATTAATGGAAGTAGCACGAATTAGGTAACTTACGATTGAAAATGCGGTGCAAGAATAAATTTCTTATCCTGATGCTTGAACATTGTTTCGGCCATGTAAGTACATGCGACTTTAGTATCGATCTTGAACTGAGTTGGACAGATTCTACCTGCGTCCATGAATCCAACTGAGATATTGCTTTCCCCTAACAAAAACCAAACAAGACTTTACTGGTACCATATATGCTTCACATGACCCTTTGTAACAGATCAGTCAGTGCAGACTGATCCAAAGCCCAAATCAAAAGTTTAGTTACACAGTTAGATAAAGGACAGAAAAAAAAACGGTTTAGAGCCCAACTTTGCATCATTCGGATTTTTTTACTATTTTCTAGCCATTTTCAAAGTTGGGCCTTAAAAATACAAAAACTGCATATTTTAATGCACACATGACTTCTTTGCCTCTAACTTTGCATGGTCATTAGGCATAAGAAGAAAATTCTTAAAATCATGAAAATTCACAGAGTTATAGATTGTATTACCCTATGTAAAACCATAAAAAGAACACAAAATTTGGTTTAGCCAATTGTCAGGAATTAATTTTCAAAGTTCAGAAAAAGAAACCAGAAAACTGCTGTTTTTTACATCTTTTATCAATCTGTCCCTATGTTCAAGCATCTGTTAAAATAGTTAAAAAATTAAAAAAATATGAAATTCGGCAAGCAGGTAGATTTGAATTTCTTCAACATTTCCATAAAAAGGACAAGAAATTAAGGACAAGCATGTAGATTTTGAATTTCTTCTGCATATCCCTTCTGATTGGGTTCAAATAAAACGAAATTAAGGACAAGAAATTAAGGCTAATGTTGAAACTTATGATAGCCACCAAATATCCTTTACTCCGTGGCGGCTCCTTCACGGTGGTGTGGCGGCTCCTCCAAATCAAGGCTAAGAATCGGCGGGGGGTGCGGCTCCTCCACCGCGGTTGTGCGGCTCCTCCACGACGGTGGTGCAGCGAAGAAGCGGTCGTGCGGCCTCCACGGCGCTGGCTCGGATCGGGCCCCTCTACGGCCGGTGCAGCGGCTCCAGAGGGAAAATTTGAAGAGATGGGGGGAGTCGCAAGTTCTTACCCGAATTTACACTAGATGGAGTGGAGAGAGGGTGGAGAGACAAATGAAACAATCAAATTTCGCACAGCTTTCTGGAACCGATCAGTTGAGAGAGAAAGAAAGAAGCTTCTAGGGTTTAAAACATTACACCAGATACATTCAGCACCGGTTATTTTAAAAAACAGGTGCTAAATGTGTGACACTACAACACCGGTTATTAGTAATAAACAGGTGCAGAATGTTTAGCACCGGTTTTAGTAATAAACCGGTGCTAAATGTATGACATACAACACCGGTTATTAGTAATAAACCGGTGCTGAATGTTTAGCACCGGTTTTAGCAAATAAACCGGTGTTGTATGTCAAACATTTAGCACCGGTGGTAGTTTTAACCGGTGCTAAAATACATACAACACCGGTTTCATCAAATCCGGTGTTGTTTGACCGGTGCTGATTTGCAATTCTGTAGTAGTGTGTTTAGCTAACTCAATATCAATACATTATTCACCCAGTATATATGTTAAGCTGACAGTAGCAAATTAGGCGGATAATTATCAATTTCACCAAACTTTCACCTTGTAAATTAGTAAATAGGTAAAGAAGTAAGAAAGAAAAATAATAAAAAATTCCCTAATGTCGCTGTGTAAAGCTGCCACCATTAGTTAAAGGCTATGTGAACAATCTCCTTAAATAATAAATAATTCCCTAATCTCTCTCTTTCTCTCCATACATATAAAAGAACACAAAGAAAAATTAAAAATAAAGGCTATGTGAACAATCTCCTTAAATTATGTTACATAATTAACAATTAAAAAATTAATAACAGAAAGACTGCTATGCCTGTTGCTTTTCCACACTAATCACACTTTACACCTCTAGCAACATCCTATCATATAAGAAAAGGCGTACAACATCTCTTCTTGTACCAGTATTGGCATCAGTTTTACCGGTACCGTTTATATTGCTGCAAGCAAAATGTAGATCTCTGAAAAGGCGTAATCAGCTTCGCTGACACCCTCTTTCATTTATGATCCTTGTTGTATCCTCCGTGTTGAAACTTGAGCTGCTGGTCTTGACATCGCCCTTGCCGTGGCATCTTCAGGTTATTTGCCAAGAGAACCCCCAAAATGTAAAAGATGCACAAGTATAATTAGGTACCTCATAATTGAGTGATACGGTATCTGTGAGAGCTGATCCGACCTCATCCACTCGATCATCATCAAGCCTGGAATCATAATCCCTACTCGTGATGGGCTTGCATTGGCCGAGAAGTCTCTTGTCGCAAGAGATTATGGTGACCTAAGCAACCAATAAAATTTAGGAAAGCTAGAAAACTCAATTACAGACAAGGATTTGAATAAACAATCAATAAATAAGAAAAACTGGTTTTGAAAATACACAAGAAATGCATGGATAGTCTCTCTATAAGGCCGTGACACACCATCCCATAAAGGGTCTTCACCTTCCACTATCTTCTGCCTATCCAAAATAGTTGAACTTCAGAACTGCTACTGTATTGGTACAATCATTTATGTACCTTGACAAAGTTAAATTTGTTCAAAATTCCAAATAAACATTGTAGAAGGAATTGAACTTGGGAAAAGAAAAATGAACACAGACTAGTTTGGTGCATTCTCTTACCAGTTTAGTACATGTATTTGAAACTTGGGAAAAGAAAAATAAACACCAAATAAAATTAATTATTCACTTTTTTCATTGAAAATTTTAAATTAAATTATTACTTTGTTAATACAACTATAGTGTTTTTATGATATATGTCATTAGAAATGTCAAGTGGGTTTCTCCTCTAACACCAACTAAAAGAACATCCTGGCTGGAACTAAAAACAAAAAAACACAAAAATTTGTTTTGAGCATTTTTTTTTTGAGAGAGACTGAGCATTTTATTAACTACACATGTGCAAGGAGCTTTGTATGATTAATTGTATCTTGTGCCATGTGCTACAGGACAATAGCACATCCATCACTTGATCAGTAACAGATGAATCGGTGGTACACTCTGCAGGATACCCGTCTAAGTCAGATAATTCATCAATAATAACTTTGCCTAAGTCAGACAATTCATCAAACACCTTTCACGCAAGGTACATGAAGTCAGTTTCTAATCGCAATTCATCAAGTACCTTTCACAATGTTGAAGTTATGACATGAAGTCAGTTCATATCACAGAAATTAGTTATGATACAAAGTCATTCTTACAATTGGAAGGAACATTGACGAGTCCAAAGACACCCGTCTAAACCGATCGGAGATCACTGCGCAATCGTTGGTGTAGAGAGACGCGCCAGCACCGAGTCTTCAATAGCGACACACCAGCACCGAGTCTGATTGCCCCTCTCCGACGGTCTCTCGACGGAATAATAGTAGAAATAACGCTAATCGTCGATTTCACCGTAAAAAAATTGTTTGGCGGCAGCCAAAAATTGTGGAGGGAAAATGTAGAGGGAAGTTACTAAAAGTACAGGAGTTTTAGAGGGAAATGAAAATTAGAGTTATGCTGTTTGGGAGTTTTGGAGCGAAATGAAAAAATTAGTTTGGAAATTTTGGAAGTTTTGGAGTGAAATTGTAAATGGAGAGGGTTAGTCATCTTCTCCAGGAAGGAAATGAAGGGAGAAAAATGGAGTATATTTTATTGGGGTGGGATCCACTTGGAAGAGAAAAAGAAAAAGAGAGAAAATAAGAGAAAAGAGTGAGGCAAGGGCCATACAGCTATTTGTGTAGTTCAGTCTGACAGGCAGGCCACTTATTTCATAGACTCAATTTTATTGGAGATCTTAAACACTTCTTAATGGACCTCCTGGCTCCTGCCCTCAGCGAAATGGACCTCCTGCCCACAGCTTCTCCAATGGAGACATCCATTGGTAAACATGACCTTTCATTGCCCATCAAATGGCTCATATCAACATATGATCGAATTGGTGATTTTTGTACAGCAAATAATATGAATAAATTCCTAAAAAAATATTTTCTACATTTATACATACTCTGTGACCAAATAATGTTTGTAATTGTCAATTTTATATAATTTCATCAATATTTATCCCTTAAAATTGAGCTAATAATTGCGGACCGTTCATTTTCGTACGAGTAATCGACGGTCGATCTGCAATGAAATAATTCCAAATTAGCTTTTAAATGATCAAGGGAAAACATTTAATGTAACCAACAAAAAAAACTGTGATTTTGATATGTTGAAGCTTCGATCCAACGTGAAGTGTTTGTGGCTCTACGATGTTTGCATATTCTGTCGGCTTGATGGATAGGTAAATTAACGTAAAATTTCATCAAACTTACATACAATGAAATCAATGTGATACTCTTCAATTTGAACGGTTATGATCGGCTATCGGACAGTGTATACTTGTCGATCTTCATTAACTCACACTACAAGAGTTTATGTTCTATGTTGATGTTTGAAGGATGTGGGTTATTGATGCAACAAGCATGTTATGCTATATATATATTTTTTTGTACAAATCATTTAGTAATTTATAAACATGTTATTTCATTTATTATTGTGTTAATTTCATATTTCATTTGCATTTTTTTAATAAATTTAAAGTTGTAATTATTCGTTAATTGTCTAAATTTAGCTAATAACTTATAAGTTACTAATTGTTGTACATATGTAAGGCATAAAAATTATTTTGATTCACATGAAAATTATGTACATATAAAAATGAAAAATAAAATGTATAATGAAACAAACTAAAATAAAAATTAAAAAAATCAATCTTAATTAATTAATTTTAAATGTCCAACTTAATTTGTCAAAATTTTCAATTCTTTCTTAAATTTTAGCAAAGTATATGTTGCAACTATAAATAGTTCACCTTCATACTTCTTTAATTTGGAATCAAAATTTAAAATAATATTAGAAATTCTATTTAAGATGAAATTTTGTAGTACAAATTAATTTTATTATTAAAGATAAAACTTTGAATACATATTGTATTTTGGACCTTCCTCCTAATTTTTCACGTGAGGTACATAATATATACAAATTACGTAATTGATTTTCTTCCTAAAATTTGACAACTTTTATCTCTTTATTTTACCTTAATTGAATTCCCTCCAAAATTTTTATAACTTCCCTCTTATATTTTTCTCATCAGTTTTCAAAATTTTGATTTCTCTTCCACTTTGACCCCTTACCAATTCGGATCCCATAAGGTAACTCAAATTGTGAGTTTAGATCCACTTTTTTTCGGACCCGCTTTTTTTGCTGCAGCTGGGTTTAGACCCGCTGTTGCAGTGCGGGGATTTTATACATCAACGAATGAGTCATCCTATAGAAGCTGTACCACTAGTAGAAGTACCTTTAGACCAAAATTTAGGGAGAGACCTTTTACAAAATCTCACAGACCGCGTTGAAGAACGCGTGTTTTGTCGTGCCGATGTTATGAATCCCATAAGTGACCAGCAGGCGAGAGAAACCGCGCAGCTTTCAAAACACCATTCGATCTTTTATAGCACGAATATTAGAGAGATCTCTGCAATCCACGTCGGACCGGATTCTGATCGGACAGTCCAGCTCTAAACTCAAAATTCGAGTTACTTTAGGGAAATCGAACCCAAACAAAAGAACCCTAACCTTATCCCCTCTCCCGTAGATTACCAAATATTTCACCTCAGTTATGATCCGCACTTCCCTCCTTCAATTCCTTCAATTCCCTCTCAAAATTTCCGCCCAGCCGCACCCAAAGCAAGTGGCTCAGATCTAGGGTTTATCCCTCTCCTCTTTTCCAAGTTTTCACAACCCGGGTCGTGAAGAAACCTTCTCTCGCGCCTCTCTCGCCTCTGAAGAAGGGCGCCTCTCTCGCCTCTCCCAACCCAACACCTGCGCTCTCTCTCAACCAGCACCTCCCACCTCTTCTCTGTACCTTCTCCGCCTACTCTGGCCAGGCCACATTCCCACTATCAGTCCACGTTTTTTCCCTCTCTCCACGCCCCCTTCCAGTCCTACTTTTCCAAACCCTAGATCTAAAGTGCGAAAGATAAATGAGAAGAGCAGCGACGACAATTCGGCTCGGGCAGTGCTCACTCAGGCGGGACCGCGGGAGGCTGGCGGGCCGGTGGTTCAGGCGGGACATGGTACGGCTGCAGCCGCTCAGCCTTTTAATATTGGCAAGTGGTAACCTTCCGACAACCTTGAATCTAGGTTGACAACCTTCTGACTATGTTGTGTTATGACATATACATGAATTTTGTTTTAAAGTTCGAATATTGTAATATTTATGCTGATTTGACTTTTAATTAGATAGATTAAACCAAAGAAAATGAGATCTGCCAATGACTGTCATAATTGACATTCGATACTTTTACTTTCATCATTATTTCAAATTTGTCCCTTTTGAAATAATCCCCTATTAGTTCCCAACTTATTTGCTGTGTTCTTTGCAATTTCTAAAAATTCAAGGTTCAAAGGAGAAGTTAAACTGGGAATCGAGATTCAAAGTTGAGGTGGGCACTGCAAAGGGTCATGAGTACCTTCATGAGGGGTGCCCGAGACGTATAATACACCGAGACATCAAAGCCGCTAATATTCTTCTCACTGCGGATTGTTAGCCGCAGGTACATTTTTCTTTCATAGCAGTACAGTTTATTTGTACCAGTGAAGGACCTGACTGGTATCGGCACTCGAGATCACTTACTAACTACTGAGATCCAGACTAGACCAATACTTTTATGATCAATACTATGATTTTTAGTCAACTGGTACATACCTGTACTGATCCTAATTGACTCTGTAGTGATCCTAAGATGTTTCTGTTCTTTTGAATTACTCTTTCTAGCTCATTTCCTCCCACAACGTTTTCAACATAACTTTTCTTTTCTGTTTTTTAGTTGTGGACAAAAACACGCTGTTTCCTACTTTTTTGTTGTCGGAAGGTCTGTTAAGGAAAAATGTTGTATTAGTGAGTACTTTTCTAATATCTGCATGTATGTACTTGTATAGGTTGAGAAGTTTGTCATTGATGCAACTTCAAAGGTAACTTACTTTTAATGCCAAGCTTTAGCTTAGTTCATTGTTTTTTAGAAGCTGTATATTTTTGCCTTACTTTCTCATAGTCTAGTTTTTGAACTTTGTAGTGTTTGAACTTTGAAGTTACAGACAATTGTTACATAATTGCAAAATAAGACCTTAAAACATTTGCTTAGATATGCCATTCTAATGTTAATCACACTCCACAGAGGAAAGGACATCGCATGGGTTTCTTGCTTCTGCAAATCAGCCCCAATAAACAAACCCTGTTTAAGGAATACTGGAAAAAGGAAACAGTAAGTTATAAATTTTATTTTTTATTGCAAGTATGATATCCTGAGTTTCTTGCTTCTGCAAATCAGCCCCAATAAGCCCTTCTGTGCAGTTAAGCCTGATTTAAGTCCTCATTTAAGCATTAACCCCTTGAGGTAGATTGATTATAAGTTTATGATATTAGAAATCAGTAAAGAGCACAACCATACTCTTAACAGAAAGGGTAAAATAATGAAATCTCATCTGTTCTGATTAGGCTATTGTTTTAGTGTTATAGTATTTTAATCTTTGTATGCTTTGGCTTTAGGCTACTAAGGAATCATTCACTGATGATAGATTCTTCAAAACTGGTGGTACTGTTAAACCCTCACTTGATATACAAGTATCCAATAATCAACAATACTCCAAACTCTCCAAAGCAAACTAACTCATTTCTCATTTGTATTGCAGTGAGGACAACATAGCAAGAGAAAGAAAGAGTGACTGCATCGTTCCCGTAAAAATATTTTTGCAATTTTTGTCTATTCTAAATATTATTTTGTTTGTCGTCTTGAATTAGGGCATATTTTGGGTATATATAGAAGTTTCCTTTAGCACTTTTGTTGTAATGTTTTTTGGTATTTTGATATAATGTATGATGATTATACTATTTTGATTAATGCTTATTACATGTTTTATCTCTATATTTCAATGTTTTATACTATTTGGTTCAATGAGAAATGTAATAGATTATTGGATTGGTACTAGGTTGGTACCAGATTGGTACAGAGGAGGGAGGATGGTAGAATTAGAGCATGCTAATATATTGTAAATATTATGGTCATTATTTGTGTTGGTATATACATGCAAATATTAAGAACTATAGAGCATGCAAAAAGTACTAATGATATAGTCAGGGTGGGACCCACGTGTGTTAGCCTTGCATATAGTCAGGTAGGACCCACATTCCTTAGCCTTGCAAATAGTCAGGTGGGACCCACGTTCGCTCCCCTTGTAAATAACCAGATGGGGCCCATGCTGTCTCCCCTTGCAAATACTCCGAACGGGGTCAGATGTAAAAGTAGTTGCATGGTTAGTTATTGCAAGCGTATTTCCTTGCAACAAGTCAGAAAAAACTTGTTGCATGGTTATTCATGCAAATACTTAGTAGTTGCAAGGAAGCTTGTTGCAAGGGCAGAGTTGCAAGGGTATCCCCTTGCAACAAGTATTTTCGGGCTTGTTGCAAGCGTATTTCCTTGCAACAAGCCATTTTCCTTACCATGCAATAAACTCAGATTCTAGTAGTGAAAGAGGTTTGGTGAGCTTAAGAACACCTTAGTTCTACTCGACTTAATTTGTTGATCCTATATAACTGAAAATAAAGACACCATCAACTGTATTAACGTAAAAAATTTCTACGAAGAGAATTATATGGACAACAGCATTTATATATTTATGTACGTAGAGGAGTGTTTAAATGTGTTTATATTTTGTGTTTTCATCGTACTTTCATTTTTAGAACTTCAATAACTTCAAATTTAAATCTTAAATGTCATATAATGGTTAGATATGATTTATATCATTTTCTCTATGCACTTGTATGAAATTATGACCTTTCAACTTTATTCTGATTGTTATTAAGAGCTTGCAAAAATTTACTGATGTAGACAATTTCTAGATGTTGATTTTTCAACTTATTGATTAATATATAAACAAAATTGAAATGTGTTATTTTTTTATGTTCATGTTTAGAGGCGGAGCCAAACTTTCAAGTTATGAGGGTCAAATACAAATAAGAGTCAATCATATAAAATTTAGAGGATGGAAGTCAATTTTACAATACCATAGCATTTTACTCTAAACTTTATATAAAATTATGCTTAAATACAAAAAAATTCAAAATAAATGGGGGTCATTTGACTCCATTTACTTAGAGTGATGTTGAGAGAATAATATTGATTATATCTAACAATTTTATTTGACATTTAATATCTAAAAATAGAGGTATGATGGAGGTACAAAAATGGAGGCATTAATTTGAACCATTCTCATGTATATATGTATTTAGAGTATGTTTGGTTGAGTTGAGAATAGGCTATTTTTGGAATTAGGCTATTCCGAATAGTCTATTTCTATTTGGTTGAGTTTGAATAGCTAGAATAGGAAATCCAACTTGTTTGTCTAATTATTAGAATAACATATTCTTACAAAAAGTGAGATTTGACTATTTTAATAAGACAAACGGCAACAGAGTTATTTTAGTTATTCTTATTTTGCAACCAAACATATCCTTATGTATGTATCTATAGAGAAATAGTGATAACGCTTGGTGCGAGGAAATGAATAGTGTATATTTTTGTTGTCAACTAGCCAAAATTTTATCTTTTTTAGTAAAGCTTATGGAAAAAAAATTCACATATATATACATATAGCAATTCAATAGGATAAAAGTGGTTAACAACATCAGTATTCATGCGGATATTCTCATTGGTAATTAACATAAACAGATAACAGTGTAAATATGCTTAACAGTGTACTGATTCTCCCATTAGTAAATGCAATACCCTCCAAAATAGTAATTTATATCGGGTTACCCTCGACAATAGTCTTTTTTTACCCTCACAAATTCTTGTACGTATATCGATATACTTTCATAAATACCGTTCAACATCAAATTTCTTAATTATTAATATTTTAATTATTATTAGTATAATGCATTTAGACATTTTGATGTTTTCAATTATTCAGTATTACTAAATCTACTTACATTGTTATTATCGGCTAATTTAAAATTATTTAGTATCTACTTTGTCTTGACTTTACTTACTAAATGCAAAGTATGATTCAACTTAATTAATTGAGCGCTGAATCTAAGTTTCAAACTACAAAAGACCAGAAGTAGGGGCTAGGAGTCAACCATGCGTATTACATGTATCAAGTCCTGGTTACAAAGACCAGAAGCTAGCCATGTCAATTAGGGCGGTAAATAAGTCAAGTTTGAGCGAGTTACCTCCAACTCGTACTCAGCTCATTTAGTTCATGAGTGAGTCAACTCGAGTTGTATGGGATAGCAATAATGAGTAGTAAAGCCAATTCGAGTTTAGCTCATTACCAATTCGAATTGGCTCACAACTCATTTAACCAGTCAATTTTCTTAGTTATAGTTATATACTAGTAAGAGTTTATCTAACACAAACAATTCAAATATAATTAACAAGACAACTAACAAAACAAACAACCTCAACAGCAGCTTAGAAGTTATTTAGAAGGGCATGTGATTTATTGTTACGAACTTTGTGTAACTCGAATTGTTAATGAGTGAGTTGGAGTATGGTCAAACTCAACTTATTTATTAAACGAGTCAGCCAACTCATGTTGGAATTGATTTGAATTGTAAATTAGCGAGTTAAAGCAAGCAGTTAGTGAGCGAGTTATGAGTGAGTTACGAGTTTGAATGATTTTTTACAGCCCTAGTATCAATATTAGCGCCACTTGAGATCAATTCATTCATAATCTTACGCGGTACAAGCCGAGAGAATTCAACCACGCTGCGATATGAACAAATTAACTTGGGTTATGGGATTGAAGTCCGAATGGAACACGTATTACATGTTCCGGACTGCGATAGCAACAAGTCTGGTCCGATTGAAGTCCGAATGGAACAAGTAATGGAAGCCAGCTGTTGGGAAGATGATGGTGCAATGGTGCGCTTCCAATGGATAGGGATCATGGGATTTTCTTTTTACCAGTGTTAAAATGGGCTGTACTATCCTGGAAATATAATGAGCCGTGCAAACTAAATGCTTTTAGTAATTGGGCCTTGGCCTAAAACTTTCATGTTTCCCATTCACCATTATTTAATTTACCAGAGAGGCTTCGTAAGTTCTTCTCCGCTTGCGTCTCTGACTCGTTCTCTGGGTTCCGGCTGCTGGCTTCTCTCCTCTTATGACTGTCAGTACCATCTTTCTCTCTGCTTTGTATTTTGGATGTTTTGCTGTGATTCCTCAATTCTACTGTTTGATTCGATAAAGGTACTTTCAAGTATCTTTGGCTATGAAGTTTGGATAATATTAGGATTTAAACTTCTTCAGTTCGCTACTACCAAATAGTACTGTTGGATTATTTTCTGTGTCTGAGCTGTCGTATATCTTGTTCCAATCCTTATCGATGCTCCCAAGAGCGTAATTTTGTTACCAATTTCAGATTTGTGGGAGATTTAGCGATAAGTAACCATATTAGGACACATCTATCTAGTATTAAATTTGCTAAATCCTTACAGAGAATTTATGGTTATTACATCCATTTCCTTTCTTCTTTTTGTTCTGAAGCGGTAGCATTTGTCAGAGAAGCTAACTTAATTGTATTTGGCATATGATTTGTTGAAGATTTGTCAAGATCTTTTTATTTTGTCATAACCTAGCTTATCAAATAATGCAAGTGTTCTGATAAATTTAACAGAGAGTAACAAAGAGTCTTAGGGGATACAAATTGTGTATTTGATTGATTATTTCTCTTACTACAAAACTCCTATTTATAATTACAATGGCTCAATATAGCCGTTTGTACTATTTTTCTATTTATGGTAACGACGGTACACGTTACCGTTTTATTTCTTTCTATTTTTGGTATTTAATCTAAACACTTGGATCTTAGATCAATGGTCGATGATGATGATTCTGAGATCAATCTTCAACATGTTCTAATATTTTACCTTTTCTGTGCAGTAGATACCATGAGTACTGAAGTTACTCGTAAATTAAATCACAATCTTCCAGTAGATACCATGAGTACTGAAGTTATTCACACTGGGGGATGCCACTGCAAGAGTGTCAGATGGCAAGTTGAAATGCCACCAAGTGTGGTTGCATGGGAATGCAACTGCTCGTACTGCTCCATGAGGGGTACCGTGGGCGTCCCTGTACCTCCTTCCAAATTCAAACTAACTGGAGACTCCAGTAACTTCATCTCCACCTATTCATTCGGTACACAAACTGCCAGGCACACATTCTGCAAGGTGTGTGGCATCACTTCTTTTTACACACCAAGATCAACTCCTGCTGGAGAGGCAGTTACTATCGTTGTTAATTGTGTGGATCCTGGGACCATTTCTCATGTTGAGATTAGGCACTTTGATGGCAGAGATTTTGAAAAATCATACGAGCACCTTTCCCACAGAGAGTTAAAGTAGCAGGAACTGTAGCAAACAGATTTGTACCTGTCCCTGTTGAGATATAACTAAGTAGTCATTTTGCAATTTAATATGATGTAAAACAGTACAGGGGCCATCCCAGAGCATCAGCTTTGTGCTGTAATAAAATAATAAAAACTAAACAACGATTGTCTTGTGTATCATTGTGTATCACCAGAGACGGGTCGTAATGAATTTATAATTTTATTGCACATCGAACTTTTTTTCTTCCCAATTTGTTCTGACATGCTCAGATTTGATTGTGGCGACTCCTGCCTCCCACCTAACTGGGATTTTCACTATAGTCATCCCTCACTTGCACACTCTCAGACGCACAAATACAAAGTACTTGAATTATTGCATTGTTCAGAGAAGTAACCATATATCTAATTGTTATGTAAGAGTTTGGAGAAAGGGCCACTGATTCGAGTTTCTGTGAGCCATACGTTAGTCTTTTTTTTTTCTTTTGTCACCATAAGGCCTCTTTTTTCGTGAATTATAGTACTAACTGGTTATGTCTATGTTATAGACCGAGAGTCTCAAAAATTAGTCAATTTTAATCATACGTAGCTGTATACCAGAACCTGGAGTTTCTCCCATGTTATAATGGCGGAAAAGAAAACAGAAAAAAATAATATGGAAATTACTGGCCACCTCTAGAGGCAGCTGAATAGCTTGGAGAAGGTCCAGTCCTGTTCTCAAACATTATTATTACCATAGTGACATGACAGTTTACCAAAAGCCATAACCAATTGAGATCACCAAGATAAAAGTCATGCTGTTCAGTTTTTCATCAGTAGGCTCCAAGATCCATTACGACAGCAAATATAGGTTTATACATGCTTGCTTGCTTGATCAGATCTATTAAATTTGAGAGGGTTCTTGAGTTATATTATTTTTGTCAGTTGATCTAATGAATGAAGAAATTCTTCACACTGGTGGGTGCCATTGCAAAAAGATCAGGTGGGATGAAGGCACCAGCAAGTGTAGTTGCATGAAACTGCAACTGCACAAACTGCTCCATGTGGGGTAACACACACTTTATAGCACCTTCTGCAAAGTTCAAGCTAATTGAGGACTCCAGTGATTTCATCACTACTTACACCTTTGGCACTCACACAGCCAAGCACACATTCTGCAAGGTTTGTGGGATTACCTCCTTTTACACACCTAGATCAAATCCTGCTGGAATTGCAGTTACGGTAATTGCGTGGATCCTGGGACAATTTCTCATGTTGAGTTTAGGTACTATGATGGAAGAAATTGGGTGAAGTAATACGATAAGACTGTCCATTTCTACTTTTTCAAAAGAGGCCAATTGATGTTCTTTTTTAGATTGTTTTGCTACTACCAGCAGTACCATAATTAAAGAGCTTTAAATAAGAGTAAACTAGGTGTTAAGAGAAAAAAGTTTTTTTCAGCACTCAATATTATAATTATTGCTCTCAAAATAGCTCCTTCTCAAAAATGCAATTTAAAAGTTAATCGAAGTTTAATGCTAAGATCGTTAATTAACAAGCCGCTAACTGCAAACACACACCTTAATTTACTTGTACGCGTGTCGTTGCTTGCAGTTGTCCAGCTAGCTATTGCAAGCAAGCATATATCCCTTGTATATTTTTTTTATAAGTTCTGTCAAGCGTGAAGGATCGATCCCAGTAGAAATTATTCATGAAGACATGCATATACGTCGAGAAATAAAGAAACATAACCAACAATTCCTTCTCGTATTCATTATTTTTTATAAAAATGAAAAAAGCGGCAACATGCATTACCTAGCTAGTTCATTATTCATCTATGGTTACAATAAATAAATTAACACATGCATCTGTACTTAAGCCTATGTTGAAACACATAATTTATTATCCGTAAGCACCATGTGGAGCTTATTTAACATTAGTAATATAGACTAGTTGATCAACTTGAGCTCCGCGTGTACTCAATCAATTACGTCCGGAAGGGTTCGGTGGGCAGGGGTTATTGCTTCCGACGTAGTGGCTGCATGCCGGGTGAGTAGGTATAACCTCTTTAAGTGACTCGACAACCAGAGGGAAGCTATCTCTATGCTCCTGTAAAGACCTTGCCATTGATAAATTATGAAAACTGGCCGAACTGATCAATAGCATGAAAAATACTACTTGCACCATGCCAGTTGCACTTTTCATTTTGATTGGTTGGAAACAAGTGCTAGCTACAAACAGACAGTTGGTATATAACTATATATATATTTCACTGTGTTTTTGGTTGGTGTTTGATTGATGGAGAAATTATAAGAGGTGGAAGGCCTTTTATAGGGGAGCTAGCGTGTCGTCGGGTTTTCCAATTGGAATTATATTTTGTCCATTTATTGCTTAGTAGAATTATAATGTGGTCTCAAGTCATGGAAAGAGTCTTTGACGGATGGGTTGCAAGAATACTATTAAACGCGGATCAGCATTTCCATTTTCTACCGTCAAAAAATGATATATACTTACATAATAATTTCCTTAAACTGACTATATATGTAGTCATGTAGTGTCGATAATCAAAATTTTAATAATCAACTTAAATTGTTGAATTCTTGAGGTCTAGCATTCACAGTCCAATCAATTAAGATTTCAAAGTTGCATTAAAAGTTGGTGAACTCTGGTTCAGAGGCTCTGATTTATCCTCTCAGGTTTGTCTAATGAAGACTGAAGAGCGACTCTGACCCGGCCAGCCTAACATAATAACATAGGAATCTGTCAGTTTAGGCATTTTATCAATTATGTAGTTTGCAGTGAATTACAGTAATGCTATTGTTGCCATGCCTTAATTTTGATATGTATATGTGTGCACGGTAATCCTCTTCCTCTGTTCTTAATTTGATAAATGGATAAATGATTAATGGATTTACGCAGGCAAGGTTATCCCATAGGCTTTCTTAGCCGTTCGATTAATTGATTTGAATGTTCGATAAACAGATCTGTGCATATATATATCAAATCCGTTAACCCCATTTAATTTACTTGTTCATCGGACCATTTATTTATCAAATGGCAGGGGTGAAAACGGTATGGATAATATCCGATTCGTATTCGATCCGTATTCGAAAAATTAGATGTGGATATCCGATATCCGAATATCTGTGTGAATATGGATACTGATATGGTTTTACGTTTCAATTATCCGTATCCGAATAGCAGATATATATCATATATTTTAATATATATTATGAAAAAAATATTTTTATTCACCATCAAAATTAGATAAATATTATGAACTTCGGTATTTTTTAATATTATTTTAATAAATATCTAATCCGATCTGTATCCATATTTGTATCTGATATCCGATCCGTATCCGGAAAATTAAAAAAGGATATGGAAATGGTTTTATCACTATCCGCTCCGTTTTCGCTCTGTTTTCACCCCTATCCAATGGACATCAGGCACTCAATGTTTTCTGATGGTTATTTAGCACATCGATCCTTGGGCTTTTGCTAAATGTATCCCTTTCATGTGTATTTTAAGTTTTATCCCCAGTTGAGTCAGCTTGATAGCTGACTTGAGCAAGCTAACATAAAACATTGCCCATAGTCAAATAGTTCATGTCAAAATGTGGTTGAATTGGTCGGTAGCTGACGTACGTTAATTACGTACGAACCATCTTGATTAGTATCCAGGTTTTATGCTTTCGGGGTTCATTTTTATTGATGGAGAAATTTTATGAGTTGGAGACTTTTCGGTAGACAGGGGAGTTTCTCGTTTACAGAATACTTTGACTTGGCACATCAACATGTACTTGCGTGATCTCATGTCATGGAAAAAGACTTGGGTTATTAGAATATTTTTTTGTGAAGTCTAGAGTGGGGTTCGAACTCGATCTTTAATAACCAGTCTTAGAACATTTTATCTTGGCCAACTGTGCTACGTACCACCCCATCTCGATTATTAGAGTATTAGGAGTCACAAATCAACAGGTCCATTCATTTGATTATTTAATATTCTACAAATTGCAGTAACTAGTACAACAAATGATCATGATTAATTAACAAACAAATGAACAATTACATATTTGAATCTACACTAGCTAAATTATTGTCTGTAAGAGCAATAAAATAAAATATATTTAAACAAATTATAATACACCAGCTAATTTAGCTCAAGCTATAGTTATATCAATTTGAGGGAGGGGTGGGTGGGACAGACACCATTGCGTGAGGGTCCGTGAGTGCACCCAGAGTGATCGGAACTAGGTACATCTTGTTTAAGTGACTTGAAAATGGAAGGCAAGCTGTCTCTGTGTCCTTAATTGTATCGGTCTTGCCGCAGATACATGCTGCACACTAGTAGAACTAACCAGTAGCATGAAAAGAACTAGTTTCATTACTTGAGTTGCTATTTCCATTTCACTTCCTAGGAAACAAGATGCTACAATCAGTTGGTATATCTGTTGAGAATCAAGAGATTAGGGACTAATCAAGCCTCAGATCCGATTAGAATTTAATTATCATCATTGGCTTGTTTTAGAAAAAAAGGAGCAACTATATTTGGGAAATAAAGCTACTCAAACCTTTTTCCTTTTTTAGAAATTATAGGCACCCATTAGTTTTAGATAGGAAACGGTCATATTCATAACCGTTAGTTTTCTTCTTCTTACTGGCTATAAAACAGCCACTGTACACATCAATTCATCAGATTTGCAATAATAAAATTCAAATCATCATATACTCTATTTTCCGCACAAAATCAACATGGTATCAGAGCTGGTTTCAGACCAGTAAACAAGCCGAGAGGGTCAAAGAGCCACAGAGCCAACAAAAAACCCAATCTCACCAAAAACCAGAAAACTGGTAAACAATACCAGTATCAACAGAAAAACCAGAAAAATGTCACAACAGACCGACAACACCAAGCTGACAGCCATTATACTCTCTGGAAGCAAAAATTATTTCCCATGGTCAAGATCAGTAATGCTGGCACTTAGTGGCAGAGGCAAAATGGCCTTTGTCACTGGAAAAAGAAAAAAATCAGAACCAGCAAAACGTCTGGAACCAACCGAAGAAGAAAGTACAAAAATTGAAGAATGGCAATCGACTGATCACATGATCATGTCATGGTTAGTAAACACCATGGAACCCCAAATATCTTCAGCCTTTATGTATCTCAATTCATCGAAAGAGGTGTGGGATACCGCAAAGAAAAGATATGGCCAGCAACATAACTTCGCCCATATCTTCAGCCTCAAACAAGAACTCGCACAAATTAAACAAGGAGGAAACCAAACAAATTCACAGCTTGTAACCGAAATCACAACAAAATGGGAGGAGCTCAAGGTTTACCTCCCCCCAACAACAGATCCAGAAGAAATACAAAAAAGAGCCGATCAAGATTTAGTATTCACTTATCTGGGCTCTCTTGATTCGAGCTACGAAGCCGTTCGCTACCAAATTCTCCTTTCACCCGAATTACCCTCTTTTGATGAGATTGTTGCAACAAAGAAAGGGAGGAGTCGAGAAGGCTGCTCATGAATCCGCAACACACCCAAATCTCAGAAAATAAAGTTTTCAAAGCTCAATTCCAAAACCCTAGAAACGGCGGCAAGGGAAGAGGAGCTTCCAGCACCGATCGGTGTGACCACTGCAATCGCGCGGGTCACAACCGGGATGGATGCTGGTTTCTCCATCCTCATCTTCGCCCAGTCCGAGAGAAGGGTGACTTTGGTGGCGCAAGGAAATGGGAGAATCGCGAAGAGAAGAGAGGGGAGAAGAAGGGTTTCGGAGCACAGAGAGAAAACGGGTACGAGTGACCCCAATGATCAAGCTGGCTCCAGCGACAGAGTTGGGTTAGACCAAACCGACTCAAGGGGCTCGGATCCGGATCAAATGCGGCAGCTCATGGAGCAACTGTCCATGCTGCTCCAGCAAAACAATCAAAAGAATTCTGGTATTGCATCTAATTTAATTTACAATTCTGAAATTCAAAGTTGGATTCTAGATTCTGGTGCAACGGACCACATGACAGGAAATAAAAAATTGTTGAACAATTTTAAAGAATGGAGAACCAAACAATTTGTAATTGTTGCCAACGGTGAAAAAATGAAAATTGGAGGAATAGGTACAATTAGCATTTTTTTCAAGGAACTACCAAATGTCTTGTATGTTGAAAATTGCTCATCTAATTTGTTATCCATTAGTAAAATCACAAATGAATTAAATTGCGAAGTTATCTTTTCATCAAAAAATGTGATTTTTCAGGAATGGATAACCAAGAAGGTGATTGGTGAAGGTGTTTTGCAAAATAGACTCTATAATTTAAATCATGACAAAACCAATTTTAGTGTCAAAAGACAAGAAGATTTAGGAACTCTTTGGTATAGAAGAATTGGGCATCTTTCCGATAAAATTTGAAAATGTATTTTTGATTTTTCTAAATTAGATTGTAGTAATTGTGAAGTGTGCAAATTAGGAAAGCACACTAGATTACCATTTTATTCCTCAAGTTGTAAGAGTGAAAAACCTTTTGAATTAATTCATTCGGATGTATGGGGACTGGCCCCTATTAATTCATTTAATTGATACAAATATTTTGTTTTATTCATAGATGACTTTTCTCGCACAACTTGGTTATATTTATTAAAAACTAAAAGTGAAGTATTTTCATATTTCCAAAAATTCTATAATTTTATAGAAACCCAATTTGATGCAAAAATTAAAAATTTTAGATCCGATAATGGAACGGAATTTGTAAATCAAAATTTCTCAAACTTTTTTAAGCAAAAAGGAATTTTACATCAAACTACTTGTGTTTACACACCCGAACAAAACGGAGTGCGGAAAGAAAAAATCGACATCTTCTTGAAATGACTAGGGTACTTTTATTTCAAAATAATGTTCCCAAAATTTTTTGGTCGGATGCCGTTCTTACTTCAACATATTTAATAAATAGATTGCCTAGTACAAATTTAAATTATAAGAGTCCATCGGAAATCCTTTACCAAAGAAAAATTAACATAGACCATTTGAGAGTATTTGGATGCACATGTTATGTACATAACAAGATAAATTGGATTATACTTCGATCAAAGCCATTTTTTGGGATACTCCTCACAAAAAAAGGGCTACAAATGCTATGATCCAATTAATCTCAAATTTTACATCTCTAGAGATGTAACATTTCTAGAAAATGAGCCTTATTACAAAAATGTTGATAAAGAAATCAACATTCAAGATTCACCAAGTAATATAATATTACCACAAATCAATATTCAGGAAGAAAATAGAAATTCAATAGAAAATAAAAGTGAGATAGAAGACACCTCACAAAATGAGGAAGATGAAGAAATACATGTGGAGGGAACACCATTGAGAAGGTCATCAAGACAAATACAACCCTCAACAAGGTTAAGGGACTTTGTGACATACAAGGTACAATATCCTAATCAAAATTTTATTTCTTAGAAAAATATTTCATCTCCACATAAAATATTTTTAACCTCTATTTCAAAGGAACAAGAACCAAATAGTTACCATGAAGCTATAAAAAAATCCAATTTGGTATAAGGCTATGAAAGAGGAACTAAAAGCCTTAGAAAAAAAATAAAACTTGGGTAATTGTACAATTACCAAAAAATAAAAAATCCGTAGGATATAAATGGGTGTACAAAATTAAATACAATAGCGATGGTACCATAGAACGGTATAAGACACGCTTAGTTGCCAAAGGTTATACCCAAACCTATGGTATAGACTACCATGAGACCTTTGCACCGGTAGCCAAAATGAACACCGTAAGGATTTTATTTTCCATTGCGGTAAACCAAAATTGGAAATTATACCAAATGGATGTCAAAATGCATTCCTTCAAGGAACACTTGAAGAAGAAGTATATATGACTTTACCACCCGGTCATGAAAAAGAAAACAATCACGAATTAGTTTGCAAATTGAAGAAATCAATTTATGGATTGAAGCAATCTCCGAGAGCATGGTATGGCAAACTAAGCACTTATTTAATTTCTTGTAATTTTAAAATTAGTAGTGCCGATCATTCACTTTTTGTTAAAATTGAAAAAAGTAACACTACCATAATATTAGTATATGTAGATGACATTATAATCACCGGAAATAATTTAGAGGAAATTGAGGGAATAAAATCTCAATTAAAAAGAAAATTTGATATCAAGGATCTTGGTTATTTAAAATATTTTTTAGGAATAGAAATAGCACGTTCAAACAAGGGTCTATTTATTTCTCAAAGAAAATATACTTTAGATTTACTAAAAGAAACCGGAAAATTAGGATGTAAGCCGGCCTCAACACCAATAGATGGAAAATACAAATTAAATTCCGAAGATGGTGAACTTTTAGATGACATAAACCAATTCCAAAGACTTGTAGGGAAATTGATATATCTTACCGTTACACGACCGGATATTTCTTTTTCGGTAAGCCAAATTAGCAAATTTATGCATACACCAAGAACACCACATCTAGAAGCAATAAATAAAATTCTAAGATATTTAAAAAGAACACCCGGGCAAGAGGTGTGGATGAAAAATAATAATTCTAATGATCTATGTGGCTATTCCGATGCAGATTGGGCCGGAATCTTCGATAGAAAATCGACAACCGGCTTTTGCACATTTGTAGGCGGAAATCTAGTCACATGGAAGAGCAAGAAGCAAAGCGTCGTGGCACGATCAAGTGCCGAGGCGGAGTATCGTGCCATGGCATCAACTGCAAGCGAGTTGACATGGATCAAGCAACTTCTTGCGGATATGGGAATTAAAATTCAAGCACCAATAAAAATGTTTTGCGACAATCAAGCGGCAAGGCACATAGCATCCAATCCTGTGTTTCACGAAAGAACTAAACACATTGAAGTGGATTGCCACTTCATTAGAGAAAAAATTCAAGTGAAAGAAATTGAAACACCCTTTGTACGAAGTGAAGAACAATTGGCGGACATCTTCACAAAAGGATTAGATCCCAAGCCATTCGAAGAAAATGTACGCAAGTTAGGGTTGATTGACATCTACACGCCTAACTTGAGGGGGAGTGTTGAGAATCAAGAGATTAGGGACTAATCAAGCCTCAGATCCGATTAGGATTTAATTATCATCATTGGCTTGTTTTAGAAAAAAAGGAGCAACTATATTTGGGAAATAAAGCTACTCAAATCTTTTTCCTTTTTTAGAAATTATAGGCACCCGTTAGTTTTAGATAGGAAACGGTCATATTTATAACCGTTAGTTTTCTTCTTCTTACTGGCTATAAAACAGCCACTGTACACATCAATTCATCAAATTTGCAATAATAAAATTCAAATCATCATATACTCTATTTTCCGCACAAAATCAACAATATCACTGAGATGAGAGTGTGCTTTTATTGGTTTAATTTATATAGTTTGATTGATGAAGAAGTTTTAGAGATCGTGGAAACCTTTTTATAGACAGAAAGCAGCCGTATCACAAGGTTTTTGCATTGTTAAACCTAAACGCGCTATTTACTTACATTCAAATGGTCTATGTTATGAAAAATCTTTTTGACGGTCTGGTTGTTCGTATTTTGTTAAACACGGAAAACACGGTCAACATATATCCACTTTTCTACCGTCCCATTTACATTAATTTCCATTTCTTATCTGTAAAATCAACATAAACATATAGTTAGGGGGTAGGGATGTAAATACATGTCCTGCCGTGATGTACTATGATCAAATTGGAATGGACAGTCACGGCACATTACTCATACAGTGATCAAGACATTGTGATCATACATATTGTGTTTAAACGTGATTGTTCACACTTGTCACATTTGATCCTGCACGTTTAACTATTTTTTTTGTAATTTAAGTTAGTTTATTTTAAATTCACCAATAGATCAAAATTGATTGATAGATCAAGATCTAACGGTCGTGAAAACTCATGACCATGTGACGTGTCATGTCATAACTAGACGAGTTTGAGTGTCATGTCATGTCAATTTTTCGAATGATGGTCACGTCACATAAATGGCACGGCACAGAACATGCAAGTCACGGCACGTAACTAACACACGTATTATGTCATGAAAGAACTGTGCCATGTTGTGTCGTAACGTATCTGAACACGGCTTTTTAGAGGGCCTATGACGTCTGGCCTAGCTTAGCCCTGATTTGTGGTAAAATCAAGAAAAATAATAATGTCAGATAGGGGTCAAACCCCTAAATTATGTACTTTATTAATAATGCAAAAGTTCTACATATTAAAAAAAAAAACAAAAACATTAGCTAGCTCAATATAACTATTGAGCTAATAATTAATTAAAATTACAAAAACATTAGCTAGCTCAATTCCTCCGAAAAGTGAGAAATTAGAACATATATATCTTGGAATAATGAATTCTCTTAAAATGCGGTTGCATGAAAATACACAAACTTACTATGCACAATTTTTGTTCTAATATATAGGAACTAGCAGGAGCGGAATTGCATATTAAAACTGGAACAACTCCGCTGCTCGCCAAATAGGCGAGCAGGACCCTGCTATTCTAAATCGAACCGTTCATTTGTGTTGAGATCCGTGCATGAAAAAAATTCAATGGTGTGATTTTGAAAAGCAGGGTCCTGCTCGCCTATTTGACGAGCAGCGGAGTCGGATCCATTAAAACTAGACATTAAAACTGGTCCCTTGTGGCAATGGCTGGTGTAGGCTAGCCATTATAGACTTGCAGTGGAATTGCATATTTTGAGGGCCAAACAAATATAGGCACAAACAACAGTTTAATTATTCATCTAAATAAGGGCGATTCTCACAATAAAAAAATTTAGACGGTCCACGTTGATTTATTCAAATGGCTATAATTTAACTAAAAAGGTTATTTACAATTAGAGGAATAAGTTCAATTCTTAAAATAAATGGAGAGATTTTAGTCTGCTTATAGCAGAATCCATGCATATGTAATTCTCAATGATTTTAATTTAATTTTTCTTATTCAAATTAATGGCTATAATTTAACTTAAAAGTTTGCAATTAGAGGAATAAGTTTAGTTCTTAAACAAAATGGAGAGATTTTAGTCTGCTTATAGCAATATCCATGCATATGTAATCCTCAATGCATGTTAGAATTGTTACCAGAAAAGTCAAACCGAATATTTAATATTTCCAATTGTCCTCAGTTGATCACCTGAAATTAAATCTAATATTTTTTATGTTAAAAAATGGTGAATTGGAGCAAAATTCAATATAATGTGGGGGGTACAAGAGGCAAGTTGTAATTTTCGTACTTTTAAAAATTGAGAATTGACAGCTTTATCTTATGATGAGATATTGAAGTCTAAAAAATTTGACAGTATTTAGCTGAATCTATAAAACCAAACAATTGGTAATGGTGTACAACTAGATTTATTAATGAAAACTAAAATGAGTAAAAGCCTAGATTTTACTTATGCACAGGTCTCTGCCTCTAACCTAGTACGCTTGTGCTACTTTGATGATTCTGAATCTGAGCCGACATGTGTCTTATAATAAGGTGCGGTACTTGCAACTTCAAAGAAAAATACTAACTGGTAAATTAATAGATTTTTAATTTTTTTTATGATTGATCGATAAACGGGTCTCCACCTATCGAATTCCTTACTATAATCTTACCCAGTAATCAGACAGCTGTGGAGATGTCACGTTGCGGATATTGGCTATTATATCCTATAAACATCCCTAGTAGGAGTTAATGCAATTTATATTAGGCCTTAAATTATCCGATGGTACGATTCAGTTAGATATAGTCCTTTAGCACATATTTGGGCGTTAGATATGCGTCTCTTTCATCCTTTCTAAGCCCCAGTTAAGTCAGCTTGTTAGCCGACCTGACCAGCCTAATAGAAAGTCAATGTCAAAATAAGGTTGAATTAATCAGTCGCTCATGCTGTCCCGCGTTATGCTGGATTTCAAATTTCTAAGCTTAAATTAAGGACAGTTTAAAAATTGATTATTCTGATAATTTAGTGACCAGACACACATAAAAGAAAATTGATTTAACCATCCAAAAGTAGCTTATAATAAAAGAATACTTTTAATTAAATCTCATTATTCATAGTCATCATGTTTATCTCAATGTAAGACGGCTACTAGAATTTATTTGTTTCGTAATTAGAGCTCATTCATAGTAACTACTTGTATACTAACAAATGCATGTCGGAGGTTTTCTTGTAGATATTAAATAGTTGCAACCTTTACTTAAAAGAAAGCAAAATGGATGCAACTCATTGATCTTTTCTATTTTGACAACTTTGGAGGCTTCCTCGGAAAAAAAATTTTGAGAATGTAATGGCTACAATCTGAATGTCCCGAAGGCGGGTAACTACTTTGCAGTGTATATTTTTTGGAAGCAATTAATTGTACCTAAGGAGTTGTACTCAGTTTTTATCCAAAACAACTATCATTTGACTTGCGCGAATACTGTAAAATTTTATACTCTATACCGTATCTTCAATGACAAATCATATATAATACGTAATTCAAAATTCAAAATCATATCTTCAATGGAAAACTGTACTACATGTACTTCCTGTTGTTGGATTATGTCATAATTTACTTGTCTGTTTGACTAGATTCGCAAAACATGTATCAATTGAATTTTACAGTTTCGTGTCTTGAGATATTGTGCAGGTTCATGACGATATGAATTGCTAAAGTATACATCAAGGATACATGATGAATTACAATAATTAATCAAGGATAAGTCATGAAGAACCAAGCAATGAAGCTAGAAGCATCATCTCGAGATTAGATTTAGTAATCTATAAAATAGATTAAATATGCTTGAGATTGTGCTAAGTGGCATCAACCGTTGCCACGGAATAAATAAAATTAGCGAAGCCGATTTAATCCGTTGTGACAAACCGTTGCACTGGTTAGCTAAAATTTCAAGAGAATTTGCGTTGTGACAACCGTTACAGCGGTTAACAACCGTTAGGGTTTCGCAGGCAGCCAAACCTATGATTTGGTGGCAACCATTGTAACGGTTAAGATACTGTTGCAACGGTTAAGACCAAATATCTAATTTTGTTATGTTCTCTATAAATAGAAGCAAAATCTAGATTTGGATTATCACTCTAGCTGCCCACAACTGCAATATTTCGAATTCATTTTAGATCTAGAAAAAATCATTGTTGATTGCGCACACAACTTCAATATTCACAATCCAATCTCAAGCATACTTAATCTCAATCAATATCTTGTTAGAAGTAGAGTGATCCTTGAGTGATCATCTTTGTTTGATTCATACACTTGAGCATCTAGTGCTCGTGAGCCATTTTCGTGCTCGGGTCGTGTGACTTCCTAAGTTTTGTAAGGGCTCACCGGTTCCACCTTGTACTCCTTTCTCATTGGGTAAAGAAAGGCGCGCCATCTCGAAGGTTGCGAAGCTCTGGAGACATAGGCGTTAGTGCCGAACTCTATAAACAACTCTCGTGTCAAGTGTCTCTTAACTCTTCTATTTACTTTACTTACACTTCCTTAGTTTATCGTTATTCGAGTTTTCGCCAAGAATAACAAACACACGATAGTTATATTAAATTAGCTTTAAATTTTAAAAGGCTCCTTATTCACCCCCCCCCCTCCCTAGGTGTCTTTGGGACCAACAAGTGGTATCAGAGCAGGTCACTTCAAATAAGACACACTTAATTTGAAATCTTGTATTAGATCTCATAATGGCAACAAATGATTAATTACTTAACTGTAATTGGAAGCAACAAATGATTAATTACTTAACTGTAATTGAAGTATGGGATATAGTCCAAAATGGGTGTACCACCGAAACCGAGACCGACTCAACCAAACTTACTGTTGATTCAAAATTGAAAAAGAAAGAAAATGACAATGCAGTAAATGCAATCTATGGTGCGGTTAGTGAATCGGTAGCCATGATCTTTGGTAACATGACTAGCGCCAAAAAAATATGGGAGGCCATAATAAACAAATTTGAAAGTAATACCCAAACTAAACAAACCAAACTTACCGGCCTAGAAATTAGATTTGAAATGTTTAACATAGGAGATAGTGAGTCTATAGAGGATATGTATAATATGATGTTACAAATGCAAAATGAATTTGTTGAATTAGGTGAACCTATATCTAACAATGAAGTTGTAGGAAAGATTATACGTGTGATGCTTAGGAGACCAAGATGGGAATCAATGATTAACACTTTTGAAGTTTTCTCAGGAGTTCAACCATTTACACCGGATGAGATATTTGCACATCTTAGAAGTTGTGAAGAGAAACTTCAACAAGCTGGAGTGCATGAACAAACAACCAAAACCATAGCTCTTCCGGCACAAAGACAAAAACCCTATAAAAGATTCCTCAAATATCACACCCTCAAATGACCATTTCTTGAACAAAATAAACCAAGAAGCCTCAAAAGATTCCTTCCTTCTATCAAAAATACTTCAAGGTATGTTAGAATTTGAACAAAAATACAACAAAAAATGTGAAGAGAAGAACAAGAAGGCCATGTATTATTTGTCACAAGAAAGGACATTATATACAAACTTGTTTCAAGCTCTTTCCTAGAAGCAAAGATGAAGGAGGAAGACAAGTTCGACAACCAAGGCCAATCAATAATAAAAATCAAGGTAAGCAAATGTTAAAAGCTTTACAGGCCATGTTGAATGAATACTCCGATGTGAGTAGTGATGAGAAATCCGACACGGAGGCAAGTGACGAACAAGAAGTCAAATTAGCCTTGATGGCTAATTATGATGAAGATTCTGAGGTGGACATGGAGGAAATCATTGCAAACTACAACATCACCGACAAGCTTGCTATCGACATTCTTAGAGAATTGGCCAAAACTCGAAATAAAAAGAAGGATTCAAGCGACAAATCATCAAGCACCTCAAACAAGGTAGATTTAAGTTTTGGATTAAATGGGTATGAATCCGAAAGTGAGTCCACTAGTAGTTCATTAGAAACTAAGGAGACTCAAACCAACTCATCAAATGACCATTCATTCACAAGTGAACCAAGCATTTTTTGTAAGAAGAATCTAACATTCGAAAATGAAAATAGGTTGAGAAAACTCCTAGATGTTACAAATTCGAATTTGCTTGAAAAAGAAGAAACTATACACAAATTGAGGTCAAAGGTTCTTGAGCTTGAACCCAAGACAAACGAGTTAGAGTCAAATACTTGTAAGTCACATCTAGAAGATTTGAAGTCTATTAGACTAGAAGCTAATCATTTATTAGAAGAAAATAGGAACCTAAAAGCAACATATTCGATTCTAGAAAATAAACTTATAAGTTGTGAACTTAAAATAAATGAATTACAAATGTCTAATAGTATCAATAATTGTCAAACTCATATAGGTGAAAATGAGATTTTAAAAAGTTAAAATGCAAACACTAGAGACCGAGATTAAGGCTTTAAGGTCACCTAATGCAATCAAGAAGTGTCATTAGGCTAGACCAATACTTTCAAGCAAGATATCAATTAGAAGATCGAGAATCCAAAAAACTTGGTCTTGGATATGAGAAGGGCCAATCCTCATTGCAATCCAATCACTCGCAAAGCCATAAAAATAAAGGGGAACAAACTCAAATATTTGATGATAAAAAATTTACAAAACTTAAATTTGACAACAAAAAGTACATTACTTTTCAATAAAATAAAAACACAACTTTTGATCCTAAAGAACCATCCAAAAATTATTTTAGAAATCAAAATGGAGTATGGTACTATAAGAATGTTGTAATCATGAGACTCAAAGTAATGGGTCAACAAGAGGTGTTCCCCAACATCCTAAAAAGTTTGAGTTAACTAGGAACAATAGTGAAAATATGAAGCATAAAAGTGTGAATAAGCAAAATTGGAATACAAAGAGTCAACTCAAAAATCAAAATGGCCTTCCCACTACAACTTCAAGCAAGGACCGAATTTGGAATCAATTGATCATTCAACATCCCGTAAACCATTTCTTACTTTTTGTAATTATTGTTGTAAGATTGGACACACTTCTGTGGAATGTAGGTTTAGAAAAAGAAGCAACATGTTGAATGTTGTTTGGGTTCCTAAATCTAGAAAAGAATGAGAAGCTAAGAGATATCTCCCCCAAACACCGAAAACTTCAAAAGACAATTAGGGGGAGATGAAACCAAGGTATGTATTAGTTACTAACTCTTTTCTATTAACTAATATGTACTTTTGTATGTGTGTTTAATTTTCTCTCACAAAGAAAATTCTTGGATCATTGATAGTGGATGTTCTCACCATATGACCGGTGATCTGAACGTAAGTTGAAATTAGAGTTTATAAATATTTAAAAGTTAGTAGTTCATTTTGGACTCATGACTCCTCTGTATAGTGTTCTATCAAATCCTTATCTAAATTAGTAAAAGAATTGTCATCTAGAGAAAGTATCTGAGATGTATCAAGTGCCTTAGCCTTATCAAGCAAAGAAAGAATGATATCTTCAAATGAAGATCTATCTACTTTTTGTATGTTATGTATAATGGTCGCAGCTTCATCAGCATTCTTACCTAACTGAATTTTGTAAATGCTAAACAGATCCTTAACTTGCTCGATTGTGAGTCTATTATAAGGAAAAAAAATTAATCAGAGGAATACCTGATGTGCTGCAGCTGCCTATTTTTTTTATCTCAAGCTCTTTTCTTATCTTTAGTCAGTGTGGAGGAAGGGTCTCCCTGAGCTTGTATCCTGAGGCTCTTCCTCATAGACACCCCTCTTTCGGGAGAAAGAGGAGGTATCATAAACTTCTATCACCTATGGTGGGGCTGGTGGGGAACAGGTGGTTAAATGGTTGGACATTTCATAGTTTTCTTCCACTTGTTGGTATAATTCTTAACACTCAAATGAGAAGTAGCCTTTTTAGAGGAACTGATTCCTTTCTTTTCAGATTGTAGAATTTTCTCTTTCCCCAAAGTGGTACATGTCTAGGGTAGCAGATCTCACAGTCATAGGGTGGCTTTATGGCTGGAGATTTGCCTTTGTTTTTGGTATTAGGAACACTCTTGGATTTGGGTTTATGAGAAGGGGTACTCATTGGAGTTTTGGTCTTTAGCACTTGTGGAGATTTACCCTTGTCAGAAATCTATACTTTTGGAGGAGTTACCCAACTCTTGCGCTGAGCTCTAGCGAGGAGGGGTTCAGAATCCGAACCTTGAGAGGTTTGATTAGCAGAGTGAGTGCGACAAGGGTTGTCAACCTCGTTGGATTTATTGCCAACCTCGTTAGATTTAATGCCAACATTGAGCATATATGTAATATAATTATGGATTGTTTATTGTCATATATGATTGTCAATTAAAGTGATCAAATAAGGTAATAGACAATCAATATATTTATTATGATGGACTGATTCTGAGATTTGCAATTCAGAAAACTGTCATTTCAAGATGATTTTGTGGGCCACACGGATATCAATGCGGCCGCACGGATTTTGATGTGACAGCACGGTTTTTGATGTAGTCGCACAAAATACCTTTTTCAAGTTGGCAGATAACCAGATAGGTTATTATATATAAGAATTGGTCCCCAAGACACAAGATAACACAGAAAAAACACAGAAACTGAAAAAACATTTTTCTCTTTAAGAAAAATACAGCTCTGTGTGCCTTCTCTTCTTCTTTCACCATCAAAGAATAGATAAGAGAAATCCATTAGGAAATTTGGAGAGAATTTCTCAAGGGTCATATCTTGATGTCTTGGAAGAGTTATTCCTACGACCATACGACAAAACAACAAGAAGGGCTTCTTGCCATTAGAGTCTAGTCTCGCGCTCACGGAGACAGTTGGCGATCTCTCAAATGATCGAGTTATTCCATAGAAACATTCATGAAATCAGGTATTATGTTCCGCATTTAAGATTTATGTTTTGTGAGTCGGCTTTGGCATAGGACGGTCCTTAGGTTAAGGTGGGGAACTGTTTCTCCTTCCCCGGGGAGTAAGTGTTTGACCCCTAGATGAGATGTAATTGTTTGATCTCTAGATAAGGCGTAATTGTTTGGCCTTTATGATTCCCCAACAACACCCCCTAGGTACGTAGGAGTTTGAGTCCTCTGTTTCTTGGGCTCAGTTTTGGAATATTGCACAACTGATACAACACAGTTCTGCTACAGAAGATCAAGAATCCCAAGATGGCAATCCAACGAATTAAATTCTATGATATGTATTATTCCTTTGATTTAGCATTAGCTGTATTTGCATTTATCATTCCTTTGATTTAGCATTAGCTGTATTTGGATTTTAGTTCTATATATACAATAGTAGATGCCTCTGTACGAATCAATCAAAACAGAAATAATAAAAATACATTTCCATCTTCTTCTTATCTCTTCTTTAATTTAGTTTTTATGGTATCAGAGCCAAAAAAAATGGCTGAAATTCCCCCTTCTACAATGGCTGAAATTCCCCCTTCTACATCTCCTCCTCCTCCTCCTCCTCCTCCTCCTCCTCCTCCTCCTCCTCCCGTCACTGAACCATTAATCTCCATCTTCCCTCCTATTTCTACTAAACTCAACACCTCCAATTACCTCACATGGAAATCACAACTCCTCCCTATCATTCATGGTTACAACTTAACCAAATACATCACTACTCCTCCACCTTCTCCTACACTTACCACTGCTACTGGCGCCTCTGTTGACAACCCGGCTTACCTACCTTGGACTCGCCAGGACCAGATGCTCCTTGGCTGGTTACGCTCTTCACTTATCGAAACAGTCCAGGGTCAAGTCATTTCCAGTGCAACCTCCTTCGATCTATGGACAAGTCTCCAGCGCTCCTTCTCCTCTTCTTCTAGAGCAAAACTTACAGATTTGCGCCGCCAACTCCAAACAACCACTAAAGGCTCTCTGTCCTGTTTCGATTTTCTTCAAAAATTGCGCCGTATTGCCGACGAGCTTTCATTTATTGGCCACCCGGTTCCAGAGGATGACTTGATTCAAGCCGTTCTCACCGGACTTCCACCCGAATACAACAACTTTAACTTAGCAATCACCACCGCCTTCAATGACAATCTGACTTTTGCCGATCTTCAAGGTATGCTTCTCACTCATGAGGCTCGTCTTCTCTCCCAGTCGGCCACCCCATCTCTTCCTTCTGCCTCTAACCCATCAGCCTTGATTGCTACTAATACACGTTATTCCAAACCCAATAACAACAGACCCAATAACAACAAATACTACCAAAATCAAAAAGCCCTTCTTCCCAATCCAACTAACCAGCAGCCCACTTATAATAACAACCAACGGCCCAGTTATCAACCTCAACCTTCCTACCAGCCCAGACCTACTTTCAATCCGAATTGGTCTCAATCTTCTCAACCTAGGCCGACAGAACCAAAACCAACCTGTCAGATCTGTTCAAAGGTCGGTCATGTGGCGCGTTTCTGCTGGCACTGCTTCGATGCTGATCCTGAATACAAACCAAGACCCACTTTTCAAGCTTATTCGGCTCAACCCACTGCTCCACAGTCCTTGGATTGGGTTTTGGACTCCGGTGCTACAAATCATGTCACGAGTGATTTGAATAATCTCTCAACCTTCTACAACTATGGTGGTACCGACAACCTACAACTTGGAAATGGCTCCGGTCTTCCAATTGCTCATATTGGTTCCTCTTCTCTTCTCATTTCAAATCATTCTCTACTTCTTTGTGATATACTACATGTTCCATCATTTACAAAAAATTTATTGAGTATCTCTAAACTTTTACTCGATAATCCTCATCTAATACTCTCTTTTTCTTCTAATTCTTGTCAATTGAAGGACCTCCGCACCAAGACAACAATCCTCCAAATTCCTTCATCTAGTGGTCTCTACACAATTTCGTTGCCTTCTCCAACTCAATCACCTCAAGCACTTCTCGGTTTGCGAGCTTCGGCCACTACTTGGCATGCTCGTCTAGGTCATCCATCTCATGCTACCACCTTGCAAATTTTAAATTCTCAATCTCTACCTTGCAGTTCTAATAAACTTGAACTTTGTCATGATTGTTGCATGGCTAAGTCGCATCATTTACCTTTCTCCCATTCTTTATCTACTACTTCTTCTCCTCTAGAATTGATACATTCGGATGTTTGGGGTCCATCCCCAATTGAGTCATTTAATGGTTTTCGCTACTATATTATTTTTGTGGATGATTTTTCAAGATTCACTTGGATTTATTTTATGACTCACAAAAGCGAGGTTCCAAAAATTTTTGCCTCTTTCAAATGTCAAGTTGAGAACCTTCTAAACACCACAATTAAAACCCTTCGTACCGATGGCGGTACCGAATATAAACCCATTCATTCCCAATTCCCACAAATAATACATCAAACAACTTGCCCATACACTCCCCAACAAAATGGAATATCCGAACGAAAACATCGCCACATAATTGAACTTGCTCTAGCCTCTATGTCTCACGCTTCAATTCCTCATAAATTTTGGGATGAAATTTTTTCGAGCACAATTTACCTAATTAATCGCCTACCTTCCAACAACAATATACCCTACACCACCCTTTTCAATAAATTACCCGATTACTCTCTTTTACGAGTTCTTGGTTGTCTTTGTTTCCCCTACACTCGAGACTACAACCAACACAAATTACAACTTAGAGCACTACCTTGTATTTTTCTTGGTTATGCTCTTGCGCAAAAGGGATATAGATGTCTACATTTACCCACAAATAAAATTTATATATCTCGAAATGTCCAGTTTGATGAACAAAATTTCCCTTTTGCAACAACACCACTGGAGCAACCTCCTCTTCCAACAGAAGCAACTTCGGCCCATCCTTTCTTTCTTACTTCTCAGCCGAACCCTTCTCAGCCCAATAATATATCAACACAGCCCACTCTCATAACAGCCCCTTCTACTCAACCTGAGCCGATCCCTACACCCCAGCCTACTAATATCATCTCTGGGCCGAACCCTCACCCTACACCTAACATATCCGAACCAATTCCCTCAACTCGACCCAATATGGATTCCCCATGCACAACCGAACCACTTCCTGTTTCCCCTCCTCCAGAAACCACTACTCAACAACCAACCTCAACTCATCCAATGGTCACTAGAAATAGAGATAACACCCGACGGCCTAGAACTTTTCCAAACCATGTAGCATACACTACAACTCTTGATGCCGAACCATCTACCTTCAAGCAAGCCAACACTGATCCTAAGTGGCGCAGTGCTATGGCTCAAGAAATCAATGCCCTCGCTCAAAATCATACTTGGACACTTGTTCCCTATGATTCTCAAATGAATGTAGTCGGATGTAAGTGGGTTTTTAAAGTGAAACGCAAATCCGATGGCACTATCGAGCGATACAAGGCCCGTCTTGTAGCCAAAGGGTTTCACCAACATGAAGGAATCGATTATCTTGAGACCTTTAGTCCTGTAGTTCGACCTACCACCATTCGCTTGATTATCTCTCTTGCGGTTTCTTATCATTGGCAAATTCAACAATTAGATGTCTAAAACGCATTTCTACATGGAGACTTAGCCGAAACCGTATACATGACACAACCCCCTGGCTTTACAGATCCATCTAAACCAAA
The DNA here is from genome assembly GCA_028015225.1 of Carex myosuroides. Lineage (NCBI taxonomy): Eukaryota > Viridiplantae > Streptophyta > Magnoliopsida > Poales > Cyperaceae > Carex > Carex myosuroides. Next base: position 6,400,030 of record CM051485.1, on the reverse strand, counting down.
CCATGTTTGCCATCTCAACAAATCTCTCTATGGGCTAAAACAGTCACCACGTGCCTGGTTTCACAAACTAACCGCAGCTCTCCTTCAATTCGGATTTCATCCATCTCAATATGACCCTTCACTCTTTTTATCTTTTGCAAATGGCCACACAAAAATACTACTTGTTTATGTGGATGACATTCTTATCACCGGCAGTGACCCTACCATAGTTCAGTCATGTATATCCCATCTTCAAACCCACTTTGCAATAAAAACTCTTGGGCATCTTCATTACTTTTTGGGAATTGAAGTTACTTCACATGGTGCTGACCTTCACCTTGCCCAGCCGAAATATATTCATTCACTCCTTCAAAGAACAAACATGCTTCACTGTAAACCATGTAACACCCCAATGATTGCCGGAACCCCTTTATCTGCCTCCGATGGCTCTCCCTTTGAGGACCCTCAATTGTATCGCAGTGTCGTTGGGGCTCTCCAATATGCGACACTCACAAGGCCTGACATTTCCTTTGCAGTAAATCGCGTATCCCAATTCATGCATAACCCTACCATCACTCACTGGGTAGCCGTTAAAAGGATCTTGCGCTATCTACAAGGAACCATCACTCATGGCCTAACCATTCGTGCCTCTAACACTTTACAACTCAATGCATATTCTGATGCTGACTGGGCAGGTTGCCCGGATGATCGCCGTTCCACTACTGGATTTTGCATATTTTTAGGTCCCAACTTGATTTCATGGAGTGCTAAGAAACAACCGACCGTATCCCGCTCTAGCACTGAAGCTGAATATCGCAGCCTTGCCCTCACATGCACCGAAATTTTGTGGCTCCAATACCTTCTTCGTGAGCTACAAGTCTCATTACCTCAACCACCAACCCTCTGGTGCGATAACATCGGTGCTACATTTCTTGCTGCAAATCCCATGTTCCATGCCCGCACGAAGCATGTAGAAATCGACTACCACTTTGTACGAGAAAGAATTGCTTCTAAAGAGCTTTCGATTTGTTTCGTGTGCTCTAACGATCAACTTGCAGACTTCTTCACAAAATCCCTACACTCTCCTAGATTTCGATCTCTCTGCACCAAGCTCACTGTGGCTCCTGCCCCATTGGCTTGTGGGGGGGGTATTGCACAACTGATACAACACAGTTCTGCTACAGAAGATCAAGAATCCCAAGATGGCAATCCAACGAATTAAATTCTATGATCTGTATTATTCCTTTGATTGAGCATTAGCTGTATTTGCATTTATCATTCCTTTGATTTAGCATTAGCTGTATTTGGATTTTAGTTCTATATATACAATAGTAGATGCCTCTGTACGAATCAATCAAAACAGAAATAATAAAAATACATTTCCATCTTCTTCTTATCTCTTCTTTAATTTAGTTTTTATGGAACAATCACATTTGTATCTAGTACGGTTTATCATCGAGTTCATGGTGTGGACAAAATTCTCATGACCATTAGCATTGCCTTCGCCATCTCTCTTCCAAACTTGACCAATATATCTTAGAATGATGTACTTGTTCTTGTCTAATTAATTTGGTTTGCTTTGTTTGATGGAGAGATTATCAAGTGTTTGATTCCCTTATATACTAGTACGTACCATGATGTACGGTTTGCATGTCTGGTATGAATGTACCTGTTCAGGACTGTGGGTCGGTCTTTTGGAGACAATAATTAACAAAAATTGGTAAAATTGAAAAATTAAATTTGCAAGAATGTTACATCGTTTACCGGTCCATATTTTTTAAATAAACTTATCAAGTCCATGTAGTGGGTAGGAGTCAACCATGCGTATAACATGTATCAAGTCCTGGATACACAAAAGTGTGCATTTCAATATCAGCACCACTTCAGAATTCAATTCATTCATACGCGTTCTAGCCGAGACAATTCAACCACGCTGCGATATGAACAAATTAACTTAGTATAGCAACAAGTCTGATCCGATTGAAGTCAAAATGGAACAAGTAATGGAAGCCAGCTAATGGGAAGACGATGGTGCGGTTCCAAAGGGATGGGATTGTCTCCTTATTTAAATGGGCTGCACTATCATGGAAATACAATGGGCCGTGCACATTAAATGCTTTTAGTAATTGGGCCGTGGGCCTAAACTTTCATGTTTCCCATTCACCATTTTAATTTACCAGAAAGGCTTCGTAAATCGCAAGTTCTTCTCCGCTTGCGTCTCTGACTCGTTCTCTGGGTTCCGGCTGCTGGCTTCTCTCCTCTTATGACTGTCAGTACTCAGTACCATCTCTCTCTCTCTCTCTCTCTCTGTATTGTATTTTGGATGGTTTGCTGTGCTTCCTTAAACGTGCTGTTTGATTCGATATAAAGGTACTTTCAAGGATCTTTGGCAATGAAGTTTGAATAATATTTAGATTTTCCAAATAGTACTGGTTGATTCTTTTCTGTGTCTGTCCTTTTCCAATCCTTATGGATGCTCGCAAGAGCCTAATTTTGTTACCGATTTCAGAGTTGTGATTGATTTAGCAATTAAAAAACATACTAGGACACATCCATCTATTATTAAATTTGCTAAATCCGTACAGATAAGATACGGTTATTACATTCATTTCCTTTATTTGTTGTTTGAAGCGGTAGTATTTGTCAGAGAAGCTAACTTAATTGTATTTGGCATATGATTTGTTGAAGATTTCTCAAGATTTTTTTATTTTGTTGTAACATAGCTTGTCAAATAATGCAAGTGTTCTAATATTTTACCTTTCTATGCTTAAAGTTTTTACATCCTATTTATTGTGACAGAGGGGTAAAATAAATCTTTCGGTAGATACAATGAGTACTGAAGTTATTCACACTGGGGGATGCCACTGCAAGAGTGTCAGATGGCAACTTGAAATGCCACCAAGTGTGGTTGCATGGGAATGCAACTGCTCATACTGCTCCATGAGGGGTACCGTGGGCGTCGCTGTACCTCCTTTCAAATTCAACTAACTGGAGACTCTAGTAACTTCATCTCCACCTATTCATTCGGTACACAAACTGCCAGGCACACATTCTGCAAGGTGTGTGGCATCACTTCTTTTTACACACCAAGATCAAATCCTGCTGGAAAGGCAGTTACTATCGTTGTTAATTGTGTGGATCCTGGGACCATTTCTCATGTTGAGATTAGGCACTTTGATGGCAGAGATTTTGAAAACTCTTACGAGCACCTTCCCCACAGAGAGTTAAAGTAGCAGGAACTGTAGCAAACAGATTTGTACCTGTCCCTGTTGAGATATAACTATGTAGTCATTTTGCAATTTAATATGATATAAAACAGTAAATGGGCCATCCTAGAGCATCAGCTTTCTGTTGTAATAAAATAAGAAAAACTAAACAACGGTTGTGTTGTGTATCATTATGTATCATTGTGTATCATTGTTATGCCCTGTGTGGCCTTTTAGATATCGTATATTTGCATTTTGCTTACCTGCTGTTTTAGTCTCAGTACTGTTTATGTGCACTTAGGAGCTTGACTTGGTGTTCTAGTTGTAAGTTACCTTGGTTTCTATATGAAACGGGCCTTGAGCCTTATTTAAAAAAAAAAATTGTGTATCACCAGAGACGGGTTGTCACACCCCGAGACAACCCGTCACGTATTGCTACGTAAGGCGTACACACATCACATACATTATCAATAACATCCATAAATGCCATTTTTAATTTCATAAATCAAGTCTTACAATAATAACAAAAGTAGTCTAATAGTGGTCACGACAGACATGGTTAGAATACGATAACAACCATGCTTGTTCAAATGTACCAATTTTTCTGGAAAATAAACACACAACATAAAAGCAAACATAAACGGCATTTCATCTAACATGGATCTTTCCGCTTGCTACTACTCACAACCTTCCTCTGGCGCCTTTTCATCATTACCTGGAACCCATAGAAATATGGAACGGGTGAGAGATTCGAACATTCTCTCAGTGCGGGATTCAGTTCCAGCCCGGAGTTTGTAAAATCTACTTAATTTTCACAAATATGATACAGATAAAATGTGATAAAATAAACGGCAATCATACATATTTAAACCGTTATTCACTTTCAAGTTTTAGTTAATCCATTTCATTTGTCTCACTAGATGGCGAATTCATATTCCGCTGGATCTTGACTGTGATAGGACCGCTTCCTCCTACAATCACGTCCGTGACAGGACCGCTTCTGCCTACAATCACGTCCGTGAAAGGACCGCTTTTGCCTACAATCACGTCCGTGATAGGACCGCACCAGCCTACAATCACATCCGTGACAGGACCGCTTTCGCCTACAGTCACATTAACGAGGGGTCTAGTCGAACACCGGACCCAATGTATACATCCCGATACGCAAGCATACCGGCCCCTGTTCACTTTAATTATATGTTCATGTCACGTTCATTCATTTAGCACAGCATGCACGTCATAGTCCTTTGATCAAACGAATAATCCTATCTTAATGTTTTCTAACAAAGTCAAATGGTTGTTCGAATTCAACATGCATAATTCAACTATATGAAAAATAAATGCACACAAAAAGATAAGTAATAATTTTACAAAGTCCAGGAAACCCGCACCTGTTGTCGTGGGATAGTTCACTCCTGCCTCTACTTTACTTCTTACTTCAAAAGTCGGACCTAGACCATGTAACACGGTTTCTAAATTAATATTTATACATATATTTATTTAGACAAGTCTGTTGTTGAACTAACTTTATTAAGTATAAAAATCCAAATATCATTCATAAGATTTAGACTGAATTATATTCGTAAATGATCAGACAAATATAATGGAAATCGTTTTACATTAGAAGCAGGATTCAATTATTGATAGGTTTTTAGAATATACTTCTTTGTAATCGGATTATAAAATTACCATATAATAAAATAGAATATACAACTCAATAAATTTGATACGCCCCGGTGAAAGCTTGAGAACAGTTTAACTTATGAGATTTAATTATTATTTAATAATTTCCGACAATTGGGATTATCAACATAATATATTTTTTTAAGAATAATTATCATTCAAAAACAAATCGAAACTATGCACTTCCTGAAATTTCAAGAACCACTGACCCTTAAAACAATTACGAATTTCTACCGGCTAACAAGAGAATTTTATCAATTGATATAATAAATCCTATTAAATAAGTAAAGTTCAAAAATTATATAATTGAATTAATTTTTATCAAGTAACTAAATATAATCTAAAGATTATATCAGAAAATAAAATAGAAGAAATCTTTAATTTTCAGAAATTATATATTTCTCAGGAATTTTTTATTAAGTAAATAAATATAATATAAAGATTATATGAGAAAATAAAATATAAAGATTATATGAGAAAATAAAATAGAGGAAATCTTATCATCAAGTCGATGAACATAGAAGAAAGCAATATTTGATCATAAGATTAATTACCTTATTTTATTAGTTTTGGACTTTCGACAGGAATTACGAATGAAAGAAAATTATCAAAAGTGTAGATCTAACCTTTTCTCTTTTGCTTAGCCTTCTGTGAAGAATTAGCGGAGAGAGAGCGAGAGAGGGACAAGGGTTTAATCACATATATAGAGAAACGGTTTTTAAATTGATAACTTACGGATCAGAGAGGAGGCCAATTATTTGGAGGTTATGAATTTAAATTAAGATATTTCTTATATCATAACTTTTGACCGAATACAGCTTTTGGCTGATGAACCATTTGGGTTGTATTGGGTTTTCAATATTTGCAACGATCCGCTATATATGCTATTTAATTCATGATTTATATCGAACCTATTAATTTCTTTTCACGGCATTTTAATTTCAGTAATTAACAATATATATTGTGGGCTGCTCGAATTTTAATTGGGTTGGGCCTCTTTTGATATAGAAATCAATTTTATTTATATTATGACCTACTAATTAAATTAATTAAAACTGAAAATTTAGATTAAGTCGTTTTTTACGTCTATTCTCTCAAGTTACGTGGTGTTACACGGGTCATAATAATTTATAATTTTATTGCACATCAAAGTTATTTTCTTCCCAATTTGTGCTGACATGCTCAGATTTGATTCTCAACAAAGGTACTTTTATTTTATAATTGTGGTGACTCCTGCCTACCACCTAACTGGGATTTCCACTTTTATAGCCATCCCTCTCTCCCACACTCTCAGATGCACAAATACAAAGTACTTAAATTTATTGCATTGCTCAGAGAAGTGACCATATTTCTAATTGTTGTCTGAGAGTTGGAAAAAAGAGCCACTGCTTCGAGTTTCTGTGAGCCATCTATTAGTCTTCTTTTTTTTTCTTTTTTTCCTTTTTTTTTGTCACCATAATGCATCTTGTGAATTATAGTACTAACTGGTTATGTCTATCTTATAGACTGAGAGTCTCAAAAAATAGTCAGTTCCAATCATACTTTGTTGTATACCAGAACCTGGAGTTTTTCGCATGTTATAATGTTGGAAAAGGAAATAGAAAAAATTAATATGGAAATTACTATCCACCTCTAGAGGCAGCTGAATAGCTTGGAGAAGGTCCAGTCCAGTAGTCAAACATTATTACCATAGTGAAATGACAGTTTACCAAAAGCCGTCTGATATAATTAAAATAGTTACCAATTGAGATCACCCAGATCAAAGTCGTGTTGTTCAGTTTTCATCATTAGGCTCCAAGACCCATTATGACAGCAAATACAGGTTTATACATGCTTGCTTGCTTGATCAGATCTATTAAATTTGGGAGGGTCTGAGTTATATTATTTTTTTCAGTTGAACCAATGAATGAGGAAATTCTTCACACTGGTGGGTGCCATTGCAGAAAGATCAGGTGGGAAGTGAAAGCGCCAGCAAGTGTAGTTGCATGGATCTGCAACTGCACAAACTGCTCCATGCGGGGTAACACACACTTTATAGTACCTTCTTCAAAGTTCAAGCTAATGGAGGACTCCAGTGATTTCATCACTACTTACACCTTTGGCACTCACACAGCCAAGCACACATTCTGCAAGGTTTGTGGCATTACCTCCTTTTACACACCTAGATCAAATTCTGATGGAATTGCAGTTACGGTAAATTGCGTGGATCCCGGGACAATTTCTCATGTTGAGTTTAAGTACTATGATGGGAGAAACTGGGAGAAGTCATATGATCTGACGTCAATTTCTACTTGTTCAAAAGAGGCCTGAATTGATGTTCTTTTTTAGATTGTTTTGGTACTACCACCGGTACCATGAAGCTTGTTGTGGCATCTGTAACTTAATTTTGCTGTTCTGTGAGTACCGTTTAATTTCTGATTTACTTTTGAAAATTTTCTTTTATGAACACCGACAACTTTTATATGTATTTGCTATTGTATATCAAATTAAGATTTCTGTTTATATTTGATATTACAAGTATAAAAATATGTTAGTATTCATTATTAACTCCTGAATGAGCAAAAGAACTCACCATGGCATTACAAACATCCTGTCATCCTCTCAGTTCATAATTATTAATTGATGTAATAATGTAAGCTCTGATGTTGTAATTGTAAAAAATCAACCTGCGGAATTCTTATACGGACCGTGTATCACTGGATACGGTCCGTACACGAGTAAACATACACACAAACAGAGAAAGAGAAGAACACAGTATTTAACGAGGTTCGGCACCAACTTGGTGCCTACGTCCTCCACACTCACACACACATTTTTCTATTTCTTTTTGAATGAATTGTTACAAAGGAGGTAGGAGGGAATATATAGATAAATGCTACCTAAATTACTTACTATATTTTTTCTTATTTTCTTCTATATCTGATACAATCATAATCTTCTAAATGAGAAACAAATTAACTAAGAAAAACAGGAAAGAAATAAAAGGGCCAGCTGCCACCTTCCTATTCTGTCTGGCGGCGCGCTACACGATCCGTATACAATTATACACGGACCGTGTATATCTGTTTCAACAGCCTCCCTCAAGTTGGTAGGTAGATATCTACCATACCTAACTTGCCAATCGATTCTTCAAAACATTTTGTTGACACTCCTTTTGTCAACATGTCTGCAAGTTGTTCCTCAGATCTCACGAATGGAAATGAGATTATCTTTTCTTCCAAATTATGTTTAATGAAATGTCTATCGATCTCTATGTGCTTTGTTCTGTCGTGTTGTACTGGGTTATGCGCTATTGCAATCGCTGATTTGTTATCACAGTAAAGTTGCATACCTTTTTCCGATTTAAATTTCAGCTCGCTCATGAGTTTCCTTAGCCATAGCAGTTCACACAAACCTTTAGACATTCCTCTAAATTCAGCTTCTGCACTTGATAAGGCTACTACATTCTGCTTCTTACTTCTCCAAGTAACGAGGTTCCCTCCCACAAAGGTGAAGTATCCAGATGTCGATTTCCGATCAGTTCTATCTCCAGCCCAATCTGCATCTGTATAGCCCCAGATATCCAAGTGTCCATTCTTTCTAAACTGAATACCTTTCTCTGGAGTCTTTTTTAGATATCTCAGTACTCTCATCACAGCATCCATATGTTGCTCCTTTGGGTTCTGCATGAATTGACTTACCATATTTATAGCATACGCAATATCAGGTCTGGTATGTGATAAGTAGATAAGTTTTCCTACCAATTTCTGGTACGCTTCCCTGTTAACAACTGGGTCATCTGGATTTTCTTCGAATTTCAAGTTTTGGACAATAGGTGTATCAGCTGGCTTACAGTTTAGCATCCCCACTTCTGCAAGCAAATAAGGGTGTACTTCCGTTGTGATAGAGATATACCTTCTTTTGAGCGTAGCACCTCTATTCCCAAGAAGTATTTTAAGCCACCCAATTTTTTCATCTCAAACTCTTGCGATAATTTCTGCTCTAGCCACTCTATCTCCTCACTATCGTCCCCTGTAATTATCATGTCATCAACATAGATAATTAGAATGGTTACCTTGCCTTGACGATGCTTGTAGTACAGAGTATGGTCAGAATCACTTTGACTGTAGTTGTAGGCTTTCATGGCTTTGCAAAAACGCCCAAACCACGCTCGGGGGGACTGTTTTAATCCATACAGACTCATTTCTAGCTTACACACCAACTTCTCTTGTTCTTGGTGAGTGTATCCTGGCGGAATGTCCATATAGATCTCTTCCTCCAGATCGCCATGCAAAAACACATTTTTCACATCAAACTGGTGTAAAGGCCAGTCCAGATTTGCTGCAAGAGACAATAAGACTCGAACTGTGTTAAGTTTAGCAACTGGAGAAAAAGTTTCTTGGAAATCAATCCCATATGTCTGGGTGTACCCTTTGGCTACAAGCCGGGCCTTATACCTGTCAACTTTACCTGTGGCATCATATTTTACTGAGAACACCCATTTGCATCCAACTGTTTTCTTGCCACTTGGCAATGTCAGCAACTTCCATGTTTTTGTGGTCTCCAAAGCTTTCATTTCTAGTTCCATTGCTTCAACCCACTTAGGATCGAGCACTGCCTTTGTTACACTGGTGGGTACTCGAATCTTTGATAATTTCTCAGTAAAATTTCTCACCATGTCGGACAACCCGACTGTACTAGTGTAATTGGATATGGCATATCCTTCTTGGCTATCACCATCTGTTCTATATCGTTTTGGTAGTACATTTCGGGTGGTTCGCATAGGGTACCGTCTAATAGGATTAGGATTTAGGGAACTTACCTCGGGGACATCCTCTGGAGAACTGGAGCGTGGTATTTCTTCCTCCTCATCGGACTGTATCACTTCATCTTTCGATCGGCCGTCCTCAGGTCCTAAGACACGGTCCGTGTCACCCTCTGCACGGTCCGTGTCATCTTCTAATCTGTCAGTTTCTTCTTCTGTACGGTCCCTGTCTTCTTCTGTACGGACCAGATCACCATCTGTTCGGTCCGTGTCAGTCTGTGTTCGGTCCGTGTGGCTGTCCACACGGTCCGTGTTATCATGTGCGGTTTCCCACCAAATTGCTGGATTTTCTTCCTGAACTGATCCCTGCTGGTTCCGAAAATAGGACTCACTTTCCAAAAAAGTCACATCCATTGTCACATAGGTCTTTCCAGTTTCCAAATCAACACATTTATATCTTTTTTGGTGATTTCCATACCCGACAAACATGCACCTAATTGCGCAAGGGTATAACTTGGTTCTTTTCTTCCTTGGAACATGGACATATGCTACACACCCAAACACTTTAGGTGCCAGATTTAGAGCGGAGGGAATTTGCACAAAAGAGAAAAGTTTTGTAAAGGAGTAAGGAATTTTAGTGTACTAGATGGCATTCGGTTCATAAGATACACAGCGGTAGATATGACATGATTCCAGAAATTCTGGGGTACATTATTTTCAAATAACAGAGATCTAGCAATTTCCAAAATATGGCAATTTTTCCTTTCTGCCACACCATTTTGTTGAGGGGTACCGACACAAGAAGTTTCATGTATAATACCATTAGTTTTGAAATTTTTTCCCAAGAAGGTATTTACATACTCCCCCCCATTGTCACTCCTAAGAATTTTGATCGTCTTTCCAAATTGTCTCTGAATTAGGTTTGAAAAATCCACAAAACAATTTGCAACTTCACTTTTATGTTTCAAGAGGTATAACCATGTCATTCTAGTACTATCATCAGTGAAAAGAACAAACCACCTTTCCCCGTCTACAGAATTAACTGGGGCAGGGCCCCACACAGAATGGACCAAATCAAACAATTCCAAATCTTTATAACAAACACTAGGATAAGAAGTTCTGTGACTTTTACTTCGAATACAAGTTTCACATTGAATTTCAAAGTTTGATACACCAACCCATAAAGAAGGAAAGCTATTTTTCATATACCCAACAGACGGGTGTCCTAACCTCTTATGCCACAACAGAATATTGTCTCCTTGAATGCTTCTATTCGCGAGACACGTAGAACCAGTACTCAAGTCTTCGAGGTGATACAGTCCATTGCGCTTAATACCACGCCCAAGTATCTCCTTCGTTAGGATGTCCTGAAAAATACAAAAATTTGGATACATTAAAACTGCACAATTTAGGTCTTCAGCTAATCGGCCTACTGATATAAGCTTTGTGGTCAAATATGGTACGAGTAGAGTGTCTTTCAAACACAAAGATTCAGACACATTTACAGTTCCTGATCCTATAACCGGTGAGGGAACTCCGTTTGCATTCACGATTTCTTTCCTGTTAGATTCTCCAATTCTATCAAGATCTGACTTTTCATAAGTCATGTGGTCGGTTGCCCCTGAATCTATCACCCATTTGTCTAAATTCTGTGTAATAAAGACTTTACCTTTGCCAGTCGAACTTTCTGTACCTTCGACATAAGTTGCGAGTGTCAGAGTTGCTTGACCTGTACCGGCTTCTGCACGGTCCGTATGCACATTTGCACGGTCCGTGCGTCCTGCCAAGTGAACCTGTCCCTTCTTGTTCTCTGCTGCCTTTTTCTCTTTCAAGTCCTGCCACCAATCTGGGTACCCATGCAGTTGGAAACATGTTTCTCTGGTGTGCCTCGGATTGTTGCAGTGAGTACACCCTTTTCCCTGTTTTGTTCCAGATTTAAGAGAGAGTGATACCTCTGGTGCACGGTCCGTGTACCGACCTGCACGGTCCGCACCCTTCATCGCCATGACTGCAGGGTTGAAGGTGTTGTCGCTGCCGCACATCACTTTCTGCCTCATCTCCTTCTGGGTGGTGAGAAGTTCCTTCAGCGCTTGAAGAAGTGTCATGTCTGCGCTGTGGTCTTGGTCCTTCCCACCTCCTGTCTTAGAGATGTCTTCCATTGCTGGTCTTTAGATCTAGACCCGCTCTGATACCATGTAAAAAAGCAACCTGCGGAATTCTTATACGGACCGTGTATCACTGGATACGGTCCGTACACGAGTAAACATACACACAAACAGAGAAAGAGAAGAACACAATATTTAACGAGGTTCGGCACCAACTTGGTGCCTACGTCCTCCACACTCACACACACCTTTTTCTATTTCTTTTTGAATGAATTGTTACAAAGGAGGTAGGAGGGAATATATAGATAAATGCTACCTAAATTACTTACTATATTTTTTCTTATTTTCTTCTATATCTGATACAATCATAATCTTCTAAATGAGAAACAAATTAACTAAGAAAAACAGGAAAGAAATAAAAGGGCCAGCTGCCACCTTCCTATTCTGTCTGGCGGCGCGCTACACGGTCCGTATACAATTATACATGGACCATGTATATCTGTTTCAACAGTAATCACATTTATCTATATAACTTTGGTAGCCACTACTAAATTTAAAAAAAAAATTAGTTTAAAAAAAGACAAGTTAACAATCGCCTAAAGTCAAATTCATTTTGGACTAGCCTATTAATACAGGCGCGCCATGTGTCCATCATATATGGGACAAATGTCTAATTCAGTGTGAATCATGTATAAATATGTCCTGCCTTTGCTAAAGACGTGGCATGAATTTATTCTATTGATTGGCAAGCCGCCTGAGCAATAAAAATGCTTTAATAAACCGAGTTTAAAACTGTGTGGATTCACAATTATATCATCATCTTTGTTTTATCTAGTATATAGTTCTTTCGGACTCTTCTTAATTAAGTAATGTTGTCAAATCTAAAATAACTGGATTATTAACTCAGTTCTCCATATATGCTACTGTTGAAATGTTTGAAATGTTTGAAATAATAAAACGTTAATGCATGACACAAACACAGCCCAAAAGCCTATCAGATAGGATACGGACATTAATAAAACTTGGATGCGTTGTTTGTGTACAAAATCAATACAAACAGTGTAGATTTCCCTTTTTAATTTGGATTTGTAAATTTTAGTGCAAAACAGTGGTTGTGATTACTTATTTGCACCTAAAATTTTTTGTAGGAAAGCCCCTTCTTAGATAAGCTAAAAAAGCTAATGCTCCGTCCGAGAGATTACAAATGGTAGAAAACGAAAGAACATAATGATTGAGAATTTGAGATACCTCAGCGAACCGGATTTTTGTTCAAGTGGCTAGGACAAAAATTTATCACAAGTCCGAAATTCGATTAGAGGATTTCTTACGCTCACAAGTCCGAAATCCGAAATCCGAAAAATATTTCACTAAAAATTATACTAGCACAGTAGCACTTACAAATTACAATGTTTTCTTCGAAAAATATTGCCAGCTCTATCGCATGTGCAGTACTGCCTAGTTTTAACATATTAAATTAATGAACTGTTGTCATATGCTGCTCTGCATGCGTAAATAACACACAATTTTCATATATTGAAAGAAACATCTACTTTGCTAATACTAGAATAATTTTTAATTTGTAAGAAGGAACTTTCCTGAAAGTTTCTCAGCGCAGTTAAGCTGAAATTACCGAAATTTTTATTAATATCCAAAAAAAATAAAAAATTCAAATCTACACCGATTTGCAAAAATTTCGAAATCTATCCAATCCGAGAAATTATTCTGCAGATCCAGAGCCTGAATCGGCAAAATAATTTTCCGGATCCATAAATCCTATTTCCGGTGAATAATTTATGAAAATATGATTTTCTTATTTTTATTTTAATTAAATAAAAGATGTTATGATTTTTTCTATTGAAATATTAGAAATATTTTTATTTTTTTTAAATAGATAGAATACTGTATAATTAAATTTATTAGAAAGATTGTGACAAATAATCCGGATCAACATTTTTCAAGGTTATTTGTCACAAAAAATATTTTAATTTTCTTACTACCGCAGAAAATCTAGCCTCAAAAATATTAATCCAGATTATTTGTCGTAATCTTTCTAATATATTCAATTATATTTATTCCATCTATTTTCAAAGAAATATAAAAATATTTCTAATATTTAAAAAGAAAAATAAAAATCATAACATTTTCTATTTGATTAAAATAAAAATCAAAAAAATCCTATTTTCATTAAATTATTTATCGGAAATGGTGTTTCTGTTAAATATTTTACCGGAAATGGTGTTTCCGTTAAATAATTTACCGGAAATGTCATTTCCAGTAAATAATTTACCGAAAAGAGAAACTCTGTATCCGGAAAATTATTTTGCGGATTCAGGTCCTGAATCCGCAGAATAATTTTTCGGATTTGACAGATTCCGGAATTTTTGCAAATCAGGTGTAGATTTGAAAATTTATATTTTTTTTGGATATTAATAAAAATTTCGACTGAAACTAAATGCAACAACCGTTTCCGTTTTGAATTATAACAGCCTATTAGGAACCCGGTCGCCTTCTATCCGTCATTTTTTATCCTGATTTGCATTCATGGTTACCTTGTGTTTTCAGGAATTACTTCAAACTATGTCTTTATTTGCAGTTGCCCAAGCAACTATTGATGCAGATGTGTGCAAAAAATCGCTGCGGTCATACTGTAATTAGTGAAACTGATATCCTCATTTTTTTTTAATCTTCATTTGTACTATACAATTTTACTGGGCATTTGGTGCAGATTCATTGTATTGTACCCATTGCACTAATTCACATATGGAATTCAATTATCATTTAATTTGGACATTTAAGCTTTTAAGGCCTTTTGAATCTCACTTGCATCTCAATTTGATAGATGCCTTTGCCTAAATTATTTTCAATTGTAGATGCTTGATGATAAAATCTACATTATGCATATTGAGTGCAAATTGAATGGGATCTATTTATTCCACGGGTTGTTGGACTTTGTGGAAAGAAAGAAATAAGAAAGCTGTTTTTGCAAAATAAAAGCTTATCTCAGTAATGTTTATTAATGAGGCAGACATTGAAATTAGGAGGTGGCTTGTTTTGTGTTAGCTGTATTTGGACCTTTAAGCCTTGTTTTATTTCAATGTGTTGTTACTTGTTTTGCATTTTTTTATTTGATATTTTTTAATATATGCATAAAAAATATATGCATAAATTTTATTTTATGAATTATCAGTTGGCAATTGCTGATTAGTCTAGATAAAAAAAAGTTAATGAATTATTAGTTAATAATCGCTTACTTATCCTAGAATAATTACAGAGGCATTTAAATCAATAAAAGAAATGTAACACACAAAAAATTCTTCAATTATGTCCTTACTTTGAATAAAAAGCCTCAAATTTTTTGCTTAAATTGTTTTTTTTTTTTAAGGTTAAAGGCTTAGCCTTTAACAATTTGTATTAAAAAAATGAAAAGTTTATGTACATCTCTCGTATCTAAAGAGTAGAATTGTTGATTTGAGCTAGATTTCTCTCCGTATAACTTTTATCTCATAAAACAATGTTCATGAATCATCTATGTCCACCATAATTTATCATTTTATTCTTTTACTTGTTAGAAAAATATCCAACAAATTTGATGGTATAGAAAAAAAAAAGGTACACGTGCTATTATTTCAGATTGCATCAAAAAACTCGGTTTCTGATTCACATTATTCGATTTAAAATGGACGCTTCAGATTAATCCGTTGAAATTATTGAGAAGTAGAGTTATAACAAAGTTAACAAATTAACTTTGTGTATTTATTTTAAATATTCGGATAGAAAATAAGATTCTGCAACTCCATTCCGGAATAAATAAGCATTGAGAAAGAAGAGATAGGATTCATGCAATAGACACCTTTTCCATTTGTTGGTCAAGGTGGGGGGTCAGATTAGATACATTGGATTCTTGCCAAGTGATAGCAACAAATGAATAAATAAAGACACCTCACACATGAAAGTTGGACTTAATCAATACCTTCTTGCTTAGCAGAGGATAGTTAATGAAAGCTCAGCTAATGAAAAGTAACTTGGTGTTGTTGGATACTTGTTTTGGTGAAACATGGCCATCATAAACTGGATTTGTACAGTACTTTAGTCACTTTACCTGTTAGCGCTGTTATACTCTTTCTTTTTTGTTTTTATTTGTGAGTTTAATTAATAAACTACTTTGCTAGACTCCTAGCTAGGAAAATCTCATTAATAGGTTTGGTCGCAAGTTGGATTAAAAGGGCAAATCAAAGTATTGCATTTATTTTGTATGTATCTTAGAAAATCCTATTAGCATTTTGGTTATAATTGATTTTTGCTTGAGCGTTATGTCGGATGAATGAACCTGTCTATTTTTTGTGCGCTTTAAGTAATGGTGTAAGGTCTCAGTGAACGAGTGGTCCAGAGGCACTTTCTATTAAACAGTGCCGGTATGCTATTTTCTTTAACAGAGACATAATTATTAATTGTAAATTATTATTTATGGAAGTGTCGGCAAGATTTTATGTACTTAAATTATTCCTCGTAAAAGGCAAAATATGAAATATGCATGGAAAGAGATAAATTGACAAATCAAAGTCTGAAAAGTGACATCCAACAAATTTTATAAGAAAAAAACAAAAAATAAAAATTGCAATAAGCATGATGAGTGTGGCTACGATTTCTTTTTTTTTTTTTGAGAAAAAGGCTATGTTACTATGCATAGCGTACACCGATCCATACTATAATTTTACATCTTCATTTTTAAAGTTTAAATAGTTAATCTGACAAATAGTTGATCCGAACCATTCAATATAATCTCGATAGGGGTGTTCAAATTTGTTGTTTATGCGGAAAGCAAGTTTAATTATAATTTTGAAGCAGCAAGTATGATTGATTATTATGCAAAAATTTATTGTATTTAACACACTTCATGCTATTTATGTGAAAATACACGCATATGAATATGTATATATATGAATTTTCATTTTAATATTTGCATATGCGGCCGCATACCGCATATGCGGCCGCATACCGCATATGCGGTATGCAGTGGCCTTCTGCATGTATGAACAAAACCGCATTTTAAAACATTGATTATAACTATCTCATATGGAATTTCGTTATTCAAAAAGTTGACAACAGCGATAACGAAGAAAAATAGTTATCAAAATTAAGAAAAATGATAATCACACATACTCTGTAATTCCGTATTAATGTCAGAATTTGTACATTATTATCAATATTATTGCCGGTTAGTAACAAATACGGCACAGACTACATTTGCGGGCACCGAAATCTCGAGCTTTTCAGTGATCTGAAAAGAGAAAAGTTGCCCTCTTAGTTTTTGTTCTCTTTTCATTCTTTTCTTTGTCAATAATGTTGTTAATTTATTTCTTATTTAATATTTTTTTGGAGGAGGTGGGTAGCTAGATTTCCAACACTGCGTAGTCTTGGTCTAACAATCGTTATTTCCGTAATCGGCGTTCTTTTTATCACCCAGATGCGTTAACAAACAATAATTATATATATCATACAGTACAGAGTTACACAGTAGCAACCAACACAAATTGACAGTTTGACACCAAACTTTTATTTGTTTTTTTTTTTTACACTTTTATTTGACCAAATTATAACCACGCGAACCGGGTAAAAGGTTCGTATCTTCTCTGCTAACAGTTGTAATTTTTTTTTTTTATGAAAAGCCCGTAGGCGTAACAGCTGTAAACAATTGATGCCTTTTGTCCCCCATTATTTTCTACTCTTGGGTTTAAAAAATTGTACGTTATTTATGTTGCACTTTTGTAGGTCAAGATGAAACTACAGTTAAGAACCTTCATAAATTGATATAAGGTTTAGAAAAAAAATGATTGAATCTATTACGTATATTTTAAAATTTTCATGGAACTTAGTAAACAATAAATAATAATAAACTAGATTAAATGGTAATATATTTAATGAAAGAAATTGACTCGAACAATATAAAAAATTAAACAGCTGAAACAAATGAGATATATATCATCTTAAATGAAATAATTAATCTAATATCATCTTAAAATCTGGTATCACAACAGCAGCTTTATTTAATTTTGATTAACGAAGAAGGTTGCTTTCATATATTTGATCCCATTCTTCTCTACTGATTTGAACAATCTAGTAATTTATATTTTTTTTGTTGGATTATATGTAAAAAGAAGAAGATAATTCTAGTGTATATTCAGCTTTTATGTTACATTCAACTCTTATTATACATATATTTTTAAAAAATCTTATTTACTTAAAAATAAAAATTGTAGATGCGTTCTCAATTAATTTAGATATAACGTATATCAAATTAAGTTGATTAGGAATTAGATTGTTCATTCACCATAAAGCTATTATATTTTCACCATTAAAAACTTAGGCCTTGTTCAGACGAACACAATCCCAGCGGGTTGTGGGATTTTTTAATCAATGTTATTTTTTTCCCATGATGTGTTCGGTGGATCTTTTTCTAATCCATCTTGGCTGCTATTCTCAAGTTCATTCTCGTGCATAGCTTAAAATGATGTGACAAATATATAAGTTGGACCCAATTTTTTTTTTTTCCAAGAGCCTGTAAGGTATGGAGATGGTGTTAAGTAGTTTTAAGTTATATATCTTGAAGAACTTGCTTTTGGTCCGAGGAAATCTTCTATATTAATAAATAAGAGTTTGAAATGTATTAGATGACTTGATCCAACTCATATTTCAAAAAAGTTATATATCTTCAATTTATGTTTTAATTTAAATTGATTCATTGTTTAACTTGTTTTTCTCAATTTATTATATTATTCTTTGTAAGTAAAGTATCTCTAGTTTAATTGTAAATTATTATTTTTATCGTCACTTACAATCCTATTTTTTTACAATTTTACAATTTATTTTTCTAAATATTACATATTAAACTTTAGATTATTAGAATGGATCAGAAAATTAATTTGATAACAAGTCTTTCATAAAAATAAATATTGTTTTCCATATTTCTTTTTTCTTAAATTAAGATTCCCCATAACTATTCTCACTACACTACCGAACATTCATTTATGCATATTTCCATAACTATTCAAGTATGTACTCATGAGTATGAATTATCGTAAATAAATTTGTAAGTTTACGTCTCATAAAATCTCACCACACATAATCCCATAACAATCAAACAAGTCCTTGTGATAGAAGGCCAAATGTCTTTCAAATCAATTCAGATTTAACAGATGTTTTATCTAAATAATTAAGAATAATACAAGTTCATTTTTCACTTTAATTTTTTTTAATATTTATGTACTCTATAAGTTAAACGTACCATAACAAAATGAATGTAAATATAATTGGATGTACTATAAAAAAAAAATGTTGTAGTGCTTCCATGAGCTCCATCATAATGTGGGGTTCATCAAATTTGATGTTCAAATTGAACCAAAATATTGTGTGATCTATTCTTACTCAGAACTCCAATATAAACAAGACACCAATTTGAGTGGGAAGATGGCTTTCCAACTCGCGAAAGCAAGAGCGTTCAGGGAGGCGATCTCATCCTCCTCCAAACACCGACCAACCTTCGCGGCAGTAGTGCAAAGGTACGTAGCCCCTCAACCACCACCCAGGAAACCTCAGCCGCCTCCCCCCAACCCTCAACTTGCTTTCAATGCACAGCATCCGCCCAAATCCAACCCCAACGACCACAGCTCAGCCATTAAAGCACAAAGAAAAAAAGAGTTATTGCAAGGAGATGATGGCTGGACTACCGTACGCCGTAGGAAACCAGCAGCTCCTAAACGTACTACCTATTTCGGCGCTCATCAGAGGGATTTTATAGAGAATAACAAATGCTTTAAATGTTTTGCAAAGGGACATAAGAAAGCCTACTGTAAAAACAGGGTAAGGTGTAATAACTGTGATGCAACTGGTCATATTTCACGCAATTGCCCCAAGAAAGCTTCAAACCATGGCAGTAAAGAAGGCAACCCAGCAGTAGTTATTACAGCGACCAACCCAGCAATAAAGGACCAAACAACGCTGCTTATAAAACACACCCATCCACAAACAGCCCCACTCATCAAACCCCAAGGTCAAACACCACCAGTTAACCCCAAGCCAAAAACAATGGATATCATGGATTGGGAAACAGTAGAACTCCAACATCCAGATTTAGTGACTCCAGAGAGAGCTGAAGACCTTGAGGTCTTCATCCACCCTAGAGATGACCTCTTACCACCAAATATACCTCTGTATCGCACAGCTATAGTGCTGGCCGGGCCTAACCAAAATGACAAATTTCTCGCACATCGCATCGCCACTCGACTCGCAAGCTACTTCAGGAAGCAACCCCGCGACTTTAAAGTCAGAAAAACCCAATCAATAGTGGGGGATTATCTTGCTATCTTTCCCACTTATGATATGATGAAAGAAGCCACCGAGGTGTGTGTCTTTGTGATAGGTCCCGGAGTTGAGGTTCAGCTAACTCAATGGACCAAAGAGGCGGGAATGCTATATGATCCCTCCTCTAACCTGGCTAGACTCAAGCTACATGTGGTCCCATATCAAAACTGGAATGAGCATGATGTAGCTGACATCGTCTCCGGTTTCGGGGCCCTCCAAAGAATGTCAAAGGTTCATGAGACTGAAAACTATGAATTTATCCACTCACTGGTGGACTGCCACCAAGCAAAGCGAGTACCCCGCTACCTCACTGCAAGAGCAGGGGACCACTACGCACCAGTAGATATCGAGCTTGACGGCTGGTTACACACTTCGGACCCAAATCCATTCCCAGCAAGACGTGACAATAATCGAGACGAGGGTTCTACACAAGGATCTCACATAGGAGAATCACGGATGTCACTAGCGCACCAAAGTGCAGCCCCATACACGCGTAACCGACCAACGGTAACAAGAGACCGACCCGGCCCCAGTCACATTCACCGAAGAAGGATTGCTCAGGGAGGAGAGGAAGATGAAAACTCTCTGCAGCTGGAGCCTCCAGTCATAAAAACTAATGGAGAGGAACAAGCAAGTGCAAAGGGAGAGATTATTCTAACCGTTACAAAATTTGAACTGAAGCACGCGGACACATGCACGTACGGGACATTAAATTTGACAAGCCAGGTGGGAGAACAATTCAAGGTTGTCATTCTCTCTGACATTCCTAGAGCAGTGCGCGGTCTATTCATAGAGAAGGTAGACTCTTCTGACTGGCACATAAAGCCTTCCTTTAATTTCCTATGGAGAGGCCAGACCCCTCCAAAGTCAACACCTATTGACAGAAAGGCTCAACTAGCAGAACTTCCCCCTCTGATCACTCAACAAGAAGAACCATTTCCTTTTACGGGCCCAATTATTCTTCTAGGCACAAGACAAGAAAAAGAATTTCTCTCCTTAATGGGTCCAGTCAATTTCGGCCCAGTAAAAGCAGACAATACTGCCGCGTCAGGGATCACTGATCTCGGTCCAGTAATTTTTGACCTCGGCCCAGAAATAGATACCAACTACGGCCCAGCAGTGGCTGCCGACCCCGGCCCAGCAGGGGCTGCCGACTTCGGCCCAGAAGTAAACACTGAATTCGGCCCACCAGAGGCTGCCGACTTCGGTCCAGTAGTGGACGCTAGTTGTCCCATGTCTAGCCCAACTACACTGAATCCAGCAGCCATAGAAACCATATCAGCAGCCCCTCTCCAGCTCACAGCTTATCCCCAAATCACACCAGAGAGCAACCGAGACAACTCCAGCGGCTCCCCACCCGGATTTTCAGGACCGCCCAAATATGCAAGAAGACCGATCCGACAAAGTGCGCGCCTCTCCTCTAAAAACAGAGGAGAATATCTATGCCCAGAAGAAAGAGCTCGCCGCGTCACCAAGCCGTACTCTGCCTCCTTTTACAAGACCATACAAGCCAGGAAGCGCACCCCCGTATCACCTGTGAAACTTGATTACCTGCAGTCCTTCGCACCACTCTCCGAAGCCCAGGCCGAGGCAATACTTGCCCAAGCCGGCATTGAAATCACTGATCAACTCGAGACAGCCACCATGGCAGCAATCGCTGTCGAGTAAGCAAGTCAGTAGCTAGGACCATGAGATGAGGCATTTTTGGTTTTTTAAATGTTAGTAAAATTTCAGGAATTTTGGGATTGTTTAGTTAAGAAGGTGGTCTATCTCAATAGGAGACATCCAGGTCTTAGAAGGATAGTCAGTAGCTACCACAGCTGCTATAGGGTTAAGTGGTATGTTTTTCAAGTTTTTTGTTGTAAGCCAGAGAAGGCAGAGTTTGTAAGAAGGCATGAATGTAAGTCCTCATCTCAGGAATGGATTAGTTATCAAGTAAACTCTAGAGTCATCTTAATTTTCCAATGAATTACAAAACAAGGGTTAAAGTGATTACATGGAATGTAAGGGGGCTTAATCAGAGGGAGAAAAGACTTGCAATATGACAAACATTTTTCATAGAAAAGCCGAACATCGTATGTTTACAAGAAACAAAATTGAGGAGCATGGATGACAACTTAGTAAAAGAAACATGTGGACGAAGACTAGATGGTTACCAAGCAATGAACTCACAAGGATCAAAAGGGGGCATTCTCATAGCTTGGCAACAGAAAAGGTACACTTTGCTAACCACAAAAACCAAGGAATTCTGTCTATCTGTGCAATTGCTGGACACAGTTTTGGAGGAAAAGATTATGATCACGGGGGTATATGGGCCGTCCAGATCAGAAACAAGGGGCCAATTTTTTCAAGAACTGTTTTCGGAATGTCCAGGAGATGGCACACCTTGGTTAATTTGCGGAGATTTTAACACAACACTACAAAGTAATGAGAGGAACAGCAATAACACTAACTGGCGATGGCCCCGAACATTTGCAAAATTAATCTCAGATTTGGGGTTAATAGATATGAGAATGTCAGGAAGAAGGTTTACATGGTCCAACACATGATTCGCACCGAGCATGGCTAAGCTAGATAGATTTCTCCAATCAACCGAATGGAGCGCCCTTTTCTCTAATTCAAAACAAGAAGTACTTCCGAACACAAATTCAGATCACAGCCCGGTAATGTATGAAGCATCCACAACCTTTAAAAGAACCAAAATTTTCAGATTTGAGAACTTATGGCTCAAATCAGAAAACTTCATCAAGTTCATGCAACAACTGTGGCCCAGCCTACCCAAAGCCGAAACCCCAAAGCAATTACATGACAAATTTCAGAAGATGCAGGAAGAAATTAAGAAATGGACAAAAACTCACATCGGCAATATCAAGAGACAAATAGGCATATGCAGGAGTTATATAGGGTGGGTTGACAAAGTGGAGGAGTAGAGGATAACAACACAGTTAGAAAAAAGAACCAAAGCATTAGTCAAAAGGCGATACACTACCCTAGCAGTATATGAAGAAGAACTATGGAAGCAACGAGCTAAAATCAAATGGCAACTTCAAGGTGATTCCAATACAGCATATTTTCATGCTTATGCCACCACTTCACAGACATAAACTAGTGGGAGAAATTGAGCATAATGGAAGAAGGTACAAAATCAACCCAGCAAGGCTCGAATATTCTGAGATTTCTATATCGACCTAATAGGAAAAGAGGAGGAGAGCTTCCAACACATCGATTGGCAACAATTATACCCAGACCAGCATGACCTAACAAGCCTAGCAAATGCGATTACACAAGAAGAAATTGAACAGGGCATTAAAGAATGGCCTAACAACAAAGCGCCAGGCCCCGAAGGTTTGACAGGGGAATTCTACAAAACTTTCGTTGCATTGCTAATCCCAAATTTACTAGCCGTCATCACAACAGTGAGCAACACACCCCAACCTCTAGACCAACTCAACTCCTCCTACATAACCCTACTGCCAAAAAAAGACAATGCAATAAAACCAACCGACTTCAGATCCATAAGTCTCATACACGGCTGCCAAAAGATAGTATCCAAAATTCTAGCAAATAGACTTCAAGGGCAAATTGGCAACTTATTACATCAATCACAGACGGGATTTGTGAAAGGCCGACAGATTTCAGAAGGATTTCTCTATGCAAGGGAGATACTACAATTTGCAAGAAAAACCAAACTTCCATTTGCCATTTTCAAAGCCGACATCCACAAGGCATTTGACACAATTAATTGGAAATTTTTATTAGTAGTCATGAAAGCCATAGGCTTTCCTTCAAAATGGCTGCTATGGATCGAAAATTTGGCTTTTCAAGGGCATTCTCAAATCATTCTCAATGGCCTCGTGGGAAAGAAAATCACACTAAAACGAGGAGTGCGGCAAGGAGACCGCTTTCTCCTCTTCTTTTCATCATTGCCATGGATTTCCTACCAAGGTGGCTGCAAAAGTTATCTCATACTGGAGCTCTCATAATGCCAATCAATTCAATGGAACCGTGCTTATTATAAGCCGATGATGCTTTATTTTTTGTGAAACCCGAACTGCAGCAGATCCAAGTGTTAACCGTGACTCTAAGGACCTTTCAATCACTATCAGGTTTAAAGGTAAACATGGAGAAATCTGAACTGATTGGAGTCAATGTACAAGAAAGCAACATGCAACAATTGATAACACAGCTAGGATGCAAAAAAGGAGAATGGCCACTCAAGTACCTCGGTTTACCGCTCACAGAGACAACAGTCCCTAGAACAACCTACAAGACATTGATCATGAAAATTGAGCAACGATTATCGGGTTGGGAAGCCAAATTCCTCTCATTGGCAGGAAGAATAATATTGATAAATGCCGTGCTATCAGCCATCCCTATCTATTTATGTCGGTATTTCACATACCGCAATGGGTCATAGATGAAATAGACAAAATCAGACGAAATTTTCTGTGGCACGGGGCAAAATTAGATCAAAACAAGATACACTTAGCGAATTGGGAAATGATATGCGTGCCCAAAAAATTCGGCGGTTTAGGGATCGTCAACCTCAGGTTATTCAACACAGCCCTTTTGTCAAAATGGATTTGGCAATGGCAACAACCACAGAAAAAGCTCTGGAAGTCGATATTTTCAGCCATATACTGCCAACAAAGATCAATGGCATTGTATGAATCAGCCTTCTTCTCGCGACATCTAAAGGAAGCACAATCTTTATGTGATAGCACCATTCTCAGAATTCCAGTACAGGGCACAACAGTAAAGTTCTGGAAGCATGATTGGGGTCAAGGTTTGATGCGGCATCACCTCCCTACACTGTACACCTTCGCTCTAAACCAAGAAAGCACAGTCAGAGAAGTCATCGCAACACTGGACCTAGCTACCCTCTTCAAACCGATAACTTCAGATCAAGGAAGGCAAGAACTCAACAAACTGACACCTTTTAAAGAGAGCCTCTGTCGACAAATCGCAAATTCTCAGGAAGTAGTAGATCAGGTCTACTGGCAGCCGAGCATACAAGGCATTTTCTCAGTCAAATCAGCATACTCAAGGTTGAGCGCAAGACCAAGGATCGGTCCAAATCTGGAAGGAATTTGGAAATTAAACATACCACCCCGGTTTAGAGTATTCGCTTGGTTACTTTTTCATAACAAAATACTCACAATTAACAACCTAAAAAAGAGAGGATATATATTAGTGGGCAGGTGCAGCATGTGCAGAAATGATGAAGACTCGACAACACATCTTTTCAATGAGTGCCCGACTGGAACAGCGATCACCACTGGAGCTCTGGCATTGGTGGCGGGATATCGAAGACACAGAAATTGGAACTTCATTCAGGATGTCCTACACACATCAATACCGAAGAAAGCTCGAGAAACAATAGCAATTGCAAACTTCATCATTTGGCGCGAGAGATGCAACCGGATCTTCAATGACCAATTCAGATCAATCGAACAACTGATACAAGAGGTAGATCATCAATGGAGACTCTCACAACCAACACCAAATCAAGAACCGAGTTTTAGAGACAATGGATAATTAGGACAAGACCTATCATATTATCTTACTAGTAATTTTGATTTCACTTTTTTGTTTTTATTTTGTTTCTCTCTTCTTCTTCTTTTCTCCCTTCTTTATTTTTTCTTTCTTTTCCACTTTTACCCCTGTATATTGCGCAAGGTTTCCATTCCAGGAAACCTCAAACTCTGTAACCACATATGGTTAATTTAAATGAGGGCATGACCCTTATTGTTTTCTCAAAAAACAAGACACCAATTCGATTTAAGGGCGGTCTCAAAGTTTTAACCAATTATTTGGATAAATTTCGTAGGAGGTCACTAAACTTTGTTCTTTATCACGAATTAGTCCCTCAGGTTTGGTTTGTCTCTCTATAACCACTGAATTTTTTATTTGTTTCAAACAAGTCACTTTATAACTTTTTTTGGACGGAATGAGCATATTCCGTTAATATTTTGGATGAAATTAGCATATTTTTAGTGTTTTGGACGAAATTAGCATATTTCGTTAATATTTTGAATGAAAATGTTGTAAAGTGACTTAAGTGGGTCAAATATAAAGCTCAGTGACAACAAAAAGACAAATCAAACTTGAGTGACCAATACGTGACAAATACCAAAATTTAGTAACCTCTAGAAAAAATTTACCCCAGTTATTTAGCTGAAATTTTTATTAATACCATTTCTAAAAAATAAATAAATATATAAACCACAATATGTCTGCGAGTTGGAAGAGGCTCGAATTATCATTTTTTTTCAAAATTCTTGATTAATTAATTAATAAGTTACTGTAGGGTGAGGATGAGCCGCCATATTACAACATCTAGGTAGATTTTGGCACCGATGGAGATGGACTGTATTTTTAAAGTTACAGTCCGACTCAAACGGTAACTCCTGCCTATCAGCCAGGCTATATTCAGACAGAGTCCATCTCGGAGTTTCCTGGAGCCTCCACACAGCAGAGTATATATCCTCCCGACGCGTACCCTTCGCTCGATGACCCGATTGCGAGGCATGCATATTTATTCACTCAAGGTGAGTCTGGACATACTACGGTTTTTTGTCCTAGAGTCCAGCAAACATCCGAGATTGAGGAGGTTCATGACGAGCAGATTCATAAGGAGGATGTCGATGATATACTGATGAGACGTCACTCTCCAAGCGGGGTAGGGGGTTCAGGAAGAAGAAGCCGATGATATACTGATTTATAGTTTGTTAGGTTTTTTGTCAGATACTGTGACCTATTTTAGATGTTTTTGTTTTATCTGGACAGGCTCTGGTTGTTTATTTTGTTGGTTATTTATTTATTTTGTTGCTTTGTTATTTTTTTATTTCGTAATTATATCATTATTTCTTTGTATACAAACGATATTTCAAGCAAACGATATTTCAAGCAAACAATATTTTACAAATAAACGACAGACTTAGAACTTTGATCCGACAAACAAACGATATTTTAAAATTAAACGACATATCTAATAAACAATATTTAAAACAAAATAACAATTTAACATAATAACTAAACTATATAAAAAACAAATAAACAAACAAATAATACCATTTCTGTTAACGAAAAAGGGGGGTGCAATAACATATGGCGGTCTCTAAGTATAGGGCCGTCAATTGTCATTGCGACTCTGATATTTTTTAAATTCTTCAGAATTAGTGGTTTTTTTTTGGAGAATGATATTAATATATTTAGTGCCACACTTATTTCAATACAAAATAGGTTTCACCGAGAAAAAACAAGTCACGAATTCAATAATGAACATATCTCCCCTGCATTTTATCACAACGGTATAACATTGCTTAGCATGGGGCCTGGGGCCATGCTATTGCATTCAGTGCAGCTACATTGCCAGGTGTGTCATATGTTCAACTGTGGTCAATTTGACCGGACATTACTGTTGCAGCTTTGTAAATAACAGGGGAAAATTTCTGTCCTACGTAAGACCAACCAACTTTTGGGAGCCCATTCCGTTGCTTTGCAGGCCCACATGGAAAGACCGTTTAATTTGTCTTGTGTGGGTCTCTCTAATTTCTAAACCCCGTTTTTTTCTTTTTCCTTCTTTGAACTGGTCTAAACCCCGTATTTAGCTGGGTTCAGCTTTTTAGCTGTATCAGCATTTACAGGGAGGTGAGGAATCTGTACTGTACGGGCCCACTCCGTTCGGCAGCCGACTCGGTGGGGAGATAGGTGTAGGTCCGATGCCCATCGGACCTAGTTTGGTTCTGATGGGCAGATCTACCGTAAGAAAACGGAGAAATTTGTGCGCACGAATCTTCAAACATACACGCACGGATTTTAAAGCATTTCGCACGAATCTAAAATAAAATCAATGGTGATTAAACCCGTCGAACCGAGGTAGGTCCGATGCCCATCGGACCTACTCTCAAGTCCTCGGTGGGAGCCTTACTTACAACGGACATTTCCTTTCGGATTCTTCTCTTCTCCATTTTCCTCGAACTGGATTTCACCAGTACATTTAAAATGTTATACTAGGAGGGTGAATGCCTTTGTTGAACTGGAGATGAAACGTTACCACATAAATATAGCACAACCGTAGCACCGTCTCTCCTTGGTTCCTTTTTATCCCTTTCGCAACTTTCGTTTGCTTCAAGCGACGAGTATTTATCTACTGTGTTCAGATCTCCCGTGACAGTTAGGCTGTAAGAAAATATAAAACAAATGATTTACGAATGTATGTAGTTATTTACCAGCCAGTATGCTATTTATTACAATAAAGTGCACAGGAAGGAGAGCTCTGACGAGTATCTTTTTCATCGGATTTTGCTATTTTCCCATGATTGTTTCCTCTTTACGCTTTCTTTAAATAATATAAAACAACATTAGTCCGCCTTTTTCCAGTCCCAAGCACTGTCAAACTGTCAAACCCCTTCTATTTCAAAAATTCGCACTAATCAAACCCCCTTCCCACTCCCCCGTTTTCTCCTCTCTCTTTCTCTCTCTCCGTTGAACTGGAACCCTAGCTTGATGCTCGACTGAAATTCCAGATCGGAGATGACAGATGCAAGTGGCCGCGCTAGTGGCTCCGGCGGAGGCAAGGCGGCTCCTGTGCGGCGTAGGCCCTCGCTAAGACGGAGCCTGGACGCAGATGAGTTCATCAACATGATGCACGGGTCAGATCCGATCAGAGTTGAGCTCACTCGACTCGAGAACCAGGTCAGAGGTGCGAATGTAGCTTGATCTATTGCTTTATCTAGCGTTGATTTGTTTCTTGGGTTATGCTTGAAGCTTTGGTTGTGAATCTATTGCAGATAAGAATAGGGAATTAGGAGAGGCACAGGCGGAGATCAAGTCACTCAAATTGTCTGAACGAGCTAGAGAGAAAGCTCATGAAGAGGTACTCCTTTCTTTTCACATTGTGCAAATAGTGCTTCGTGGTACATGTTAGTTTCTATGTAACAATAGTTTTCTGAGTTAAAACTGGTAAATGAAACAAAATTTTAACCAATAGCCATTGTGCATATATGGAAACACTATCTAATTTGGAATTCTAAAATATCATAAATCATTTCCATGTATCTTTCTTTAGGTTTGCAAGAGTAAATTAGATGAGGATTTAAATCAGTTTAACTCTGCTTTCTGTGAGCTGAAGTGTTTAAAGTATTTGCTAACCCACTTATTGTATATTTTTAGTTCTGTCTTTCTGAAAAAATAAGCAATTTGTCTCTGAGTGAGTTGGTATGATAGCTCCATCAAGTGAGCTTTTCCTTTTTTGGGTTATTACCTGTATTAGCAGGGGCAGAAGGTAAAGCTTCTCTAGGGGTAAGCTAAGCCACCCCCAACATTTAATTTTTTTTAATCAAGTATATAAAAATTAAACTAAAACTTTTATTTTATATGTATTAGCCACCCCTATGATAATACAAAAAAATTAAAGGGTTTGAATGTAAGATTACATGTTTTTTTCATTTGCTAATTTGTCCAGTAGTAAAACAGAAAAAAAACTAAAAAAAAAAGGAAAGAAACCGTGCCTATTACAGTATTGTCTTCATTAAGCATTTTGGAGAGGTCACCTTAACCATTTTAGAAGGCATTGTTGATTGTTACTGTAAAAAAGGAAAATTATTGGAGAGAAAAAAGAAAGTGATTGAAAGGTTTTCTGAAGAGAGAAAAAATCAAAATAAAAAAGGTGAAATTTAAATTGATGTGAAGGACGTGATATATTTTTCCTTTGAAATTTAGATTTGTTTTTTATTCCTCGACTATTTACAACTTATTAAATTGTTGTTCATTGTAACTTTTAGATAAAGGTTAATTTTAATATTTTATTTTCATACTAAATTGTCTTTTAGATTTTTAATTTTTTGTAAAAAAAAATTATGATAAAAATGATTTGTGTATGAAATTATAGAAGAGATTATTTGAATTTTTGTATATAATTTGAATCCTGGTAAAATTATATCTAAAAGATTGAATTCAGGTAGAATTATATAATTTGCAAGGTGAATGAAAGCAAATAGTGAAGACTGAAGAATCATACAATCTTGTGTTATATAGCTTTTGGTTTTTATTAAAATATTTTTTAAATATGATATTTATCTGGTTAGCGCCCCCTTATAGTCGAAGTCGAGTTCCACCCGTGTATTAGTTAACCCAAGAAAATTTCTTTACATCTTGGAACTGAAAGTCAATCAGTTCCGAGGATTGTAGCCTTTCTCATTTTTAACTCATTCCAGATTTCCGAGGAATTCTTAAAATTGGAGGAGAAGCTGAAGAAAACAGAGTCCCTTTTAGAAAGCAAGGTACTGGTGCTAAACTTATCTCCTTTTAATATGCTCTTGTTGCTCATTATTATAATTTATAAATCCATTCTTACATATGCGTAATTGGTGATAGAATTTGGAAATAAAGAAACTAAATGATGAGAAGAAGGCCTCTGTAGCGGCCCAGTTTGCGGCAGAAGCGACGCTCAGAAGGGTTCATTCAGCCCAAAAGGATGATGACATGCCCCCCATAGAAGCTATTCTCGCACCGCTCGAGGCGGAGCTAAAGATTGCCCGTCAAGAGGTAGGGTACCAGATGATTTTTATTATATCAGCTGCCATAATAACCACTTGTTTATATCAAGAAAGCACCACACGGTTCTATTATCAGTTGATTTTCTTTCCAAGTAAACTGTTGTATTTGATGGCTGTGTAAAAACCATCATATCCAAGGGGTATTTTAAAAATGAGTCAATTTATAGCAACTGTTGGTTAAAATAATGGTTTGTAGAGTTGCAACAGGACCGAATGATAAGCTTAATATGGGAAAACAGAAATACAATATACAGACAAATGTTCAGTATCTTAACATACAGAACCAAAGCTGAAGGCATAAAAAATCAAAAGGATTATCAAAAGAAGGATGATTAAAAGCAGCTTGCTATTTATCTCTGGTAAATGCATACACTTGTAATCACCAGAATAGGGATAGCACCTGTACTGAAATCTTTTGGTGCCATAACCTCTCCCAAGGTGATGTAGGTTGGGGGATGAAGTGTTGGGATAAGGAGACAAGTCTTATCACCACTCTCTCAAGGAATAAGAGTAATCTCCTTACCCCTCCACCTTTATCCCACTCCCAAACATTGCCCAATTGTATTGAAGTTCATTCACTTTGGTTGGTGCTCTCCTATCTGAGAAAACATCTTAACAAAAGTTCTTTTTAATGATGCTCTTTTTCCAGTCAAATGAACAAAATTTTGATAAGGGATCACTGATGTGAAGATTTATTTCCTACTTGTAGATTGCAAAACTTCAAGAGGATAACAAGGCACTGGATCGGTTGACCAAGTCAAAGGAGGCTGCTTTGTTGGAGGCCGAGAAGACGGTGAAAACTGCACTGGCAAAAGCTGCTTTGGTGGATGACTTGCAAAACAGAAACCAAGATCTGACAAAGCAAATCGACATATGCCAGGTATATATAGGTAATACAGCCATAGTATAATCCTATCCAGCTGCATTTTGCTCTAGAATGTCATCAATAGTACCTTTTTCACAGGAGGAAAACAGGATCTTGGACAGATTACACCGGCAAAAGATTGCAGAGGTTGAAAAGCTGAGCCAGACAGTGAAGGAACTTGAAGAGGCTGTGTTGGCTGGTGGAGCCGCTGCCAATGCTGTTAGAGATTACCAGCGCAAAGTTCAAGAAATGAATGTAATATTTCCTCTTACCTTTTGTCTGGTAATTTATATACATATATTTCTATTTCGGCTGAAAATTCTGTTGTTTCTATAGGATGAAAAGAAAACTCTGGACCGAGAGCTGGCGCGTGCAAAAGTAACTGCAAATAGGGTTGCAGTTGTAGTTGCAAATGAATGGAAGGATGGAAATGATAAAGTCATGCCTGTTAAGCAGTGGCTGGAAGAGCGAAGGTTCATACAAGTAAAGATCTCTAACTCCCTTATTTTTGTACTGCGAATTGTTAAACGGTGTTTTGTTCTCGGAAGAATTATCACTGTTGCATGTAAACCCTCAAATTAAGAACTACGACACCTGACTGAACAACTTAAAACAAAAGGATCTCATTTTCCTTTGTAAAATATCATTTGTTTCTTGTCTCAACTCCCTCCATTTTACTCAAAGATGTCTAACAAGCAGTTATTTGTTCGTTTCTTTTACAATCATTAAGAAAGGAATTTTAGGGGGTTTATGCAGATACTTTTTATATTGCTTATACCGCATTTTGTTATATTGCTTATATATTTGCCACATTTTGTTCTGTTTGCGAACAAAGGAAACTTTATATTCTTTAAGTTACACGTATGTCTCAAAAGTACTGATTATTTCTCCTTGCTCTCTCATGGATTGATTCTGTACTAGTAAGTGTTGCATAGCTGTACCATTCTTTTCTGGAATATCACAATTGTATGTAAATTGCTAATTTATTACTATTTTCTGTACAATAGGGTGAGATGCAGCAACTTCGCGACAAGCTGGCCATAGCAGAACGAAGTGCTAGAATCGAAGCTCAACTTAAGGTAACAATCAAAGCAAAAGAAAGTAGATTTACTATAAGTGGTACCTGAAGTCCTTTTACTACTGTGCAAGTTGCCTGGTAGAATTGCTCTAACCCTGCAGATCCAATTGTTAAAAGGGATCGTTCAACAATATTAAATTAGGGATATAACTAGATATACAATTTTGTGATATTAGTAATTAACTTGTATAAACATAATCGAATGGCTTTGTTAAGCCGCATTGACCAGGCCAAGGCCAAAATTTAAAAATTCTTCTAAGAACTGAGATCAAGTATGTGAATAAAATTCTAAGTAGCCTTTTCTAACTCGCAGGATAAGTATCAGCTTCGGCTCAAGGTACTAGAAGAAGGGTTGAGAACACCATTAAACAGTTCAGGACGCACCAACTCAGAAGGGAAGCCCTTAAGAAATGACATATCTGTAGTTTCACGCCGCCAATCACTAGGCGGTGCTGGGGCTGCCGATAAGATCCACAAGTTGATCTCCAATGGTAGTTCTGTGAATAACAAGAGATCGCCATCTCCCAGACCTTCTTCCCTATCTGTTAGCAGCAGTATGGTTCTGAGACGTGCAAAAGGGGCATCAAAGTCATTTGATGGTGGCTCAAGGGATCTCAGCCGTAGTGTCACATCACTAACTTCAAACAAAAACAAATCTGGTAATTTTGCAAAAACATCCCTGGGTGTTGGAGTCAGTGAAGAAAAGGAGAAGGGAGAAGGGTTGAGGAATGAGGAACAGGTAGATTCAAATATTAGTAAGGATAATGAGCCAAATGAAGAGCAGGTATCTGGGTTTTTGTACGATATGTTACAGAAGGAGGTTATTACCTTGAGGAAAGCTTGTGAGGAGAAAGATCAGGGCCTCAAGGACAAGAACAGTGCGATTGAGGTAAGTTACTAGTTTGAAAATTTATTTTGGAGAACTGGAAAATTTTCTACAAAAGGAAAAAAGAAAAAGAAACAGCTACTGCTAGTGTTAGTTTCCTTCCTCCTTTTTTTCCCTGTTTTGATTGGACGAACCTTTTTGGTCTAGTGTACTCTCTATGACATTGCTGTAGGAATCTGGTTTTGATGGTATATATTGTTATGCTGCTTTTGTTGACCCAGTATAATCGCGACTTGCTAATAGCTGGAAACTTGGGGTTGCTCGTGCTGGGTTGTGTCTGATGTCATGTCACAATTGGGACATCCACCGCATTTAAATATAATTGGAATTTAAGGATAATTAATATTTATTGATTTGTAAAATAGTGCTATGCAGTTATGCAGTAAAAGTTAGATTCTATTTTCCATCTAATTGATAAAAATGTAATCATGAACTTAGATACAACCATACAAGCTGCTGCATCCCCTATTGCATTTTGACTTGAATTTGATCAGGTTCAGGTGGAACTGAACCCAAATGGGTAGGATTTGCTGTCCATAACTTCCTTGGTACTTTGGTTATTTCTAATCTGATCATAATTGCCTTCTTATAAAATACTTCATCTCTGACCCACCAATTTTGTGATGTTAATTGCAGATGCTGGAGAAGAAAGTGGAAATGTTGACAAAGGCAATGGAAGTGGAGGCAAAAAAGATGAGGCGAGAAGTAGCTGCAATGGAGAAAGAAATAATGGCGATGCGCTTAGACAAAGATAGTGACTTCAAATCAAGGCGCCTCAGCATTTCCAGGGCACCTGTAAGTACGAGGTAGGCACCTGCATCACTATTCTTCCTTTACCGGATTGCCTACACATGTTATTAACAGTCATGTCAATTGTTCTATAATTTCAGAAACGTGCCTCGAAGTTCTTGAGGTGGAACCTTCAAATAGGTGCTGAACTCAAAAAGAAAGAGCTGCATTTGATGTGTAGGCCTCTCGTGATTACTTTAAATCTTCTTAACTTTTCATTGTTTTTTCATTTTTTCGGATTGCCGGATTGATTTAGCACTGACAGCCCTGCAAATTGGAGGGGCCAAATCGGTTGTTGCTTTAACATGACCTCTATATTGTGATAACATTAACACATGAGTGCAGAGAATTAGATTTCATGGATGGGATCTCAAGGTTTGATTTATTTGTATAGATTTGTTTTGTTCTGATTATTCACCCTTTTCAAGACTAGTGAGGTCTTAACATGTTTAGGGCTACGTATTCTCTACACTTGTTTATATTTGTTGTAATTAAAGATTGATCCACTGATATTTATCTAGTGGCAATGTGTTGAGTTTAAATTTATTTTCAGTGGTAATGTAACTAGTTTTAGAGGCTTTTGAGTCGCCAAATATGTACACTGTTTGTTGATAACAGAAGTTTGCTCCTAGACGTTTTATTCTTATCTGGAGAGGAAGTTATCTTTCTGAATAGATGTTAATTCTAACTGCTGAAAAAGATGGCTTTTTAAAATAATTTATGAAACTTGATTTGGTCGAGACAGATAAAGTAGGAAAAAGGTGAAGCGTTCATTCCCCTATTGTCTACTCGCTTATTTAATACTAATAATAATAATTAATTATTAATAGATATTATATAATGGTTAATAATGAAAGATTTAGTTTTGTACGTGTTTATATAGATTTTGTAATATGTTATGGTTGATGATTATGTATTTCACTTGATGATATACAATTATTGATAGGGTGAAGAACTTAGTCCATTTTCTTGTTGTCCCACCCACTTATATGTTAATAATAATAATTATTTATTTGTGAAGTGAAACTATATAAATGTTAGCGATTATTTATTAAAATTATATAGATTTATATAGATTTTGTAATATTATTATCATTAATAAGTGGAGGGATTAAGTTACAACAATTTTGAGTTACAACAACGATTTTCTACATTTTGAAATTCCAAATCGTCGATCCAAACTGTTTAACATGATCTCCACAATAAAATGTGCTTTCAGATCAAATTTTACATTTTTTTAAATTTTTTTACTATTTATTAAGATGGGTACAAAATTCAATGGTTTGAATTTGATTAGTTTTTGTAAAATACTTAATAAATAGTAAAAAAATTCAAAAAAATGTAAAATTTGATTTGGAAGCATATTTTATTGTGGAGATTATGTTGAACGGTTTGGATCGACGATTTGGAATTTCAAAGTGTAGAAAATCGTTGTTGTAACTTTGTTGTAACTCAAAATTGTTGTAACTTGATCCCTCCATTAATAATTATACATTTTAATTTAATAAATAGATAATTGTTGTTTACAAATAAGATATGTTGTTAACGGGATGGATATGTTGATGGACAATTAGGTAGATGATGAATTCAGATCCTCTCCGATACCGTAATAGGGAATCTTTTACAATTACTGGATTTGGACCGTTCTTTTTAACATGACACGAATCTCAAAGCCCAATAATACTGCCCATGTATTAGTCCGAATCTCAAAGCAGCCGAGAGTTAATCTCAAACCGTAAAGTGAAGGGAATCTTTTACAATATTAGAGAGGATACTTGTCCGGTAGATGACAGCATCTCAACTCGCTCGAGTGTTGATTGTGACAGTTTCCCTTTGGACTGACTATTGCCTAAATTCTGTACCTAGATACAAAAAAAAGAATATTGACTATAGACACTAGACAGCACCATTGCACCAACAAAGAGTTAATGGTCTTTGGTTGCAAAACAGAATGCTGACAATAGACAATCTAATGACAATCTTTTTCGAAGATCTAAATTTTTAATTTCTAAATAAAAATCCACGGTATTTGATACTTCGCACGGTACGAGCTAATCTTGAGTTCTGGGCTTTATTATATTCTAGCACACGGCATAGGTAATTGGGGCATGAGGGAGGGCTAAGCATCAATTCAACCGACTACACTATTTAATTATTAGAACCTTTGGCAAATTTGATGCTTAAGAAAAACGAAAAAATAAATGACGAATCTAGGTTTGTTCTTTCTCCGTCAAAGCAGCCTTGAAGTGAAAACCACACTTTTTGATCGTCTTATTAGAACCTTTGGCGAATTTATGCTTAAGAAAAACGATAAAAGAAATGACGAATATAGGTTTGTTCTTTCTCCATCAAAGCAACCTTCAAGTGAAATCCAAGTGGTGAATGCCGAATGCTTCCGTAACGTTCACGGGATTTGTTCCAAATAGATTTGTTGTGGTACCCGAGACTGTGACTTTTCGTACGGTGTGTTCTGCTTTTTTTTTTTGGCATCGATTTCAAATGTATATAGCTGTAATTCCAAGGTGTCGTTTTACCTGCCAAGCAATGTCATATCATCATTCTTATATTAAGTACGTATGTTCTAATTCGCTAATAACTTTGATTAAAAGAAAAAAATTCAAGTTCGATCAAATATTT
Organism: Carex myosuroides; assembly: GCA_028015225.1. NCBI lineage: Eukaryota > Viridiplantae > Streptophyta > Magnoliopsida > Poales > Cyperaceae > Carex > Carex myosuroides. Next base: position 6,363,138 of record CM051485.1, on the reverse strand, counting down.
TGATTATATACATATTTTTATATTTTTTTTTAACATGTAGAAGTCTAAATTTACTTAGACACATACTTTCTACATGCAAATTATTTAATATATAGTGTAATTCACATACTTTCCACATGTAATTTAGCGTAATTCAACATAATTTAACATAATTTAGTGTAATTTAATGTAATATAGTGTAATTCAATATAATTTCAAGTAATATAGTGTATTTTAGTATAAATATGCTAATTATAAATCAAAAGAAGTAATATAATAAATAATTTAAATAAAAAATTTGAATTTTCAATGTTAGATTTCATTATCTTGTTCTTCATTTAAAAAAAAAAAATCGGCTATTTTGTGGCCGGTTTACGGGGGAGAGAAAACCGGCCAGAAAAAACAGGTTTGAACATTTAAAAAAACCCGGCGCATTCTAGGTATATTTATTAATTTGTAATTAACTTTGGATATTAATAAAAATGTTGGCGAATTATTGTTCTCACCGAAAGATTGTACGGTCTGCGACTCGGCGGGACCGGATAGATGCCGTAATTAAAAAAAGAAAACTAACTAAATTCGCACAGTCCATCCTATGGTCTCAAAAGCTGAACCCGATTCACTGTCACATCTCTTTACAATCTTTTTATCTCCGACGTATTCACTGTTTCTTCTTACCTCGCTAATCCATTCGTAGGATCTGCCGAGTTGATGATTCAGGTTCAGTTTTCGTGAGATCTCGCGATTCGATGTTTTGGATGAGCTTAGTGCTTTGCCTTTGGTCTAACTTCTAAAATGTGAGTTTGTTGATTTGGTTTTGGTGAAGCTTTGGTGGCCAAGAATTTAGCTATATGATATCTCAGTAAATTCCATCATCTCGTAGCTGCCAATTGTTGTTTTTTTAATATACAAGTAGATCTGGAATTTGACTATCCACATCCTTCTATAACAATTCCAATATAATGTTTGATATATCAGATAAGATTTAGGATCCCATTGCTCTTGTTTGTGTGTTTTGATGAATCGAGTTATGTTGTATTTCAATTCACTACTCTTATAGAGTTTGAAACTATGCCATGTTTTTGTGCTCTTTACGCTGATTATATTTAGGAGCAATTCTCTTTCGCTTTTGTTTTGTGCAGAGAAGATAGTTCGCTTTTTCTAAATCTAACGAGCTACTGAGATTTCTTCAAGCATGAAGGGAGCTAATTGGCATAAATTAACGAAGACTAGACTGTCTTTTACAGTGATTATCCTACTAATTGCCATACTTATTATATGCTCTTGGGAAAGAAACCCACTTATTACCTCCTTTGGTCTCTCTTCTGACCAATTCAAGAGCATTCCTAAAGGTATTCGCTTCACAATTTTAAAGTTCAGATCTTTTTGTAACTGCTCTTGAACGGGATGTTACAGTCTAAATTCTTTTCTTTGTTTGGGGTATTTGAATTAACTTGATGTCAATCCCCAAATAATGTCCTAATTCCTAGCAGAAACCACAATAAAGGGATAAGTTTTTTTTTTTGAAGAAGCAATAAAGGGATAAGTTGTATCGAATTATCAACAACAAACATATTTGACGAACTATTAGTATTTGTCAGGTCTTTACTGGTGCATACATCAAATGCTGGTATTAGCTGTGTTGGATTGTAATTCTGGTCGAACGCTCACTGCATCTCTTATTTTTCTTTTCTACATACGACAGATTTTGTGAATCTGCAAGAATCTGTTCCTGGGAGTAAACTCCCGAGCAAAGTACCAGATGATACAAGTGAAGCTCCTGATATAGATTATATTGAATGGAAGGATGAGATAAAAGACGATGAAGTGAGAGAAAATGATCCTGAAGGTGATTCTTACTTATTATCTAGTGGAATAAGTTGCTTTTACACCTGGGATTTTTGTATCTTTTTTTATACCTATTGAAACTAAGAAATCTTGTATAGGCCTAATAAAAGGTGAAAATGTTTTTTGCTAAAGATGCCTGAATTTATTATCATTGGTCATGATCACAGATTTCTTACCATAGGTGAGGTAGGAGGGCCATTTTAAATTTTTTTTTTTTTTTTGCAAAATTAAGATTAAGGGGGTAAATGTGACATTTTTATGTTTGAAGGGACCGTAATAGTGCTCATTATTCCAGGCCTACACACAATATTTTGAGACTGTAGGAACAAAATATGCAATTTTTTTTTTCTTGACTGTTTTATTTCTTATGCCACATTCCTGTACGATTTATTCCACTTATTTCTCATTTTGACAATGTACTCCTACAGAGTGTAACTATGCAAAAGGAAAATGGGTCCCAGATGCGAGAAGACCGTTTTATTCTGGATCAGAATGCAAGAGGTGGCTGTCTGAAATGTGGGCTTGTAGACTGATGCAGCGTCCTGATTTCTCCTTCGAGAAGTTCAGATGGCAGCCCCAAAATTGTCAAATGCCTTCTTTTACTGGGCTCAGATTCCTGAAAAGGTACAACATTGTCATCGGTTGCTCCTCGTTTTATTGGAATGAATTCCTATATGCCCAAGAAGGCTTGATAACATCAAAATATTATGTGTAGCACTGCAACTTACCTGACATGAAGAACATATTGTATACACTTCTCTCCTAATTTCATTTGAATGCCCTAACTGCTCCTCTTTTTGTCCTTATTTGTTTGGGGATGGAGGGATGTAAATGGGGAGAGGGAGTACATTGGACATTTTTCATGTTTTGAGGGCATACTATATATTCTTGTCTTGTAGGGAAAAATTGGTATTTTGGCATTGCCAGGATGTTTGTGTAAAAAATCCCTCGTCTGGGTTACTAATTTTTTTTTTCCTTCGTTCAAGGTCCTTGAGAATGTTGGTCTATATATAAATCTATACAACTTTTAACATTTTTTGTAGGATGCAACACAAGACCCTTGCTTTTGTCGGAGACTCTTTAGGCAGGCAACAGTTCCAGTCCATGATGTGCATGATCACAGGTGGCAAACCCGCTCCGCAAGTCCAGGATGTAGGCTGGGAATTTGGCCTAGTCAAGGCCCGTGGTGCCATCAGACCTGACGGGTGGGCGTATCGTTTTCCAAGGACCAACACGACTGTCCTCTTCTATTGGTCTGCTAGCTTGTGTGAACTCCAGCCTCTACTTAATGGGTCGGATCCTAAATCTGTGTCTTATGCTTTGCATCTTGACCGACCCGTTACCTTTTTAAAGAAGTATCTTGACAGGTTCTTATTTTTCCCCTTTCAAATAAAATATTTCTGAAGTTAGTTTGATTGACCAGTGTTGCAGCTCCAATCTTGACTTTTGAGATTCAAATGGTCGATCCAAACGACTCAATTCAATATATATGTCGAAAAAAGGAACACCAAATGTTAAAAAAAATTGACGATTTTTTACTATTTTTTTTATATGAAAAGAGACCGTATTCCTAAACTATCTAGAATTTTTAAAATAAATGTTTTCCTGCCTATCCAAAAGAATAGTAAAAGAATCTTAAAAAGTGTAAAATTTTGTTGACTACAAGATTTCCGTATGTAGATTGAATTAAGTGCATAGCACCATAGACATATTTTCAACTGAAGTCTTTGGTAAACAGGGTTATTTTACAGGCCAACTTTGTTCAAACCCTATTTTTATGGTACAGTTGTAAATATTGGTGCCATATGCAAAGCCTAATTCACCTAAAATTATTTCAGATTTTAGGTGCCAGTGCTTCTGCAAATATTTTGTTCTGTTACAGGCCAACTATTTTCAATATGGAATAGTTGTGAATGCTCTGTCCTACAAACAAAGCCTACTTGTGTTACTTTATTTCGGGTTGATGTGCTAGTGCTTTGGCAAATATTTTGTACTGTTATGGGCAAACTATTTAAACCTTACTTGTATGATACAGTTCTGAATTATTGCTTCAGTGGTTCTTTACGGAATGCTTGATTATAACCAACGCTTTTTTTCAGGTTTCATGTGCTCGTGCTAAACACTGGTCACCACTGGAATCGAGGCAAATTTCAGGGAAACCATTGGGAGCTTCATGCTTATGGTAAACCTGTTGGTGACAGTAAGCTCTCCGACCTTTCAAATGCTAAGAACCTGACTCTACATAGTATTGTTTCGTGGCTCAACTCGCAAATTGTCAGAAACCCTAATTTGAATGTTTTCTTAAGAACATTGTCTCCAAGACATTTTGTCAATGGGGATTGGAACACTGGTGGCAGTTGTGACAACACAGTGCCTTTAAGAGGGGGTAGCGAGGTGTCACTGGAGAAGTCCAGTGACCCTGTTGCGGAGCAGGCAGTTAATGGGTCTTTTATCAGGCTGTTGGATATAACTGCACTGTCCCAATTGAGAGATGAGTGTCATATTTCGAAATATAGCAAGTCATCAAATGGGGTGCATGATTGCTTGCATTGGTGTTTACCTGGCGTACCTGACACGTGGAATGAGATTCTTTTTGCACGAATTTAGGTCTAGAATAGCATGTATTTTGAGGCAAGAATTAATTTGTATTTTTAGCTTGTAGAGCTGTGAATAGTAATTTTTATATGCATAGAGCTAATGTATAGTTCACCATTCTTTTGCTTATAGCTTGATGCAGGGAGGAGTATGACCTTTGAATGTGGTAAACTACCAAAAATCAATAAAGAGCAATATAAAATTAAATTGTCCGTTTAGAGGACGACTCATGCATTTTGTATTCAAGTGTAAAGGAGTTGCAATGCTTTTGTGAATGCTAAGATTCGTTTGCATTATACTGATACCATGCTTGTTGATTTTTTTTTCTTTCTTTCTTTTTGGTATCCCATTTCTTTGGGAAGAAGTAACATGTCTGTTTTGATTGCTGTCAACCTACGGAACCATATTTAACTTGAAAATTAGCAAATGAAATATAAACTTTTCTTTGAAAAAATCAACTTAATCCTCAGCCGTCCATCTTTTACCAAATTGGTCTCAATCTTTTGAAACAAAACACCGAATTGTTCTTAAATTTTCAAAAAATTACAAAATTGGTCCATGAATTTTTATTTACACCAAATTAGTCCCGAGGGAAGAAAAATGAGTGTCCCATTTGAGAATGACGAATAGGATTACTCATTTAATTGTTTTCCAAAAGTACAAATACCAATTTGATTTTTTAAAGAAACTTCAAAATTTAATTTAGGGCAAATAAAAACTTGAGGACCAATTTTAATTTTTAAACAATTCAGTGACCAAAACTTTGAACCTTTCCCACCAGATCTTCCAACTCTCCGCTAATACATTAATTTCTGCTATAAAACCCACAAGACAGCTAATTTTTTCAGTAATTTCAAATGATCATGGCGAAATGACCTCGTGGGCCAACTATGGAGGATTGAAACAGCCAGTAGCAAACTAGCTCCATTAAAATGTTATTCTTTACAGAAGCCACATAACATTCAGAGATAACGAGTCCTGCCATGGCTGCACAATTCCTCTCCCCGGAGCAAGCTCCAGAGCACTTCCAAAGTATCAATTATCTTTCAGTTACTAGCAATTACAGAATGCAAACGATGTTCTGAATTTTATATTTCTAAAATGGTGTACTTGGACCTTTAAAAGGCTCAAATAAAAGCAGCCTATACCAGCTTGAATAAAAGCCTTTATGTAAGCTTTTACAGTATTATCTATCTAAACTGGAACTCTGGAAGCATAACAGCCATAAATTATAAAGTCTCAAATAAACAAAAGAACAGCTAATAGACAAAGAAATCAGTATTCAATACTGGTAAAAGGGTACTGGTAATTCCACTGATACCATTATGAATGCCCGATCAGTGGTTGCTGTTTACCATAGATGATGAACCCAATGTCAATTGATAATGGAAATAATGCCAAGGTTCAACATAACAAAAAAAATTAATTTAAATAGTATCCATTGGACATGTTAATTAGAGTAAAGTACATGCAGATAAACCTATTTTAATTCTGCAGTAGAAGAAATCTACATTACAATCACCTTAGTACAACTCCACCCGAACCAAAATCAATGTATAACTACAATAATACACCAAAGAGCATTACAAGTATAAATTCATAAATAGATTGTGCTCTCTAACAGAGATAATCACACACACATACAATTCAAGTGCTGCTCTTGCACTCAGCGACACGCATTTTCTGGAGTACAAGTACATAAAACACAAATAGTTCTACATCCTACTAATCTAACAACAAAAGGAAGCTCCTTCCAAATTCTACTTCTGCAGAGCACTAATCACTGCTATTACTGTCACTGCCATCATTGAAATAATTAAAATTGCTGGTACCTGCATCTGCAGATCTCCCATGCCTCATCCCCACTGGCTGCTCTAGTTGCGAGAGCTCCACTTGCATTTGCATAAAAAATTGCATCCTCTGCAACTCAAGCTCCCTAGAAAACTCAATTCTGTGCTTCTCCATCTCCATTTCCTGCTGCAACCTGGAAGTCTCCATTCTCTCATAGACCTGTCCAAACTTTGCAATTGCATGTGTGACAGCCCGTATCCCCTCCATTCGCTTCTTTTCCTTGCCATGTGCATTTCTCTTTCTCTTCTTTCCGTTCACCATTGGTTCAGGCGGGAACCCGTCTGACGATTCTTCATTTGAAGAAACAGAAGGCGGTGATTGCAGACGTTTGGCAGCAATGTGGTACCCTGTTCGTTGCCTCTGAGGAAATTGAGGTACCCCAAGTGGCTTAATGTGCACTTGTGTACCAGAATTAGTGTTGGGGTTCGAAAGTGCCTTGCTGGCAGTGTGAGTGGGGCCCAACAACAGGTCCAGACGATTGAAAAAGGGCCAATTTGAAGCGGGTTTGGATTTCTCTACCTTGTATTTCTTCTTCAGCGTATCGATTCGGTTCTTGCACTGGACATCTGTCTTGCGCGCTTTGGTGTAGCCTTCACGACTCGTCACAGCATCAGCCACTTCTTGCCAGTGCTTCTGGCGAAGGTTGCCACGACTCAATTCGAGGAATCGTTCACCCCAGGCATCGATTAGGACTGACGTGGCGCCTTCGCTCCAGCAGTCCTCCCGGCCACCGACGCCGCCTCCGAAAGCACCGGAGTTGGGGCGAGGTTGCTGGATGGGGAGCGCTAGGGTTAGGGTTTGGATGGGAGGGGTGGAGTAGGGGACTGGAGCGAGCGCAAAGGTGGGAGGGACTGGAGGGGAAGGGGGAGGGGAGGGATCGGGGGAAGGCGATGAAGGAAGAGTAGGGGAAATGGGACCCTCGTCTAATTCCATTGGAGATTTGCGAAGGGAAAGGGAAAGGGGAGCGGAGGTGGGGAAGGAAAGAGGGTGACCACCGCCGGTGCCTCTTTTGACGAGAGATTTGGGGTCTTTGAGCTGGTCATTAGTTTTGCGTGATTACTCCGGCACGGCATTCTTTGGTCTTTCAATTCGTTATTCATTTTTCTTTTCCGCTCAGTAATGCACGCCGTCTATATCAATTGCAAACAAATTGTACTACTTTTGCTACGAAAAGTATTGTCCAAAAAATAATAATAATAATAATAATAATAATAATAATAATAATGAAACCTTGTGGTTTCTGAATAGAAATGGGTGGGTATACCGTATACCCACTTTTATTCAAAAAAAATAATGAAAATGAAAAAATGATGGTGATCATCATCATAATAAAAGGAAGTCTAAAGTCATAATACTGATTGGTCATGTACCATGGTTTAAAATTTAAAGGACTAATTCAAATTATCATGATATATTGATAAAATATTTATCAAAATTCCATTTCAAAAGAAAATCTAGATCTATCAATATAATACTTTTCTCTATATGAAAAAGTAATATAAATAAAAAAAATGAAATTTGACTCTACAAAATTTTGAACATGAAAATCACAATAAACATGAATTTAATAATTTATAATAATTCAAGTTTTTATAGCACCACACCACCAGTGGATGCCGCACATAGCACCACCCGTAGCCTGCCACGGGAAAATTAAGAAAATTAAAGAAATAAATAGTTCAATTGCCCGAAGAAAGAGAGATTTCCAAATAGTGATCTAAGAGCATTTATATCTATAGTATTATTAGAGTTTCTAATATGAGGTGGTAGTTTCTAATCTAGTTTCAGAGATGTGAGAGAGTTTCTTATTAAGAAAATATTTATAAACTCCATGCTGGTTAAATAATTGACTCAAATTATTTTTTCTTTTTAATTTATTGCTGATGTGGATTAATAGAAACTCTAAAATTAATTTCAGAGATGTGAGAGTTTAGAAACTTTAGAGACTTTAATTTCTAAAAAGTGGTTAACCGTTATTTAGAAATCAATTTGAGTTGCTGGAATGTAGATACTCTAATATCTAACAAAACTTTTTGACACTTAGAACTCGCCATTAGTCGCACAAGCATGGGCAAGATACATACACAAAACGAACATACGAATTCAGATCCTCTAAAGTAAATCAAATTTTGAATTTAGATCTAAAGAGTTTGATATGCTCTGACATGAATTTGCATTTGGGAGACCCATGCATTCCACTTTGAATCCGAATTAGCCCGAATTTTGATCCAACAATTCGAATCTAAACTCAAAATTTGAGTTACTTCAGGAGATCCGGACCCAACTATAACCCGATGTTCAAACTTTCTGAACACAACACAGCACTTGTAACAACAGAATGTGCCTGCACATTACGATAGTTTTGACAGATATTCGGATGTCAAACACGTGCAGGCAGGACACAGCACATTTATAACCCACTATCTGCAAATAATTGTTTAACATCTACTTTCTGATGATTTGAGCATTCGAGATCGTTAATCAGAAGAATCGCACGACATGAGCGCGCCTTCTAACCTCTTTAAATTTAAATTAATTTATTTGGAGTTAAACCAATTAGTTAAATTTTAACTTAGTTGTCATATCCCTACACTGAAAGAGACCATTAACAATGCATCATAAACTGCCCATTTTTTCCAAATCCAGAACTTCGTTTTGCAGTTGGCCACACAACATTATTTCACAAAGCAACCGTGTTCTACCTAAGAATCACACGTACAAACAACTTGTTTTCGTTGATGCTTGATATTTACTTTGGCGCCAAATCAATCCTTTCCAGATAACAAAAATAATTTAACCACAAATACATGATCCAACTTGGGTTATTGGCTGTACCAAACATGAATAAAAAAACAAGCTACAGATTTCGTCTCAACTTAAAAAAAAAACAAGTTCACAGTTCCAAAGATACAAATAACTAATTGTCACAGTAGCCAGAATTTTCTAACTCAAAATTGACCATCGAGAAAACTTTCATCAAAATTTTCAAACAATGGAAACAAGGTAACCTTCTAAAAGTTTCTAATAGTAAAGGTCACTAGAAACAACTTAAGAAAGGATGGCCATGACATCAGAAAACCTTAAAGCTATATAATCACTGCCATCATCACCCTTGAACTCGCTGCCAGCATACTTTGAGTACAGAACAGTGCTACCAGGTGTGATGTCCACAGCCTTTCTGTTGCCATCATTATCCAATAAACCAGGACCAACAGCAATGATCTGCATTTCATATAGCAATGTAGTAACATAAGGAACCATAAAGGAGATTGTACAGAGTCTTAATCAAGAGTTGCAGGCTTCTAAAACTGCTTGCAACTTGAGAAATATTTTCAAGTTACATGCTCATATTGCCTTGCCTTTAATATTGGTCAACACTCAACACAAAAATAGGACAGTAGCATATTATCATTGCAGTGCAAAAAAATAAAAATAGCAAAAAAAATAATAAATATTAAAACAGCAACAAATATGAGGTGCATATCTCAGAGTACCTTGATAATTTAAAAAACACTAAGAGCTCATTTAAGTAATTCAATACTAATAAAAAGGAACTATCTACCGGAAGTATTAATTCATGAAATCTCTACTTATTAGAAATTTTGTAAAAATATTTAAATATAAAAACCAACAGACTCCAATTGATACTAATTCTAATGGAGACAGTTATGAGGTGCAAGGGCCGAAGTCTTGTATAACAGAAAAGGTAAACTCTTGGACCAAAGACAATTCATTCAAGTAGAATTCAGAAACAACTCACTGTTCCAATGGAAGGCTTTTCTTTCGACGCCTCTGTCAAAAGCAAACCACCTGCTGTCTTCTCTTCCGCTTGTGCAACCTGTGCATTCAATCAAACAGGTCAGACTTTTAAAACTCAACCACACCCTCAGCCCGGCACATGTAAATACTAGAAAAAACTGCACAGACACAAGTTTTCACAAAGAATACAAGAACTAACCTTAATGAGAACTCGATCACTCAGAGGCTTCAAATCTTTCACATCCTCGGTCTCAAGAACACCTACTATGTCATCCTCATTCATAATAAGATGCTTTACCCCGTTGAATTCAATTTCTGTCCCCGCATACTTTGAGTATACTACTTCAGCCCCTGTCTGCGTTCAATAACATAATAACTTTTACTTGTTATGAATAACTGAATGATTTTAGATGCTGGTACTGTTTCCGCACCTCTTGAGACCAAACATTTCGATCAGAATATACCTGAATTCCATCAGATTTGCTTAAAGTAACTACAAAAGGAGTAATGAAAAGATTATGTCTCTTCAGGAAAGCAATGATATTGTGCCCGACTACTTCAAATTCAAGTACAATTCCAAATTCAGCTAAGATCCTAGAAAAGGCTGAGTCCCCAGATTCATTTTATACAATTTAGACCCTTCTACTAGCAATTTAAATATAATTAAAGTGGAATGTAAAATTTTGTAGTACCGGAACACTGATCTCAACTTTTTTGTCGCCGACAGTTCTACCCTCACCAATGGCAACCACCTCACCGCCTTGTGGCTTCGTCTGAGCTGTAGATGGGAGAAATATGCCGCCACTTGTTTTTTCCTCAGAAGTCTTGATCTTAACCAACACTCTGTCACCCAACGGCCTTACTGTGGTATACTGCAACCATCAGAATTAACCAAAAACACAACACATTCAATAAACGAACATGAAAAGAATTGTTTCTAGTAAGATCTACAGAGGGTTTTTTACAGTTCAATTTGACAGATTTGACAGCAACAAGTACAGTCAGCCGCTATTTGGAGTCACAAGTTAGTATCTACAACTACTTTCTAAACTAACAACAGAATCTCAATTGATATTATTAAGTTATTCAAATAAGTGAATAACTATATACCTTTGGGGTAACAACTGTGGCAGCTTTTGCTGTGAGGCCTTTGAGGCACCTCTTCTCAAGCCTAAATTGCATACCACTGAAGGTCGAAACTCTCCTATTGGTTGACACTAGAGTAGATGATGTCAGCGTTCCTGGACCAGAGAGCTGTACTGATGCCATCGCTAGACCTAAACAGAAAAGAGGAATATATTGAATTACATGAGATGATGTAATTCCTCGATCAACAAATAGAGTTAAAAAAACTGGACAATTGAAATTAAATTAAACCTTAATATTGAACCCGCGAGAGCGGCTGTTTTTTCTCTTTTTCTAAGCGGGGAGATTGGGATAAGTGTAGCGAGGGAGAAGAAGATAATAAAACCCTAGTGAAAGAGTACAGAAAGGAAGTCTTTGGAAGGAACTGGGTGTAGGTCCGATGCCCATCGGACCTTGTTTGGTTCCGATGGGCAGATCTACCGTAGGATAATGTAATGATTTGTGCGCACGAAATTGAAACATAAACACACGGGTTTTAAAGCATTTCGCACGAATCTAAAAGAAAATCGATGGTGATTAAACCGTCGAACCGAGGTAGGTCCGATGCCCATCGGACCTACTCCCAGTTCCTTTGGAAGTTACTAGAACTGGAAATAAATCTTCTGTTATTTCCAACCGTTCAATTTTTATCATGCGCAAATCTCAACGAAATAACTTTTTCCTACGCAACTCTTAACGAAAATCAACAGTTAAAAACTCCAATCATTCAGTTACACAAGTCATTCACGTATACAAGAGTCTTATAAATTAGCACAAGCTCTTTAAATAAAAATTCTACAAATGAATCGTCAATGACTTTATAAAAGAGGTGGGAAAGAAACTTATGTAATGGAGAATTCACCCATGTAGACGACCCTTCGCCTCAATGATGTAGGAAAGGATGAGGTTATTTAAATTTATAATATGTCAAAAAAATAGGAAAACAAAAATTACCAAAATAGAAGTATAATTGTATATAAAAGTAAGAATCTACATTTGATCTATTGGTAAAGTCACATAATGATGAAGTTAATGTCCTAGAGCAAATGTTGCTGCTTGTTTGTTTATATATTGGTTGATATAATCAACTTGTTCTTTGAGTTTAACATTATTTATAGTATCTGAATAAGATTCTAGATTGTGAGACACTATCTCGTAACAAGTAATAAACTCTATATTTCTCTAATCTTTGTAATTAGCAAGAAACACTAATTACATACAAGATTAGCGTGATGATTAAATGTAGATTGTGTTTCACGAATCAATCGATAGGAAATCGGTTTAATATCACGGATGCATATAAGAGTATATAGCATTGGAGTGATCTTATGTGAAACATGATAAAAGGAGTCTGTGTATATGTCATTAATGTTCACATGGTATAAGTGTCTGAAATATGAGATGATTCAGTTTTCTTATATGAGAGCCGTGCATGCATGTGATACTGTTCCAATGTATTCTCCTATGTAGGATTACAAAGGGATAACTACTCGTATATATATCTCACTTGGAGAAGTTCGTGAATATCAATAAGACGAATATCCCTCATAACAATATGTAATATTATTATAAGTGATGATATATTTGGGCCCCTTGATTAAGCAGTATTATACATGCGCATTACGATCAATTGTTGATTGTAAATATAATCAACCTCATAAAACAAGAAACATAGTAGATAAGTAAGCAAGATGATATGTTCCTACTTGCCCTTATCATTATAGATATCATGCGATATTGGATATTACACGGGCAGTATACGATACTGTCTATATATTGGATCATGATACTGTTTGAGAACATATCATCTGTATTGATTGGATAATTATAGTGCTTTATACTAGAGGCAATTTATGATAAATGAAATATGATTTCATTGCCAACATAAATACAAATCCAAAGCGGTCACATCCTATATAAAGTCCTTGTTGAGATATCGTATTGTGATATGATACTTAATGGTGTTATGTGATAACACTAAGTCAAATCCTAGAATGTATCATGTGATGTGGAATATTACATATGACATTCAATCAACACATATTAGTGTGGATCAATGGTCGAGTTAATTTGGTACATGTGATGTAAAAATTAATCGAGGAATTGTTTAATATTATAAAACAAAAAAAGAAGTTGATTGAACTTGTTCATTAGGTCAATTTGATTGTACCAATGGATATAGCTTGATTCAACGATTGCGTGGATATGTAGAATGCGCAAAACAAATTAACAGTTTGGGTTTTATGGCCAAAACAAGTTTGACTTGACCTCGGTCAACGAAAGTCAACTGTGGGAATGGCTGATCTGGTTTGAAGTAAATATTGACTGGTCAACATCTGATGGTGTGAGGAGTAGACTTAGAGAAGAAGTCTGGTCCACTTGGTCCATAGATATTTATGTGATGTTTTTAGATAGAGTGTCGATCCAATGAACCAATGGATTGTCTTATTACCAATATGTCTACCTATAGATCAATCTCACACATTGATTGGTTGGACAAGATGGTAATTTCACAATTAGATGACAACATCCATTTAAAAGGCCTCACCCTCCCCTTCTCTCTCCATCCCTCTCATTCTCTCTTCTCCTCACCTCCCTTCCTCTTCTTCCCTCATTGGCCGAACCACCCAAGGCCACCACTCCTAGGCTGCCCTATGCCGCCTCCACCACCACCACCAAAGGCCGATCGGCCTCGTTGAGCTGATTGCCTTGAATTTGGAGTCTTTCTTCTCCTCTTCTCTTGCTATTTCTAGATCTAGTCGTAGATCTTTGTTTGAGATTTGATTTGATCCTCTTTTGCTCATTTGATTGCTCTCATTTAAGTTGCTCATGTGTTGAGCCTTTTGATCAACGTCAAAATGATAGTGAATGACGTAGGGTTTTGGCTTAGGTTTTGCCTTATTATCTCACATTTATGTTTAATTAATTAGAGAAAAATGTTACTGTTTCTCTACTTTATGTTTTAGTACATGAAACATGTTTTGGGGCTATTCTACATCATTTGGAGCAAGAATCAGGTCAATTGAATAAGCACAGCTCATTGACTAAGGCTTTGTTACGGCCCGTATTGGCTAATACGGACCAGAGCTCCAATACGGACCAGAGATGGTGCGATACGCATTAAGTCCCTCAGCAACACAGTTCCAATACGGTCCGTATCCGAGGTGCCCTTTGGTGAATAACTGTTCCAGCTGTATCAAGATCAGATTTTTTGGACTCCACTCATCTCCAGGCGCCCCCTCACTTCTATATAAGCCCTCTGGACTGAAGAGAAAGACATCTTTGTATCATTTGGTTTTTTATTTTGTTAAGTGAGAAAGAGAGGAGTGTGTTGAGGCTAGTTAGGAAACGCTACTTGTTTGTGTCTTCTTTGAGTCTCTTGTAAACATGTCGTTCGGTAACTAAGTTTAGATTCTTAGGGCTAGGTAGTAAACCTTGTTACTCATGATGCTTTGATATATATACTTTTATGTTTGTGTAACATTTTGTGATTTAAATGCTTTTGTATTTTATGTTCTTCTTACTTGATTTCGATGATCTAATTTAATCGTCATAGTAAGTGACAGTGCCTTGATGGTAAGTAGAATTACGATTGACGAGTCAAGGACAAGGGGAAATATTAGACTAGTGTGAAGAAAATGTGAGATGGTTGAAGGGAGTGGGTATATACCTATTAGAAGATGGTACATCCCTACTGGGAGATAGTATATCTCTACTAGATGCCATGTTGTATTAGGTAATTTTTAAAATTAATATCGGTACAAATTTTTGTCAAATATGATAAAAATTCTGGTTAAATATGGTACTATTTTGACAATTTCGGTTACATTTGGGATTTATTTGATCGGAATCTAATATAATTTTGGTAGCGGTCAAATTTTGGTTAAATTTGAGATTTAATTAGTACCTTAAATCTAATTTAAAATTGGTACTAATCTAATCTAAATTTAGTACTCATTTAATTTTGGTATTATTCTAATTTAAACTATATATATAGTAAATCTAATTTAATTTTGGTCCTAAACAATTTAATTTTTGGTACAATAAATTTAAGAGGAGGGTTCCAATACCTCATGCTCTTCTACCTCATCATAACTCATATATTATATCTTCGTTTTCAAAGTCCATATTGTTGATCCGAACCGCTACATGATATTCATACTAAAATATGCTTGGGGATGAAATTTTATAATTTTTGGAATT
Organism: Carex myosuroides; assembly: GCA_028015225.1. NCBI lineage: Eukaryota > Viridiplantae > Streptophyta > Magnoliopsida > Poales > Cyperaceae > Carex > Carex myosuroides. The sequence continues at coordinate 6,347,778 of CM051485.1, read as the reverse complement.
TTTTTTACTATTTTTTAAGATAGATACAAAATCACTGTATTTGGACCGTTAAAACAACAGTGATTTTCTACCCATCTTAAAAAATAGTAAAAAATTTCCAAAAATTATAAAATTTCATCCCAAACATATTTTAGTATGGATATCATGTTGAACGGTTCAAATCGATAATTTAGACTTTGAAAATAAAGATATAAAATATGAGGTATGATGAGGTATAAAAGACATGAGGAATTGGAACCCTCCTCTAAATCTAATTACATTTTGGTATTGGTCTAATTTAATTTGGTACTAATCTAGTTAATTTTGGTACTATTCTAATTAAATTTTAGTCCTAAATCCTAAACCTTAATCCTAAATCCTAAACATAAATCCTAAACCCTAAGCCTAAACCTTAAACCTATCTAAATTACTGCTAAATTAAAAATTGAAACAAGAGAAGAAGAAAAAACTTATCCGAGTTCAAAGGGATTTGAAAGCGACCCAAAGGAATAATAAAATTCGATACCAGCGACCCCCTATATATAGCACAGGGACCGCAACGACACATGACGACCCTCATTCTATGGAGTCGCCATGTGTCATTGCGGCCCTAGTATTTTTCGAATTATGTCAAATTAGTAGTTTTTTTAATTTATTTATCTTTTGGGATGGTATTAATAAAAATTTCGGTATTTTTGTTTAATGTAAATCAATCGGCACTAAAATTTTCATTTATATAGATGATAATAACTATTTTGTTCAATTTTTTTTTTTCCGTGATAACGACGCACGGTGATATTATTAATTATATAATATGGTATTTACAAGAGCAGCTGCGCATGTTAGGCCACAAGACGCATGTCATGGTTGTAGGCTTGTAGCTGGCCTTTTATTGTTTGATTATATATGCACCTTTTTATTGCCATCACCGTCTATTCGCACTTTATTGAGTCAGGAATGTACTTTTATAAATTAACAAAGGGTTTTGAATAAGTTTATTAGTGCACGCTTCCTCGGAAATTGACCGCTTAACTTTATATTAAATAATTGACCGACATAAATTGATGGTGACCTCTCAGGAAATTGCACGCTTCCTCCATAGATTCCTCCATAGGTTCGATAGAGATAGTTGCATGCTTTATACTAAATAAGTTTTTTTACGTCTGAGGAAATTGCACACTTCCTCCATAGGTTCGATAGAGGTAGTGTTGTACATCTATTACCGAGCCTCCATTCTGGTTACTGCCCAAAGCTAGAACTAGGATCGATCTTTGGAGGCCGTCTAACAGATTGCGGTGTATCTCATTACGTCTGAGGTATGCACACCCTAGGTCACCATCAATTTGCACTTTTTAGTGCACGCTTCCTCGGAAATTGACCGCTTGATTTTATACTAAATAATTTTTAAATTTATAAATTTTTTTATAAACACATCACTCATGAAATAAAACAGTTTCAATGGTTTGAATTTATCATGTGAACGGATAAATTTTAGAGTTAAAAAAAATATTATTCTACTTCAATTTGGATTATTAAAGGTAAACGATAATCATTTTGAACAGCTTTTGAATGGTAGAAGTTGAACTTAATAGTATAAAGTGTAAACGTTGACTAGTATATGAAGATGCTCATTGCTTGATCATAATTTCCGAGGAAGCGAACTTTAACTTTACGAGAACATGAAGTCATGATTACGCTGGATGTCATGCGGACTGCGAAATTTTACGATACTAAATGTCGTAGACTTAAAAATCTTCCGTGATTTTCCTTCGGGTATTTAATTATTGTCACTAGATTAAAGATTAATTCTTTGTTCTTTTGTTGAAATTAAGATCACTGATTACTGATCAGGTCTCTTGCTTTGATTTTTAGGGCACAGAAGATCATTATGCCAAGTAACAATTTTTAGGAGAAACAGCGGATGCTTTACAGTTGTCAAAAAGTGTTTTGAGTGGACCGGTCGTTATTCATTTTCAAAAGAAGAAAAGTAAACATGATTATATTAATCCGAACAATTACAAGTTACAATTCTTACCAACAGCCTCACCGCGGAGGCGGAGCTTGGGGGTGTCAATGGATGTCATACGGTACGGTAACGGTAGACGTGGAAACATTTGCATACTATATTTATTAAAAATTGATTTTAGTCATATCTTATTTTAATTTTTATCCGTTAATATTATTAGATAAGAAAACATTAACAAGCAAATAACAAATAATACTAATTTAATAGTTAGTTTAGTATTTTACAAATAGACCATTAAAATTCGTTTGTTTTACACATTACAATCACATTACTAATATAAAAATTAAAATATAAATGTGCAATCGATTCAACTAAACTATTTTTTCTCGAAGTAAGAAAATCCAAAACACAAATAGGGTGAAAACAGTATGGATAATATCCGTCCGTATTCGATCTGTATTCGAAAAATTAGATGTGGATATCTGATATCTGAATATCCATGTAGATATGGATATTAATATGGTTTTACGTTTCAATTATCTGTATCCGAATAGTAGATATATATCATATATTTTAATATATATATCATTAACATATATATAATACCCATCAATTATCTGTATCAAAATAGTAGATATATATCATATATTTTAATACTGATTTTTTTCCGTTAACATATATATAATACCCATTAAGTTAACAGGTTGGGTAAACAATTACAAGGGTTTCATTGATCCTCTAGGAGGAGTCAAATTTTTAAGCTATGAGGTCAAACACCATTGGAGAATAATCATATAATTTTTTTTAGTATGTAGATCAATTTTGTTGTACCCATAACATTTTACTTTAAACTATATAGAAAATTACTAATATCATGCATATACGTTGCAACTTACAAAGGGGACATATTATAATATAACAAAAAAAAAATTCTCATAAAAATGCCATATTTCATAAGAAATAGACCAATGAAAAGAATAATTATTCAACAATATCTATGAATGATATTAAAATAGTTTGATTCTAAATCCAAATTATAAATAAAAAAGTTATTAGTATTAAGTCCAATAAGAAATAACGTCAACTTAGTGCAAATTGAAGTTATCATAGTAGTAGCTATATTATACACCTTATATTTGTCAAAGAGAGTATTCAATTAGTACAATTGAAAATATATAATAAAATTAGAAATGTTAAATTAATATGGTTCATACTTTATTTCTCGCTCAAGACCTTCCAATAAACTATTTTCGGTATACACTCGTAGGACATCATTATTTTTCCAGCTAATAAAATAGTAACTAACAAAAATACTCATTTGAATTTCAAATTTATGTTTCAGTTATAAAAAATTAAGTTAAGACACAACACACAAATTTAAATAGGCACTAGTTTTTTTGTAAAAAAAAAGTTGTAGTTCGTGCACTACCCCTATCCCTTTTGAACACTTCAAAATAGGTTACAAAGTGCTAATATTAATTATTATCGTGTTTTAGATCGTTAAGATTCAACTTATTTAAATAAATAATTAAATAAATAGTGATGACAACAAATGTGGTGTATTATATATATGTTAATTTGAAAACACGGATCTTGAATAGAATATAATCATGTTTACTTAAATGAGATCATTAAATAACACATTATATTCCTTAAATGATATAAAAAATGAAAAGAAATGAAGACATGACCAATCATTTATCAATTAATCCAAAAATTTCTTAAATGACATTTACCAAAATAGAAATAAATCATGACCAATCTAAAAATCGAGTATATGACAATCAAATAAGTGTGGCGAGTACGTGTCTAAATAAATTTAGATTTCTACGTGTAAAAAAGTATCAAAAAGATGTGCATGAAATAAAAAGGCAACTATTTGATTAGATAGCTGATATTCAATCCGAAATTACATCTTTTAATCACGGTCGTCACTGGATCATGACAATACGTGCTTAATAAGAGAAAAGAGATGTATAAATACAAATTTTTTGAAAATAAATAGAGATAATTGACCTGATCTTTATTAGTGAAACCACCCTCGGCCTCACAACATAAACATAATTGTTCATCAAGAACACGTTGTTAATGATGTAGGAGGACATGTTCTTTTGGTAAGCATTTTGATATGTACTATAGTTGTATTTCATTTTCTTCTAGCTGTATTTCATCTTGTATTGGTTGTCTTTCGTCTTCTTTTGATTGTCCTTCATCCTTTTTTGGTTGTATTTCATCTTCTTCTGGTTGTCTTTCATCTTATTCTGGTTGTATATAATTTTCTTCTAATTTTCTTTCATATTCTTCTCGTTATCTTAAATATTATACTGGTTGTCTTTCATCTACTACTGGTTGTATTTCATCTTCTTCTCGCTGTCTTTCATCTTCTTCTTTTTATCTTTTGTCTTCTACTAGTTGTTATTCATCTTCTTCTAGTTGTCTTTCATCATGTACTACTTGTCTTTCATATAAATTTCATCTTCTTCTAATGTCGTTCATCTTGTACTACTTATCTTCCAGCTTCTATTGGTTTTCTTTTATCATTTTCTTCTAATTGTTTTTTATCTTATATTGGTTGTTTTTCATCTTCTTCTGATTGTTTTTCATCTTCATCTTGTGCAGGTTGTCTTTAATGTCCTACTGGATGTATTCAAGTTCTATTGGTTGTCTTTCCTCTACTATTGATGTATTTCTCTTCTTCTAGTTGTATTTCTTATTTTTAGTTGTCTTTCATCTTGTACTAGTTGTCTTTCATATTTTACTAGTTGTTAATAATGTTCTACTATCTTTCATTTTCTACAAGTTGTCTTTCGTCTACTATGGGTTGTATTTCATCTTTTTCTAATTGTATTTAATATTCTTCAAGTTGTATTTCATCTTTTTCAAGTTGTCTTTCACCGTGTACTGGTTGTCAATAATGTTCTACCGGTAGTCTTTCATCTTCTTCTAATTATCTGTCATCTTCTACTAGTGGTTTTTTTATTTTTTTCTATTTGCCATTCATGTTCTACTGGTTGTCTTTCATGTTCTACTGATTGTTTTTCGTCTACTACATGTTCAATTTCATCTTCTTCTAATTGTATTTTATTTTCTTTTATTTGTCTTTCACCTTATACTGGGTGTGTTTCATGTTCAACTGGTTGTCTTTCACCTTCTCCTAGTTGTCTTTCATCTTATTCTAGTTATCTTTCATGTTATAATGGTTGTCTTTCATGTTCTACTCATTGTCATTCGTCTACTACATGTTGTATATCATCTTCTTCTAGTTGTCTTTCACCTTGTAGTAGTTGTCTTTTTTGTTCTCCAGGTCATTTTTCATCTTCTTCTAGTTGTCTTTCATCTTCTTTTGGTGGTCTTTCATGCTCCACTGATTGTCTATCATGTTCTTCAGGTCATTTTTCATCTTCTTCTACTTGTTTTACACCATGTACTGGTTGTCTTTCATCTTCTTCTAATTTACTTTCACCGTCTTCATCTTGTTTTACACCTTGTACTGGTTGTCTTTCATCTTCTTCTAATTAGCTTTCACCTTGTACTGGTTGTCTTTCATCTTCTTCTAGTTGTCTTTAACCTTATGCAAGTTGTTTTTTATATTCTTCTGTTGTCTTTCATGTTCTACCAGTTGTCTTTCATGTTCTATCAGTTGTCTTTCATCTTCTTCTAGTTGTCTTTCATACTCTACTGGCTGCCTATCATGTTCTACTAGTTGTCTTTCGTCAATAACATGTTGTATTTCAAGAACAGATTGTTTTTCACCTTCTTCAAGTTATTTTTCATGTTGTACTTGTTGTTTTTCATCTTCTTCTATTTATTTTTCATTTTGTGCTGGTTGTCTTTAATATCCTATTAGATGTCTTTCAAGTTCTACTGGTTGTCTTTCCTCAACTACTGGGTGTATTTCATATTTGTTCTAGTTGTCTTTCATCGTCTTCTATTTGTCTTTCATTTTCTTCTAGTTGTATAATGATTGTCTTTTATCTTCTACTAGATTTCCATCATTTTCTTTTAATTGTCTTTCACCTTCTACTAGGTCTTTCATTTTCATCTAGTTGTATAATGATTGTCCTTCTACTAGATTTCCATCATTTTCTTTTAATTGTCTTTCACCTTCCACTAATTGTCTTTAATCTTCCTCTAGATGTATTTCATCTTCTTAAAGTTGTCTTTCACCTTGTTTTGGTTGTCATTCATGTTCTACTACTAGTCTTTCATCTTCTTTTATTTGTCTTTCACCTTGTACTGGTTGTCTTTCATGTTTAACTTGTTGTCATTCATCTTCTTCTAGTTGGCTTTCATCTTGTACTGGTTGTCTTTGATATTCTACCACTTGTCTTTTATCTTCTTTTAGTCGTCTTTCATGTTCTACTTGTTATCTTTCGTATACAACATATTGTATTTCATCTTCTTCTAGGTTTATTTTACATTTTTCTAGTTGTATTTCATCTTCTTCTAGTGGTTTTTTACCTTATACTGGTTGTGTATCATGTTCTACAAATTGTTTTTCACCTTGTTTTCCATCTTCTTCTAGTTGTTTTTCATCTTCTTCTAGTTATTTTTCATCTTGTGCTGGTTGTCTTTAATGTCCTATTAAATGTGTGTTCTACTAGTTGTCTTTCCTAAACTACTGGTTGTATTTCATCTTTTTCTAGTTGTGTTTCATATTCTATTGGTTGTCTTTCCTCAACTACTGGTTGTATTTCATATTCTTTCACGTTCTACTAGTTATTTTTCATTTTCTTTCACGTTTTACTAGTTGTCTTTCACGTTCTTCTAGTTATTTTTCATTTTCTTCTTTTTGTATTTCATGTTCTACTGGTTTTCTTTAATGTTCTACCAATTGTCTTTCATCTACGACACGTTGTATTTCATCTTCTTCTTGTTGTATTTTATATTCTTCTAATTGTATTTCAACTTCTTCTAGTTGTCTTTCGTCTTCTACTAGCAGTACAATGGTTGTCTTTCACCTTATACTAGTTTTCCATCATTTTTCTTCTAATTGTCTTTCATATTCTACTGGTTATAACATGTTGTATTTCTTCTTCTTCTTGTTGTCCTTCACCTTGTTCTAGTTGTCATTCATGTTCAACTGGTAGTCTTTCATCTAATTCTAGTTGTCTTTTACTAGTTGTCTACTGATTGTCTTTCACGTTCTTCTTGTTGTCTTTCGTGTTTTACTGGGTTTTCTTTCATGTTCTACCAGTTTTCTTTCGTCTACTACAAGTTGTATTTCATCTTTTCCTTATTGTATTTCATATTTTTCTAGTTGTATTTCATATTTTTCTAGTTGTATTTTATCTTCTTCTAGTTGTCTTTCACCCTGACTTGTTGTGATTCATGTTCTACTGGTCGTCTTTCAACTTCTTCTAGTTGTCTTTCATTTTCCACTAGTTGTATAATGGTTGTCTTTCACCTTCTAATAGTTTTCCTTCATTTTCTTCTAATTGTCTTTCATGTTCTACTGGTTGTTTTTCGTCTACTACAGGTGGTATTTCATCTTCTTATAGTTCTATTTCACCTTCTTCTAATTGTCATTCACCTTGCACTGGTTGTCTTTCATCTTCTTCTAGTTTTCTTTCACCTTGTACTGGTTGTCTTTCATCTTCTTCTAATTGGCTTTCAACTTGTACTGGTTGTCTTTCGTCTTCTTCTAGTTGTCTATCTTCTGCTAGTTGACTTTTTATCTTTCTTCTAGTTGTCTTTCATGCTATACCGGTTGTGGTTCATGTTCTACCAGTTGTCTTTCATCTTGTTCTAGTTGTCTTTCATGTTTTACTGGTTGTCTATCATGTTCTATTGGTTGTCTTTTGTCAACAACATGTTGTATTTCATCATCTTCTAGTTGTTTTTCACCTCTTATTAGTTGTTTATCATGTTCTACTGATTATCTTTCATCATCTTTTAGTTGTTTTTCACCTCTTATTGGTTGTTTATCATGTTCTACTGATTGTTTTTCATTTTGTGCTGGTTGTCTTTAATGTCCTATTAGATGTCATTCAAGTTCTACTGGTTGTCTTTCCTCCACCACTGGTTGTATTTCATTTTCTTCTAGTTGTGTTTCATATTTTTCCAGTTGTATTACATATTCTTCTAGTTGGCTTTCATCTTGTATCAGTTCTATTTTATGTTTTACTGGTTGTCTTCCATCTTCTTCTAGTTGTCTACTGGTTGTTTTTCACGTTCTACTAGTTCACTACAACAAAATTAACATTTGCCGGTGCTACCAAAAATACCAGCATAAAGGTAGGCGAAATTCGATCGCCCAAGTAAACGCTGGCTTCTTCTCGAGCTGAAAGTTTTGGATAAAAAAATGCAATTTCTGGCGCCAGAACAAAAACCCCCGCCAGACCCCGACCCATCTCTCTCGCTCTCTCGCCTCAAACCTTCTAGCCGCCAGACCCTACCCTTTTCACCCTGCTCTAAACCCTCTCCGCACCATCCCGACCCATCTTTATCTCGCTCTCTCGCCTCAGATCGACGCTAGCACAGATGCACCATCTCTCTCTCGATCTCTCGCTCTTTCGCCTCATACCCCGACCCCAGCACAGATGCGCGCCCGTCAGCTTCACCCCCGCACAGACGCGCCCCGTCATTTAGCACAGACCCTTGTAAGGCCTCCTTGCTCATTTCTTTTTCTTCTCTTTGGTGCCTTGTAAGGCTTGAAATCTGAACTCGTGTTGAGTTAAATCTGCGCCTTTGTGAATTGCTTGCTGATTTTGCTTGATTGGGGCTCTAATTGCTTGATGACCTTGAAATTTAGGTTATGAATTGTTGAAGAAATTTAGGGTTTAGCCCTTTGTGTTTGATTTCCTTGTTTATGTGGTTGTTAATGGTATGTGGGCTGAGCCCCCACTTCTTGTTCATCCTTAATTTTTATGCTATGAATTGTTGAATTGTTGAATCGAGAACCTTACGAAAAATCTAAAATCGATTAATGAATTTTCAGAAATTGATTAATGAATTGTGTAGTCTGTTTAAATATTGATAAAATTTCAAGTTATTGCCCTTACCTTGTCAGATTTTGGTTATTTTGCAAAAGAGTCCATTTTTGGAGAAGTTTCAGAATACTCACTAACTGGGTTTATTATGCAAATTTCAAAAGAACCCTTTTCAGACTATGATTGTATAAAAAGTATGAAGAAACAGTGAATTTTCTATAATGGTAAGTGATTTCTGTGGTGATTTCTGAAAATGATTTCATTTGAATCATGATTTCAGGAATTGTTAAAGGATTACAGTCAGGACAAACATATCAAAATGTTATCTATCAAAACAGTTTTCTGTTCAAGGTCAAAGTGGTACTTGATGTAGGTACTGGTACAGGTATCCTCTCTCTTTTTTGTTCAAAATCTGGAGCGAAACATTTTTATGCAGTAAGTCAATTTTTCCTTAACAATATGTTTTATTTTCAGAACTAATTAAATCTTTTTTTTTCCTGTAGAGTGCTCTCAAATGACTGACATGGCAAAGGAGATTGTTCGAGTAAAAAAAAGCTGTAATAAGGATCATTGATAAGGCCATGGTTCACCAAAAGAATCTAATGGATCAGGTACAAATTGCAAGAACAAATTCATGTAGATTTTTTGCAACAAGGACAAAGATATATCTTTTAATGGAGTATGTTTTGGGAGAGTAACTATCTGACAAGCTAGTAAGATTCAGCCATGATTTTGTGATTGAAGAAGTATCATATAACAGTACTGTCCTTTACCAGTAAGAATCAATAAAGTGCCATAGAGACCTCAAGGTAATTTATGAATTATAACCCTGAAGATTATTTATTATTATCCATATCCAAAGATGATAAATGTTATAAATTCTAATGGGACCTGCACTAATTTATCATTATTACTTAATTTTCATCGTGCCCTCGAAACATTGCTTCTTGAACCGTTTTGTTATTACTTAATTTACTTTCAAATTTATTTTGCAACCTAGCGAACTACTATCAACTTCTTGTGGTTCACCAAGTTATGTTGCACCAGAGGTTGTATATAATGACAGTTTAATTATTCAATTACTTTGCTACCTTGTATGTACTATTCTTTGTTTTCTTATATCTTTATTGCATTTTCAGCTTTTCTCGGCCGTTTGCGGGAGCTGCTTGGGAATCTTGTTAGTAAGAGACAGTAATAAGGCTGAAATAACAGTATTACCTGTGTTTTGATTTGAGATGGGTTGCATTATAAAATCCTTTTCTTAATTTCATATGATTTTAGTCTCTATCTACTTGAATTAGTTTTTTGTTTGTCTAATTCTTGTACAGTCATACATTGTTTCCCTATCTATTTGTTCCTTCAAATATCTGAATGTTGCTTTCTTCTCTTTCTCTCTCTTTCTCTTCCATATATATCACCTTATTAGGTCAAACTGCTAGCATTTGCTATCGAACTGGATCTATTCTGGTTTCTTCAGTGAAGAACAAGTTACAATCGGTGATCTTGTAGTAAATGATCAGGTTTTTTGTCTTCTTCCTATTATACTATTCCTTTCACTGTTATTCTGAGTCTCTTTAATACTGATAATGAATTTCAGGCCTTCATTGAACCCACTAAGGAACCTAGTGTGACATTCTTGGTTGCGAAATTCGATGGAATTCTTGGTCTCGGTTTTCAGGAGATTTCGGTTGGAAATGCCACACTTGTCTGGTATTATTAAATCCTAATGTAGTTAATTTATAATATAGGAAAGGGTTAAATAAAATGAATCACCTCTCAGTAAATATAACTTAGTGGTACGATAGTCAATTTACATTACATGTGGCGCATAATGTGGCGCATATTTTCCTGTTTAATTTTGTATTTAGTTGGTTGAATTGAAGAATGTGGAGACTTACAATGGCCATTTGATAAATTGTGACACTTGGATGAACATTCACCTCCGAGAGGTCATTTGCACTTCAAAGGTTCTATCTCTTTTCTTTATATCTATTTTTTTTACTATTCTGATATCAGAAAATGCAACTGTGCCTTGTGATTTGACAATAGTGACAAAACCGAGACTTGTGGAACCAATAGGTGTCAAAATTACGTTTTAAGGATACTTATCTAATATGTACTATTTTTTTATTTTTACTGCTTATCCAACACGGCCAGCAACCGATTTGGAGATGGGATTCGGGAGGGACGTTCATAATTTTGGGCAACTCTTGTTCCAGTCACTGCAGGTATGGATTATGTATCAGTGGGATTCTTCTACCTTTAATACGAGAGAAATGAGAAAAAAGGAAAAATAGTGAAATATTGCTATACATGACTTTGAGTTGAGTTCAGTAACTTACTTCGCAATGTCTTTGTACTGCACTAAATCAGTCAACGAATTTGTACTTTAATTGCTCAACATTGGCATTGCTACATTTATCAGTATTTAACTTAATTAATTGGATGAGTTTGGGTCAATATTAGTATTGTAGTGCAAAATTACTTGTTTTTCATGTTATGTAGTTGTATTGTGCTATGTTATTCTGAAAAACATTAGAAATAAGATTTTCTTTATGATTGGCCCCAAAAATATTAGAAATAAGAGCTAATTTATATACATTATTTCAATAATTGGCCTCAAAATGTGTCTAAAGTAGCTGGTACGCACATACTCGGATCTACTCTGATGGATGCAGGAAAGACAGACATTGTTGTTCTCTGCTACCCAAACAAAAAAGAAGTTTGCACATAATCTTTGCTATTAGCATTGTTATTGCTACTGTTGTTATGTGGTAACCCAGTTTTATTTATTTATTTAATCCAGATATTGCTACTGTGCACATCAATATAATCATAATTGAAGAAAGGTCGGCCATAAAAGCTTTAAGAGGGGATTTCTTGCACCTGAGAGGGGCATTCTGTATCTGAGGGACAATTCCTAGGGTTAGGAGAGACGGCTGGCTGGGAGACGAAGAAGAGAGGAGCTGAACGAGAGTTTTGCGACGAATCTTCATCGTTCTTCTAGTTTTTCTATGAACTCCTTTATTTTTTTGTGTTATTTGTTCTTTGACTATGTGTGAGTAGTTTACTTTGTTTCTAGGGTTACGATGTAGTTTGATACTTTGTTTTGTATGCATGTTGTTTGAATTTGAGTTGAATGTTAGTGTTTAATTGTTTGAGTATTATTTTAATTGCTTTGTTGAAGTTGATTGAATGATTCTTGTTTGTCTACTGTTAGATGTCTATAGCATCTTTCTAGTACTTTGGCCTTGATGTTTCTCTCAACCAAACTTAGTATTTGAGGTAGGTTTACGAGCCGCGAGGCGAGACCAAGAAGTAACTAAGAGGTGAACTTTTCTACTTATCGAGAGGTAGTGGTTACCTTTAGTAAACCGGACAATTAACTTAGATTAAAAACCTAAGAAGGTGAAATTGCATTTCCGATACCAGGTTTATTAAGCCAACAAACGAGAGTTGAGGTTTAGGAACATTAGGTTCGGTCAATGAATCCTTACACTAAAGAACAACGCAAAAACAGACAACTGCTACATTCACTCGAGGTCCACGCGGGCTGCGTATGAGAGTACGCGGGTCGCGTATGAAAGTACGCGGGTCGTGTGGGTACCGAGAGGCAGAGTTGATAACGAAATCAAAAACCCTGGAAACGCTTTTCTCTATCTGATAAAACCAAACTTTATCTTCTGTTATTTTAATTATTGCTGTTATTGAACTTAGGAATATTAAACAAACCAAATCAACCTTTTCCAACTTCTAGTACCTAATTGATTTAAGTAGAGTTCCAGATTTGATTTTGAACCGTCCTGTGGATCGATACCTGACTAGACTATACGACAGGATTGTGCACTTGCAATCTTAGTCGGAAGTTAAATCAAGGTTTAAAAGCTACAGCTTGCTGTAGTGAAACTTTGTGATACACTTTTGTGCGAACAAAGACTACCGGTAGAACGTTAAAGACAACCAGCACAAGGTGAAAGACAAATACAAGATGATTTAATATAACTAGAAGAAGATGAAATACAACATGAAGTAGGCGAAAGACAACTAGTTGAAAATGATAAACAACTAGTAGAACATGAAAAATAACTTGAAGAAAATGGAAGACAACTAGTAGATGGTGGAAAACAACCAGTAGAGAACTAGTAAAAGAAAACTAGAAATAGATGAAAGATTTACAGTTGAACATGAATGGCAACCAGTAAAAGGTGAGGACAACTAGAAAACATGAAATACAACCTGTAGTAGACGAAAGACAACCAGTAGAACATGAAAGACAATTAGAAGACAATGAAGGAAAACTAGTATAAGGTAAAAGACAACCATTATAGAACTAGTAGAAGATGAAAGACAACTTGAAGGAGTTAAAAGACAACTAGTAGAAGGTGAAAGACAACTTGAAGGAGTTAAAAGACAACTAGTCGAAGGTGAAAGACAACTAGAAGAAGATGCAATACAAATAGGAGAATATGAAATACAACAAGAAGAAGATCAAATACAACTGGTAGTAGATGAAAGACAACTGGTAGAACATGAAAGAAAACTAGTAGAACACGATTGACAAAAAGAAGAAATCGAAAGACAACTAGTAGAACGTGAAAGACAACTTGTACAAGATGAAAGACCACTAGAATAATATGAAATACAACTGGAAAAATATAAAAAAAACAACTAAAAGAAGAGGAAAGACAACCAGTAGAACTCGAAAGACATCTAATAGGACATTAAAGAAAACTAGTACAAGATGAAAAACAACTAGAAGAAGATGAAAAATAACCAGTACAAGATGCAAAATAACTAGAAAAAGGTGATAACTAGAAGAATGATGGACAACCAGTGATGAAAAACCAGAACATGATGGACAACCAGTGAGAGGTGAAAAACAACTACAAAAAAATGAAATACATCTAGAAGAATATGAAATAGAACTAGAAGAAGATGAAATACAACATGTTGTTGATGAAAGACAACCAGTATAATATGATAGACAACCTGAGGAAGATAAATAACTACCAGAGGTTAAAGACAACTAGAACAAGATGAAAGACAACCAGTACAAGGTGAAAGACGACTAGAATAAGATGAAAGACAACTAGAAGAAGGTGAAATACAACATGCAGTAGGCGAAAGACAACCAGTTGAAGAAAATAAAAGACAACTAGTACAAGGTGAAATACAACCAGAAGAGAACTAGTAAACAACTAGAAGTAGATGAAAGAGTACCAGTTGAACATAAATGACAAGCATTACAAGGTGAATGACAGCTAGAAGAAGATAAAATACAACTAGAAGAAGATGAAATACAACTTGTAGTAGACGAAGGACGACCAGTAGAATATGAAAGACAATTAGAAGAAAATGAAGGAAAAATAGTATAAGGTGAAAGACAACCATTATACAACTATTAGAAGATGAAAGACAACTAGAAGAGTTCAAAGACTACCTGTAGAACATGGACAACAAGTACAAGGTAAAATACAACTAGAAGAAGATGAAATACAACTAGGATAATATGAAACACAACAAGAAGAAGATGAAATACAACTTGTAGTAGTTAAAAGACAACTGGTAGAACAAGAAAGAAAACCAGTAAAACACGAATGACAACAAGAAGAAATTGAAAGACAACCACTACAAGAAAACTAGCCTTTAGTGGCATTAACAAACGCCACTAAAAGCCTAAAAGACGCCACTATTGACTTTTAGTGACGTTTACCCAAGTGTCGGGAAAAGCTTTTCCCGGCGTTTCCCTAGGTTTTTCCCGGTGCTTACAAAGCGCAGTTTGAAATTTTACTTTTCTCAGCGTTTAGAAAGTGTCGCCAGTATTGTTTGGGTTTTAGCGGCGTTTATTGGTCTTTTCCCGACGTTTAGAAAACGCTGCCAAAGACCCTGTCGTATAAAAAATTTATGACTTTTCCCGGCATTTCAGAAACACCACCAAAAGTCATGAAAATATTAAAAAAAACAAAAATTCTACCACAACATGGTCAATAAGCTGACAAAGATAACAAGAATTAACAAGAATTATATACAACATTTTTTTCTTTTAACATAGCATTGATGCAAATTCCAAATGGATTCTGAATCGAAATTAGCATACAATGACACCTTCAAATCCAATAGCCTCTGTTTCCAATTCTGCTGCTGTTTCCGGAAAAGTCTGACGCGACCCGCATGGGATCTGACGCGGCCCGCGTGCCTATGGCTCAGATTGTAGATCTTCTCACAAGCTTTCTGAAAAGTGGTCGTACGCTCAAAACGGAGTTACGAGTCACAAGTTATGACTGTTTTAAGTTCGGGTGCTGAAATTTCAGGGTCTAACGTGACCCGCGTGGGATCTGACGCGGCCCGCGTGTAAGGTTCCAGAACTCACAATCTTCCCTGATTTCGCTCGTTTTCTGCAAAGTAAGATTAAAAACGCAGCAGTACCACATTCTATAGATATTCAATAGATATTCAATGTAAAAGACACGATTTGGTAGTTTAAAACACAGATTTTGGTCAGAAATTGGTCGGATTTATAGGTCAAATAATGAGACATCAGTCTTTCATCTTCTTCTAGTGGTCTTTTACTAAGCTGTCTACTAGTTGTCTTTCATGTTATACTAGTTGTCTATCATGTTCTACTTGTTATCTTTCGTCTACTACAAGTTGTATTTCACCTTCTTCTAGTTGTATTTCACATTCTTTTAGTTCTTTCATCTTCTTCTAGTCGGCTTTCACCTTGTACTGGTTGTCTTTCATCTTCTTCCAGTTGGCTTTCACCTTGTACTGTTGTCTTTCATCTTCTTCTAGTTGTCAACCTTCTGGTAGTTGTCTTTTTATCTTCTTCTAGTTGTCTTTCATGTTCTACCGGTTGTCGTTCATGTTGTACCGGTTGTCTTTCATCTTCTTCCGGTTGTATGTCATTTCTACTGGCTGTCTTTCGTCAACAACATGTTGTATTTCATATTCTTCTAGTTGTATTTCATATTCTTCTATATGTTTTCATCTTCAAATTCTTTTTCACCTCTCACAGGTTCCACTGATTGTTTTTCACCTTATTCTAGTTATTTTGCATCTTGTACTAGTTATTTTTTATCTTCTTCTAGCTGTTTTTCATCTTGTGCTGGTTGTATTTAATGTATTTAATTTTCTTTTAGTTGTGTTTTTATTCTTCTAGTTGTCTTTCATCTTCTTCTAGTTGTCTACTGATACGTCCAAAGGGTATATATAAAAAGCTTTATCCTCAAATACACTTTCGATTTAGATTGCAAGTATACAATCCTACCGTGTAGTATATTATCGGGTATCGAACCACAAGGAGTAAGATAAATACTTAATTTTCAACTTTAGATGATAAATTTCAGAAAAGAAAGAAAATAAAGTGCAATAAAGTAAATTTGGGGGGGTTTGTACTAAAAATCCTAAGGTTGGGTTCAATACCCGAAGGAAGGAGTTTTTAAACAATTAGAAGTAAAAGTAAAAGAAAGACAAGTCGGTTTGTTTTCAAGGTTAAGAGAATCTAGGGGTCTTTGGTCTACAATCCCTCGTTAACTCTATTTATTCGGTATTTGCTTAAATTCATGTTTGATTTGATGAGGTTTCTAACCTAATATGTCATTAAGGGTCACTTTCATGAATTAATGACGTGTCTAAGTAATTCGGACTTCACGTTTAAGTCCTTCATCCTAGCTACCTCGACCATAAGCTCTTGTTAGTCTCTCCTCTCCTCAAATATTGGTATTTCACAATTAAGTCCATGACACCAATATCCGATTCGATTTGAGATGTCCTAATTAGGGTTTGACTTCACGGTTAGGTTCTTCACCAAATCCCTAACCTTAATTTCTATAGTTCCGGCTTAGATTAAATTGGTTAGAATCTTAATCTAAACCTAAGGTATTTGCATTCATAATTTGGTACTATCCTATTGATCCTAGTCAATTTTGGTTCTTTTGAAACCAAAACGAGATGCTACAATTCAAGTACTAATTATGTATTTAACACAAATTATTTAAATCACAGAAATTAACAATCAAATCCGATAAAACAATCATAATAAAAGCAAACAATCGAATAAAATAGAATTAAACAAGTTCATGCATATTGACCTAAACCCCTAGAGAGAGAACTACTCCCTCTTGGAGGAAAACATCACAAAGTTTGGCAAATGATAAAAGGAAATGGAATAAAGAATAATTACACCCTTTGAATCTAAAACCTCTATCTTGCCGAATCTTGCTCAGGAAATCCTTCTTCTCCTTGCTTGAAAGCTTTACCTCCTTCAGAAATTATGGCTAAGAGTTTGTGTATAGAGAGAAAGAATGAAATATGTTGTCTGTTGAATGGAAATGAGCCCCCCTTTTAAAGTAAGAGATCATGCCCAATTTAGAGGCTAGAGTGTGGAGTTAGTGGGTGCTCTTTTTACATTTCTTTCCTGGCAAGTATGTCTATTTTTGTCTTCTTAAATCGTGTCCTTGGAGTGCCAAAAATAGAATCCGTGTTGAAATTGAGTAATTCTGGCTGACTGCGGGTCATGTCCATCCGCACTGCGGGTGGTCTCACCCGCACTGGGTCTAAATTTCCTTTTTTACTTTCCTGGATTTTCTGCGAATTCACATGAGTGCGGGTGGAACTGCGTATGGATGACCCGCACTGCGGTTGGACTCTGTGTTTTGAACTTTCTGAAATTGGCTAAGTATTGAGTGCGGATCGCAGTGCGGCTCTCAGTGCGTCCGCATTAGGCTCGGGAAAAATCCTGCGCAGGGCTGAGAGGTTGGAAATGCGGCTAAGTCCCTAGTGCGGTTGAATCAATCCGCAGTGCGTGTCAGTGATCCGCACTGAGAGGTATTTTCACCAATTTGCATCATTTCCTGCATTGAAAAGCCAAATAACCGCAGTAACTTGATTCCAGGTGTATTTTAATCATTTTATATTCTAAACACAAGATATTTGAGGTTGTTTTATGATAAAATCAAGATCAAATGTATATATAATTTATCGTTATCAAAATCCCCCAAGCTTGAACCTTGCTTGTCCCCAAGCAATATCTAACTTGGACTATAATTCGATCTTTTAATTTAACCCTATATCTAGCATATTTTCCTTCAAGAATTTGAAAAATTTTGTATGATCTTGCTAAAATTAAAATCTCAATGTAAATTTCTACAAATTTAAAGTTCAACCCTTGGTAAATCATACTTCACCCCACAATTCGATTACTCTAACTTTCATTTCCTTAAAGGTTTAGAATTTGCAAACTTTATTCATCCAAATTTACTAAAAGACATGCATTTTTATTTGTGAAGAAAAAAATTTCCCTAAGCTTGGCATATTGCAAAATTCACATTTTTGTTGTTCTTGTTGCTTATTTTGATTTTTCTATTTTTCTTTTATTTCATGGCATTATTTTCCCAATCCTCATTTAAACACCGGTTAGTTACAAGTAGTTAACTGTACCCAACCGTTCTAATTCAAGGGTGCTTTGCATGCTCATTGCCTAACCCTTCCACCAACACGAATGTCAATTTTATCGGGAGACTAGTGGAGCAGGAGTGCCAATGACTCATAACCATAAGTACGTCATGTCGCCGTATCATAGGTAAGAGGAGTCGCAAATTTTCAATTTTAAATGTTTTGAACAATTTTCGCAAAAATACACATATCTAAGGGTATTTATTCATATCACATCTAAATTGCTTCCTTAATAAATTTAAACTCCTAATGTTTCAAATTCGTAAGCCTTTATTTCCACAAAGTTTTTCGCCAAATTATGTGGTTATTTCAAACTATTCCAAGGGTATTTCTAAAAACTTGTTAAAATTCGCATTAAAATATCTAATTTTTTGAAAATCACTCAAATTTTATCAAAACTTTTATTTTTGCCAACTTTTAACAAAAAAATTAAACGTGATTTTATACTTTATGCATTCTTAGACAACTAAGTCCAATTATGCAAGACTCTATTTTTCATAACCTCGTAAAACATCTTGACAAGTTTGCAATCTCAAGCATTTAAGTTCAAAATTACTAACCCTATTCATGGTCAAGTAAAAATCAAGGTTATAACTCCTAAAAAGTTCGAAAAAATACTGAAAAATAAACATGCATGCAGATACAATTTCTTCCCATCCCCCAAGCTTAAATAAAGCAGTGTCCTCAGTGCTGAAAATAAACTAAATAAGAGAGAAGAAACATGATATACTCGACTAAGCTAAAGGTGGTGGTGCTGTGCGGTGCGGAATCACTCCTCATCCCTGTCAGATTCCTCCCCTTCTTCCTCGTCATTCTCACCTTGATCATCGTCTTGATCTGCGGCCTCGGCTTCTTGTGCGGCTTGAGCTGCAGCTGCCGCTTCGCGTTGCCTTGCTAACTGTGCCTCCATCCTTTGAGCAGCCCTTCGTTGGTGCGGCGGTGTTGGTGGGTTATCTTCGTAGTTAGGATTGTTGTTCATGAAACCTCGGTGGGCATAGTAATGGGCTGCTGCGGCATGGGTCTCCACCTCATCTATACGCCGATCGAAAGCATCCATGCGGTTGTTTATGTTGAGGTTCATGGATTGCATAAATTCCCACATTTGCTGCATTGTTATACCTCCTTGTGCAGCAGCATCGGGATGCATTGCTTGAACGCCTGGTGGAGGTGGTGGTGGTGGCTCTTGTGGCTCAAGTGGAGGATCCACTATCTTCCATGTGTTATAGTTCATTGGGTCGAGGTCAGTTTGGAGAGGCAAACGGTGCCGGATATTGTTCACTCCCAAGTTTATCCATGCCTCTTGGGTATCATCGTATCGAATAAGCCTCGCCCTCACCAATCCATCAAGGTCCACACGAGTGTAACCTTCCACCACATCATCTCCGGTTGGTATGTGTAGTGCTCGAGCAATCTTGGTGATTATTCCTCCAATGCGAACGACACCGCCCGGTTGTATGTTGTTGGCCACTGTTTTTATGTGCTTGGCAAGGTTGTAGGTGATGTGTGGCATATACTCCATCTCCCCATTGTTTCGCCGAAGCATACTGCAAATATAGGTCATATCTCCTTCGTTGAAGACCGATACGGTCTCCCCTCGGGCAAAGAGAGTGTGAGAAAGTACCCTTTGGAGATAACGAATTGCCGGATGAGAGATGTTCTTGACCCGTTGATCACTGAGGACATCATGCATTGCTAGGAGGCGGAATTGGTGCTCATTCATATCGGGGAAGAACCCGAGGGTGGCTCGCATCTGCTCCACATTATCCTGGCTTAGGTCGAATGCCTCCAATAGTTGGGTGGTGTGCATCGACACATGGTACCCTCCAAGGTTAAAGCTCATGGTTCTTGAAGCCCGATCAAACTCATATGAAGAGAGGAACTCGATGGTGATGGCTCGATAAGTGTCGACCTCGTCACATAGGAAGTCCCACAATCCTAAGCGTTCGGTGAGCATCTGCACTGTTTCGGTGATGCCCAACTGCCCGAGAGTGTAACGGCAGATCCACCGAGATGGTTGGAGACTTCTATGGGTCTCGAGCGCGTTCTTGCGGAATTGTTGGTTATCATTCAACGGCTCGGCAGGTGGATATGGAAGGGAAGGGTTGCTTGATTGACCTTTGCCCTTGTTGGTCCGGATACGCTTAGCTCCCCTTGGTGCCATCTTATCTATGGGTGTTTTGAATGCGGTTCGGTATGCCCAAAGAGATTCGTCTAGTTTGAGTGACCAATCCTTCCTTGATATATTCACCACCTTTTGGAGGATGCTCTTTATCTCACGGTTGGACACCTCGACTTGGCCGCTTGTTTGTGGATGATATGGTGTGGCCACCTTGTGCTTGACTCCATACTTGAGTAGTAGAGCGTCAAATTGGCGGTTGATGAAATGAGATCCGCCATCACTTATCACCACTCGGGGTACTCCGAACCTAGGAAATATAATTTGCTTAAAAAGTTTTCTTACCACGGCGGAATCGGCTGTTGGTGTAGCTATGGCTTCAACCCATTTTGACACGTAATCGACTGCCACAAGTATGTATTTGTTGTTACAAGAACTCGGAAAGGGACCCATAAAATCGATACCCCAAACATCAAATAATTCAACTTCTAGTATTCCGTTTAGGGGCATTTCATGTCTTCTAGATATGTTCCCGGTCCTTTGGCATTTGTCGCACCTAAGCACATATTCCCTTGCGTCTTGGAAGAGCGTGGGCCAAAAGAACCCGGCTTGAAGAACTTTGGCGGCGGTTTTGTCGGTGGAGGCGTGTCCTCCATAGGCGGATGAATGGCAACATCTTAGGATTTGTTCGGTTTCTTCTTGGGGTACACATCTTCTAAGGATCCCATCTACCCCCAACTTAAACAACAACGGTTCATCCCAAAAATATTTTTTCGCATCAGAAAAGAATTTTTTCCGTTGTTGGTAAGTTAAATCGGGAGGTAGTATACCGCATGTAAGGTAGTTGACCAAATCTGCATACCATGGCGCCTCGTGTTTGTTGACTGCATATAGTTGTTCGTCTACGAATGAGTCATCAATCGGCATGTCGTTATCTTTTGATTCATTGGTAATGCGAGACAAATGATCCGCCACTGAATTTTCGGTTCCCTTCTTGTCCTTGATTTCCAAGTCAAATTCTTGTAGTAAGAGGATCCACCGAATTAGACGTGGTTTGGCATCTTTCTTGTTGAGAAGATATCGGATAGCCGCATGATCGGAGTATACCACCACTTTGGATCCCACCAAGTAGGACCGGAACTTGTTGATAGCAAATATGACAGCTAAGAACTCCTTTTCCGTGGTTGTATAGTTCATTTGTGCTTCGTCTAGGACTTTGCTTGCATAATAGATCACATGTGGCTTGTTGTCGATCCTTTGTCCTAGTACGGCTCCGACGGCGTAGTCGCTTGCATCACACATAATTTCAAATGGTGCATCCCAATTCGGTGGGCGAAGAATGGGGGCTGAGATTAGCGCTTTCTTTATCCTGTCAAAAGCATCAATGCAAGGTTTATCAAAATTAAATTCTGCATCTTTCATAGTTAGATTTGTAAGAGGTTTGCAAATCTTTGAAAAATCCTTAATAAACCGTCGATAGAACCCCGCATGGCCTAAAAAACTCCGCACATCCTTCACACAAGTCGGGTATGGCAACTTCTCTATCACCTCCACCTTTGCTTTGTCGACTTCCAAGCCTTCGGATGACACCACGTGGCCTAGAACCACCCCCGTTTGCACCATAAAGTGGCACTTCTCCCAATTTAGTACCAAATTGACCTGCTCACATCTTTCTAAAACTTTAATCAAATTAGTTAAGCAATCATCAAAAGAAGTACCAAAAACTGAAAAGTCATCCATGAAAACTTCCACGGAATTTTCTAATAAATCGGAGAAAATAGCCATCATGGCTCTTTGAAATGTGGCCGGGGCATTGCATAGACCAAACGGCATCCTACGGTACGCGAACGTACCATAAGGGCATGTAAAGGTCGTTTTTTCTTGGTCATCGGGGTGAATAGGGATTTGAAAGAATCCGCTATACCCATCAAGGTAGCAAAAATGTGAGTGATTAGCTAGCCTCTCAAGCATTTGGTCCACGAATGGTAGAGGAAAGTGATCCTTTCTTGTTGCATTGTTGAGTTTTCGGTAATCGATGCACATCCGCCATCCGGTGACCACCCTTGTGGATATCATCTTGTCATCCTCACCCTTCACCACTGTTGTGCCTCCCTTCTTTGGGACTACATGAACCGGGCTTACCCACTTAGAATCGGAAATTGGGTAGATGATGCCGGCATCAAGTAGCTTGAGGATCTCTTTCTTCACCACTTCTTTTAGATTCGGATTGAGCCTTCTTTGAGCTTCAACGGTGGGTTTGTGATCATCCTCCATTAGAATTCTATGCATGCAAAGGGACGGGCTGATTCCGGTTAGATCATCGATTGTGTAACCAATTGCCTTCCGATGTAGCTTGAGTTCGTGTAGGAGCTTCTCGGTTTGTTCTTGGTTGAGCTTTGAATTGATAATCACCGGGTATGTCTCGTCTTCCCCTAAGTATTCATAGCGAAGGGTAGGTGGCAGAGGTTTGAGCTCGACCTTTGGTGCGCCGGAATCGCTCGAAATGGTGAAGATTTGCTCAGATTTGGGCAAGTGCGGGTGAACCATCCGCAGTGGATACTCAGTGCGGACGCACTGGGCTCGGTCTTTCGAGTCTGCTGCTTCAGAAGGCTGAGTGCGGCTGGGCTGATCCGCAGTGCGGGTGAATGATCCGCACTCGGGAAAAATTTCATCAATTTGGTCATTTTCAGACCTGGTTTCTTCTAGATCTGAGTCGAGTTGTGCATTCACCATTTCTTCCTCCTCATGAGTAGCTAAAATTGAATCTAATACATCCAATCTACAAATAGAATCATTATCATTTGAAGGAAATTTAATGGCATTAAACATGTGAAAATTTACCTTCTCGCCTCCAATGTCAAATGATATTTTTCCTTCTTTGACATTAATGTTTGCATCGGCCGTGGTTAGGAAGTCCCGTCCCAATAGGAGAGGAGTATGAGTATCCTCCTCCATTTCAACTACCACAAAATCTACCGGGACAAAGAACTTACCTATCATAACTATCACGTCTTCCGCAATCCCCTCGGGATAGCGTACCGTCTTATCGGCTAGTTGTAATGACATTCTTGTGGGTTTCAAGTCAACAAGATTTAGCCTTTGATAGACGGTCTTTGGCATAAGGCTCACACTTGCACCTAAATCACATAGGCACCTCTCGAATTTGGTATTACCTATTGTACATGGAATTGCAAAACTCCCGGGGTCCTTTAATTTCGGAGGTAGCTTGTTTAAGAGAAGAGCGCTACACTCCTCATTAAGGGATACCGTGCCTACTTCCTCAATCGATCTTTTGTTTGATAGAATGTCTTTCAAAAATTTTGCGTAAGAAGGCATGTGAGTAATTGCTTCGGTAAAAGGGATGGTAATGTTCAATTTCTTGAGGTGTTCTACGAATTTGGCATATTGTTGGTCAAGTTTGTGCTTTACTAACCTTTGAGGGAAAGGTATAAACCTATGTGGCGGGACATACTTAGGAATTTCAGTCGGTTTTACCTTGGCCGGGATAGAATTACCCGGTTCTTGAGACTCTTTCGATGCCGGTGTAGCAGTATTGAGAGAAGGCGGAGGTTGTGTCTCCTTGGGTGGTTGTTGCTGCTCTTCAATGGTGGGCATCTTGGGGCCTTCGTATCCCGTGCCGCTCCTCAAAGTTATAGCTTTTGCTTGCTCCCTAGGGTTGATGTCCGGCTTGCCCGGAAGCGTGCCTTGTTGGCGAGAGGATGAAGAAGCTTGTTGCGCTATTTGTGTTTCTAGCATTTTTGTCTTCGTTTCTAAGAACTCGAACTTTTTGTTGAAGTCGATGTTGGTGTTCCTTTGATAATCGATGTACTCTTCCATCATCTTTTCCAACTTGGAGAGTTGAGAGGGACCTTGGTAAGAGTTTTGGTTGGATCGGTATTGGTTGGAATTGTCATTCTCGGTCTTCCATTTGAAGTTCGGATGGTTCCACCTTGTGTTAGGGTTGTAAGAATTGGAATTGAAATTGTCATTTTGCCTAACCTTATTGTAGATCGGGTCATTCCTCTTATCACCTTGATTATAGAACATGGCGTTCACTTGTTCCACGTCTTCTCCTTCCAAAAGGACTTGGCAATTGGCGGTGATATGAGTCGCCTCTCCACATATGCCACATGGAGCCTTCTTTGTCACGGCTTTTGTGTTTTGAATTTGTGCCATTTGATGTTGCAAGGCCTCCATTTGCGCTCTCAAGGCGGTGACTTCATCGACTTTCATGATTCCCGGGGTGTTGGAGACTCGTCCACCTCTCTCGGCTGTCCACTCCCTTTGGTTGATCGCCATATCTTCAATCATTAGCATGGCTTGCTCGGGATCCATTTTGGACATGTTTCCACCTGCAGCAGAATTTAAGTGAGTTTTAGTGGCTATTGTACAACCTCCATAGAAAAATTGAAAGAGCAACCACATGTCAAGGCCATGGTTAGGGCACAAGCGTTGGAGCTCCGCCCATCGGTCCCATGCCTCGGTTAGAGACTCCCCCTCGGCTTGCTTGAACGTTGTGATCTTCGTCCGGAAATGTTGGGTCTTGGATGGAGGAAAATATTTTCCTAAAAATAGCCTCTCCATGTCGTCCCATGTGTTGACGTTGTCCCGGTTGACGGTCCTTAGCCACGTTCTTGCGTTGTCTCGGAGGGATAAGTGGAAGCATTTGAGTTTGAGGTTGTCTAGCTCATCTCCTTCTCGGGCAAAAGTGCCGCAGTGTTCTTCGAAAACTGCCAAGTGGGCGTGTGGATCTTCGTTGAGGGCTCCTCCGAATTGACTTTGGCCAAGTAGATGGATGAGAGAGGGCTTAATGTCTCTAGGCTCTTGGCCATGAGGAATGAAGCCGAAGCGGTGGCCGTGTTGATTGTTTCGGCCATTGTTGTTGTGGTTACCGTTACGAGGTGGGGTCATTCCTCGTACGCGGCTCGGATTGCTTCCTTGTCCTTCATGGACAGATTGCTCGTCCTCGTTGATGACTGGATTTATGATTGGTGGTTCCATGCTTAGATGTTCTTCTTCGTCGTCGAAAATCGTCGGAAAAGGAGTATTTCCCGCGCTCATGGACCGCTGAAAAAGAACTTAGATTAGTTTTCAAAAAGTAAAAGAAAATCTGAAATAAATCGCTAAAGTAAAAATTCAGTATTAAAACTATACTCCCCGGCAACGGCGCCAAAAACTTGATACGTCCAAAGGGTATATATAAAAAGCTTTATCCTCAAATACACTTTCGATTTAGATTGCAAGTATACAATCCTACCGTGTAGTATATTATCGGGTATCGAACCACAAGGAGTAAGATAAATACTTAATTTTCAACTTTAGATGATAAATTTCAGAAAAGAAAGAAAATAAAGTGCAATAAAGTAAATTTGGGGGGGTTTGTACTAAAAATCCTAAGGTTGGGTTCAATACCCGAAGGAAGGAGTTTTTAAACAATTAGAAGTAAAAGTAAAAGAAAGACAAGTCGGTTTGTTTTCAAGGTTAAGAGAATCTAGGGGTCTTTGGTCTACAATCCCTCGTTAACTCTATTTATTCGGTATTTGCTTAAATTCATGTTTGATTTGATGAGGTTTCTAACCTAATATGTCATTAAGGGTCACTTTCATGAATTAATGACGTGTCTAAGTAATTCGGACTTCACGTTTAAGTCCTTCATCCTAGCTACCTCGACCATAAGCTCTTGTTAGTCTCTCCTCTCCTCAAATATTGGTATTTCACAATTAAGTCCATGACACCAATATCCGATTCGATTTGAGATGTCCTAATTAGGGTTTGACTTCACGGTTAGGTTCTTCACCAAATCCCTAACCTTAATTTCTATAGTTCCGGCTTAGATTAAATTGGTTAGAATCTTAATCTAAACCTAAGGTATTTGCATTCATAATTTGGTACTATCCTATTGATCCTAGTCAATTTTGGTTCTTTTGAAACCAAAACGAGATGCTACAATTCAAGTACTAATTATGTATTTAACACAAATTATTTAAATCACAGAAATTAACAATCAAATCCGATAAAACAATCATAATAAAAGCAAACAATCGAATAAAATAGAATTAAACAAGTTCATGCATATTGACCTAAACCCCTAGAGAGAGAACTACTCCCTCTTGGAGGAAAACATCACAAAGTTTGGCAAATGATAAAAGGAAATGGAATAAAGAATAATTACACCCTTTGAATCTAAAACCTCTATCTTGCCGAATCTTGCTCAGGAAATCCTTCTTCTCCTTGCTTGAAAGCTTTACCTCCTTCAGAAATTATGGCTAAGAGTTTGTGTATAGAGAGAAAGAATGAAATATGTTGTCTGTTGAATGGAAATGAGCCCCCCTTTTAAAGTAAGAGATCATGCCCAATTTAGAGGCTAGAGTGTGGAGTTAGTGGGTGCTCTTTTTACATTTCTTTCCTGGCAAGTATGTCTATTTTTGTCTTCTTAAATCGTGTCCTTGGAGTGCCAAAAATAGAATCCGTGTTGAAATTGAGTAATTCTGGCTGACTGCGGGTCATGTCCATCCGCACTGCGGGTGGTCTCACCCGCACTGGGTCTAAATTTCCTTTTTTACTTTCCTGGATTTTCTGCGAATTCACATGAGTGCGGGTGGAACTGCGTATGGATGACCCGCACTGCGGTTGGACTCTGTGTTTTGAACTTTCTGAAATTGGCTAAGTATTGAGTGCGGATCGCAGTGCGGCTCTCAGTGCGTCCGCATTAGGCTCGGGAAAAATCCTGCGCAGGGCTGAGAGGTTGGAAATGCGGCTAAGTCCCTAGTGCGGTTGAATCAATCCGCAGTGCGTGTCAGTGATCCGCACTGAGAGGTATTTTCACCAATTTGCATCATTTCCTGCATTGAAAAGCCAAATAACCGCAGTAACTTGATTCCAGGTGTATTTTAATCATTTTATATTCTAAACACAAGATATTTGAGGTTGTTTTATGATAAAATCAAGATCAAATGTATATATAATTTATCGTTATCATCTACTGGTTGTCTTTCACGTTCTACTAGTAGTCTTTCAATTTCTTCTTGTTGTCATTATTGTTCTATTGGTTTTCTTTCATGTTTTACCAGTTGTCTTTCATCTACTACAAGTTGTATTTAATCTTCTTCTTGTTGTATTTTATATTCTACTAATTGTATTTCTTCTTCTAGTTGTCTTTCACCTTCTACTAGTTGTCTTTCAACTTCTTCTATTTGTCTTTCATCTTCTACTAGTTGTCTTTCATCTTCTACTAGTTGTATAATGGTTGTCTTTGACCTTATACTAGTTTTCCTTCATTTTCATCTAATTGTCTTTCATGTTCTACAGGTTGTCTTTCGTCTACTACAAGTTGTATTTCATCTTCTTCTAGTTGTCGTTCACCTTGTATTGGTTGTCAATCATGTTCAACTGGTAGTCTTTCATCTGCTTCTAGTTGTCTTTCACTAATTCTCTACTAGATGTCTTTCACCTACTAGTTGTCTTTCATTTTCTTCGAGTTATATTTCATGTTCTACTAGTTGTCTATCATGTTCAATTGGTTGTCATTCATCTACTACATGTTGTATTTCATCTTTTTATATTTGTCTTTCACCTTTTACTAGTTATCATTCAAGTTTTCGTGTTGAATTTCATTTTCTTCTAATTATCTTTCACTTTCAACTTGTTGTCTTTCACCTACTACTTGTCTTTCATTTTCTTCTAGTTGTCTTTCATTTTCTACTGGTGATCTTTCGTCCAGTACAGGTTTATTTCAAATTCTTCTAGTTGTATTCATCTTTCTCTAGTTGTCTTTCACCTTGTGCTAGTTGTCTTTAATGTTCTACTGGTAGTCTTTCATTTTCTTCTAGTGGTCTTTCACCTTATGCTGGTTGTCTTTCACATTCTTCTAGTTGTATTTCATCTTATTCTTGTCGTCTTTCAGCTTGTACTAGTTGTCTTTCATCTTCTTCTAGTTGGTTTTCACCTTATACTGGTTATCCTTCATCTTCTTCTATTTGTCTTTAACCTTCTGCTAATTGTTTTTTTATCCTCTTCTAGTTATAATGCATCTTGTACTGGTTATTTTTCATCTTCTTCAAGTTGTTTTTCATCTTGTGCAAGTTATTTTTCATCTTTAATGTCCTATTATCTCTTTCGAGTTCTACTAGTTGTCTTTCCTCAACTACGGGTTGTATTTCATCTTCTTCTAGTTGTGTATCATATTCTTCCAGTTGTATTTCATATTTTTCTAGTTGTCTTTCATCTTGTACAAGTTCTATTTCATGTTTTACTGGTTGTCTTTTATCTTATTCTTGTTGTCTTTCACCTTCTACTAGATGTCTTTCAGCTTCTACTAGTTGTCTTTCATTTTCTTCTAGTTATCTTTCATGTTCTACTGGTTGTCTTTCGTATACTACATGTTGTATTTCATCTTCTTCTAGTTGTATTTATCTTCCTATATTTGTCTTTCACATTTTTCTAGTTGTCATTCATGTTCTACTGCTAGTCTTTCACCTTCTACTAGTTGTCTACTTGTTGTCTTTCACCAATAACTTCTTGTCTTTCATTTTCTTATAATTGTCTTTCATTTTCTTCTAGTTGTCTTTCATTTTCTACCAGTCGTCTTTCGTCCACTATAGGTTCTATTTCAAATTCTTCCATTTATATTTCATATTCTTCTAGTTGTATTTCATCTTTTTGTAGTTGTCTTTCACCTTGTGCGTTGCCTTTAATGTTCTACTGGTAGTCTTACATCTTCTTCTAGTGGTCTTTTACTAGTGGTGTACTGGTTGTTTTCACCTTATACTATTTGTCTTTCATGTTCTACTAGTTGCCTCTCATGTTCTACTAGTTGTCTTTTGTCTACAACCTGTTGTATTTCACCTTCTTCTGGTTGTATTTCAGATCTTCTAGTTGTCTTTCACATTCTTCTAGTCATCTTTCACCTTGTACTGGTTGTCTTTTCATCTTCTTCTAGTTGGCTTTCACCTTGTACTGGTTGTCCATCATTTTCTACTAGTTGTCTTTCATCTTCTTCTAGTTGGCTTTCACCTTGTACTGGTTGTCTTTCATCTTCTTCTAGTTGTCTTTAACCTTCTTCTAGTGGTCTTGTTATCTTCTTCTGGTTGTCTTTCATTTCTATCGGTTGCCTTTAATGTCCTACATGCCTTCAAGTTCTATTGGTTGTCTGTCTTCTACTACTTGATGTATTTCATCTTTTTCTAGCTGTATTTCTTATTTTTAGTTGTCTTTCATCTTGTACTAGTTGTCTTTCATATTTTACTAGTTGTCTTTTATTTTCTACTAGTTGTCTTTCGT
Organism: Carex myosuroides; assembly: GCA_028015225.1. Taxonomy (NCBI): domain Eukaryota; kingdom Viridiplantae; phylum Streptophyta; class Magnoliopsida; order Poales; family Cyperaceae; genus Carex; species Carex myosuroides. Next base: position 6,318,053 of record CM051485.1, on the reverse strand, counting down.
CTACTATGGGTTGTATTTCATCTTCTTTTAATTGTATTTAATATTCTTCATGTTGTCCTTCACCTTGTACTGGTTGTCAATAATGTTCTACCGGTAGTCTTTCATCTTCTTCTAATTATCTTTCATCTTCTACAAGTTGTCTACTGGTTGTCTTTCACCTTATACTAGTTGTCTTTTATTTTCTTCTGATTGTCTTTCATGTTCTACTGGTTGTCTTTCATGTTCTACCAGTTGTCTTTCATGTTCTACTGATTGTCTTTCGTCTACTACAGGTTGTATTTCATCTTCTTCTAGTTGGATTTAATATTCTTCTAATTATATTTTATTTTATTTTATTGTCTTTCACCTTATACTGGGTGTGTTTCATGTTCAACTGGTTGTCTTTCACCTTCTCCTAATTGTCTTTCATCTTATTCTAGTTGCCTTTCATGTTATAATGGTTGTCTTTCATGTTCTACTCGTTGTCATTCGTCTACTACATGTTGTATATCTTCTTCTAGTTGTCTTTCACCTTGTAGTGGTTGTCTTTTTTTGTTCTACAGGTCATTTTTCA